>VZTN01036957.1:2364-22846 GCA_013400515.1 Erpornis zantholeuca | reverse complement strand
TAATTAGACAATATATAACCACCCTTGGGTGGCTATAATTGTGGGAGTTCTGCCACCCACTGACCATAGAATCTGGATGTAACAATGAGCTCAAGGTGCTTTTTACCCAGTTATAGACTCAGGTTTACCCAGTTATGGACTCAGTTTTACCCAGTTACAGNTTGGCTTGAATGAGGACTACTGGGTTAGCTGCACTCTCCCCCTCACAGGCAGGGCTTGTGTCTGTAAATCAAGAACACCAACGCTGATCCAAGATCCAAGCCTCCATTGGCTCAGTGTGGTGTTTGCAGGCCATGCTTATCTTCTTGGCAGGTCCCCTTCCAACCCAAACCATTCCATGATTCTGTGATTCTATGATATTTTGCCTGTGCCTCAGCGAAAGCTTTTTGTTTATTCATTTGATTAATTTCCTTGAGTTTAAAGAAAGCAATTAATTTTACTTATTTCTTTATGTGATCATTAGAAAAGCTTTTAATGAACATAGTAAAACCCAACTAATTATCGCAATGGCATTTAACTCTAAATAAAATTGACAGGAAGCAAGAATATGATACATATAATTTTGCACAGTTTATTAAAACGCATTTATCACTTTTTTTTCTCCTAAAGTAACCTGATCATATTATTCTATGATAATTTAGCTAATATTTTTTCTGTGCATTTAATATTTAAGTGGCTTTTACTGATATTAAAGTCATAATGCATTTTATGGAAATTACCTTGCATTCTAATTACTTTTCTTGGTGAGGAATGGTAAATAGAATTATCTTGTTATGCTTGTTGTAGATGAAAGCAAAGAAATATTTAATGAGAAGAGACTGCTATAGGAAAAAATAATCCATATTCAGATTTTTTTTTCAAATGAGTCCATTTTGCCATCAATTCAGAGACGCTCAACTCCCACAACCAAAGCAGGAGCCAGGAGTGTATGTGAACAACAAAAGGCTCTGAATGGCAAGATGGAGGCTTTTAACATCAGTATTTCCCTTTCTTCTGTGGGCTGCCTGTCCAAACCTAAGCTGAGGAGAGTTGGGAGGAGGACAATGCTCTACCAGGAGAAAGCAGGAAACACAAATGGTGTGTCCTTGAGCCCGAGCTGCCCCATGCTTTCAGCAAATGAAGCTACTGCTAGAAAGCTTTAAATTGTACTACAGAGAGGGAGAGGTCAAGGCCTGTGTAAAAGTTAACCCCTTGTTCTTTTTTTCTCCCAGTTCTTTATATGAAATGTACTTACTGCACTGGAAAAATAGAGGAATTAATTGTGGAGAAATCAAGTTTTCCTGCCAGCTCTTCTCTTGGTTTCTCTACTGAATTTCAAATGGAGTCACAACCAAGGCTGGATTACTGTATCTGAAAACAAAATTTGAATTTTTTTTGTAAGCATTATGAAGATGAAGATGTGCTTTAGGACTATCTGAATGGGGCCTCTTCTCTTTCATAAGTCATCTTTTGGGGGATACGAGATGAAATCTGGCTCCAGGGAAATTACACTTCACTGGCCACTCTGTGTCTGGGCATCTCTCTGAAAATCAAAATGCACCATGGCTCTTACTTAGTTTGCAGGACTTTGTAACATCCAAAGAGCTGCCACCTGAGCAGCAGAATGGAGAGTACAGTATGTACCAGAAATAGGTAGAAAAGGAGGAACAAGTGAACAGTAACAACAAGAAATGAAATTCCTGATGTTGTTTCTGTGGGGTTCCACAAATTTCTATGGATTTGTATTTTTCCTTTCTTTTGCACTGGGACAGGGATTCCCTTCCACCCACTGAGACCTACACACATGGCAACAACAGTTATGTCATAGGTNGTTATGGACTCAGTTTTACCCAGTTATAGACTCAGTTTTACCCAGTTACAGACTCAGTTTTACCCAGTTATAGACTCTTAATGTGACTTTTCTGCTTGACTTAAGCAGTGCTGTCCTTGCAGCTACAGAGAGTTTCGAAGCAAACCCCCTGAGGGCGGGGGCAGGTTTGAGTGCTCCTGACCAGTTCACCTCCCCATCAACCTCGTGGGCCATGCAGGGGTGACATGGACATCTTTCTGGTCTCACTGCCATGTCCTGAAGGAAGGTCCTCCTGTAAATCTGGGTGGGGACATGGATTTTTCCACCCTGGTGTGTGAGAGGCAGCAAGTAGAAGGGAGGTGTCCCTCATGGAAGGACATCTCTGAGGCTTTCACTTAGTTTAAAGAGATCATCACGTTTCTCCTCCACATGCTCCTGACTTCAAGGGTCAGTATTTTCTGTCTGCATCTCCGAACTCACCAGCAAGATTGTAAGATTGTATTATTGTTGCTCACACTTGTTTTACTTTCAAACTTCCTGTTCTGGTAACTTTGGAGCATTCAAGGAAAGTGGATGGAAAATGTAGAGTCAAGCTTTAACTCACACTGAAATTTCAACTTCAATTCAATTGAAATGTTCTGTGAATTTCTGTCTACCCTAAGCAAATTTTTTTATTTAGGGGAGAGAGACTAGAAATTTCTGTGAATAATACCTATTTCACAATTTTCTAATCTTTCTTTCCACTAGAAATGACCTTTAAATAAACTGATTTTAATTTACTTCTCAGATAATTTCTTTCTATTTTTTGCACAGCAAGGCAAAAAAAGCAAAAAAGGCCTTTAGTCCCCTCTCATCACTGAAAACTTCACTGTAAGCTCTAATGCAGTGGTGTATTCTACTATTTGTTCCTTTTTAGCCAAAACATCTTCAGCAATATCTACCATAGTTCTGCAAACAATAATTGCAACAATATTTCACCATTGTATTAAGGATCAGGTTATCTGTGCAGAATATTTAGAAAGGTCAGTGCCTCATATATAACATATAGACCAAAATAAAACGACCAACGAATGTCATTGATATTTATTGCAAATGCTCTATAACATTCCGAGTTTGCCATGCACATTTCTCCCTGTAATAGAACATGTTCCTAAAATGGATTAAATCCTGATTTGATTTTAGTACTCTACATATTACAAATGCATTTAATTTTAAGTGACAAAATAAAATGTAGCATATGACATCCTAATCTGATGTATAGCAGTTTCACCAGCAATTCCCTGTGAGATACATCTTTTTTTAGCAAAAATGTCAGTGTTACTTGAGTTAGCTCACCAAGGCCTTGTGCTCGAGCAGCACCACACTTCAGCCTCTTAACCAAATGTTACCAAAACTGAAGGGATCTCAGCAAGAGGGACAAAAGAAAGTCGAAGGAGGTTTATTTGCTTTACTAGGCACAAAGAGCACTCCCTCTTGCTGTGCTCCAGCTTATTTGAATAGACACCAAAGACAAATGCATGCAGCAATTTTGAAGGTCCCCTGGAAGACTTGCCACTGGATTTTAAAGACTCGGGATGAGCACAGAGAGAACAAATGTGATGTGTCTGTGTGTCAAGGGCACAGTCTTGTTTTGGAGGTCACCGGGTATCTCGCTGATGGAAAACAAATAAATGAGTAATAACATTAACTGAATGATTGGGTTATGGGCATTATTTTCTCCAGAATCCTTTGGAGGCTTCAATGTGTTGACTTCAGCAAGGCAAAATCCTCTCAGGGCATCATGACCATTATGACCTCTCTTCTTTCAAATTATGTTAGTTCTGAATAACAATTATGGAAATTAACTTATTAGTACAAATTGATACATGATGCTGGGCCAGCAGAATTGACTATTCTGTATTGTTTTATTTATTTAGGCTGCAGTACCAGTTACAGTGCAATAAACAGAGACTGACTCTATCATTAATGTAGAGGGATATTTAAGTTATGAGTATAACAAGAAATTCATTTATGTGAAATTTACCTCAGAAACATCAAAGAATATTCTGTTATTATCTGCAATTTACCATGGCTGAAAAATGAAAGAAAGGGCTTCCATAACACAATGCCTAAGAATTAAGAAATTACATTTGTTCTTTCAGCAGCAATATGAAATCCTGTTTAAAATAATTTCTGAAATCCTAGAGGAAGAACATATTTTTTCTCTTGCGTATTTTTTCGTATCTTCCCTCATTCACCTCTTTTCAACCACACTTTGCGATGGGGAAGTGCAAACTGGAGATAAAACTGAGCACACAGATCTCGGAGGGAGGAAGCTGCAAAAAGACGAACGAGGTGTGGGCAGAGGTGCTGTGCTGGGGCTGCCAGTGGTGCTGAGACTCCATCAGTGTCTCATGAGCACCATGAGCAGACCTGCCCACGCTGAAGAGGGACATGTGCCATCTGCCCAGCCTCTGGGAAACCCCTCATTCCTCCAGAAGGACATTTGGGAAGCCTCTGCAAGTGCCAAGCCCCCTCCCAGCAGACCTCCCGAGACAGAGGAAAGCCCATGTGCATAAACAACCACCCCAAAGCCCCAGTGGGATCTCCCACAGGCACAGTGGGTAACTCTCTGCTGCTGCACCATCTAACACAGAGTCCGTGAGGAAAATCTGAAGGAGAATAAACCTTTCGATGTGGCTGGCTGCATTCAGATGCAAATTTTTGTCTGTAAAGCTCGAGATTATCACACTGCCATGGGAGCACAGTGACCTGTCCTGGGCCTTGTCTAGGACACCTCCAATCAGCTTTGCCACCACCTGTGCCAGGCGGGCACTGAGCCCTCCTAATCTGGCCTCTATTGCTCCAACTGGCTGGGGACAGCCCCTGAGGCTTTAGTGTGTTTGCATCAACTGTCTGACAAAGCAGCACACATAATGAGGAGGAGGAAAATAAAATTCGGTGAATTTTTATATGGAAGCTAATTTTCTGAGGAAAGGTAAAGTTTTTTTTCATCTTCCTTCATACTACTGCATGGAAGTACAGTAAGAGCTGTTGTAAAGCAAATTTTAATGATATACCTGAATGTCAAAGTTAAATCTCTGACAAGTTTTTACAATGACAGCATTTTGATCTTTTTTTCTTTCTTCTTATTTGACCCTAGAAATTACAATTAAAAGCTTTCCCTCTTTTTTTCAAATTAAAACATTCAAAATTTAACATTAAATCTTATCTGCAAATTGACAAAGCCTGTGATTCAAAATGGAAAAGGGAGATAACAAATACTGACACTGTGCAAGGAAAAAAAAATTTTTTAAGTTTAAAATTAATTAATTATCTTTTAATTTCTTGCATTTGCATATATCATGGAGTGTTTGGGGAAAGTCTCATTTGTAATTTTACCTGGCCATCTGTCTACTGACACCTGGCTGTGCAGCTCCCACTGGTCATTTCAGTCATCAGCAAGAATTTGGGTGCAAAGATGTTCTGTGAACACTCATTTTGCTCCGGCTGTTTCCAAGATACTTGGGAGAAAGCAAGGAATTTCCAAGGAGGGCTGGCTGTATCAGCTTCCCAAGCAACATGTGCAGCTGGGGCAGTGAAAAAGGTCAGAGAAGAGGATACTCTATGTGTGCATCAGGATTAAACCAGAAATCTCCAGAGCAAAACCAAAGCACAAAGGAGCCAGAGGCTGCAGGTTAGAGCTACAGCAGATTCAGAGCCTTAGAGCACGAGGCAACAAAGAGGCAGAGATGCAAAATGGCCTCTGGCTTGGAAGATGCCCAGTGGTTTAAAAGATGGGGTGTATTGCATAATACAGACAGGAAAAGGCTAAGAGGTATGGAAAAGTTCCTGGAAAATGGTGAGCAGCTGCTTAGTTCCATGTCTGGACAACGAGTGCCACTGGGTGCCCCAGCTGCCACACAGGGCCAGCAGAAGGACAGGAGATCACACTGTGCCCGAGGCCATGCCTGCTCCTGAGGCAGATGGGGAAGCACTGGCCACAGGCAGGAGGGTTTGGGAACAGGCTGGAATGTTGTCAGTGTAGTAAACTCTCCCCTTAAAACATGTTACTTCCATGCAATCTGCTTGTAGAAATACCCAGTATGTGGGAACTCCTCCCTCTGCTGCCTGTATTGCTTTGTGCTAAATCACAGGAGAGCTAGCTTAAAAATCCACCCACTGTCCCTAGAGATATTTTAGCTGCTCACAGGAATCCCTCCTGCTTGTTTGAGAGGGGCAGGGGAGGGATAGGGAGGAAGGGAAAGCGTTTCATCCTGGTCAAAAGCTGCACAAAGTGGTGTGGTGCTCTGAGCCCTCACACCCAAGCAGGGGAATGCAGGAGCAGTAGGAGCTCTGAGTGTTGCTATTGTGCACCTCTCACTTCTGTCTGTTTTGTAATGGCAAAGGAAAAATAAGGATAATGGTATCCATAATTCTTCCTGAGCACTTTAATCTGAAGCTATCTTGGTGCAGCTTAAATCAAGATAATATCTCAAATTTTCCTTTCTGAACCCTTTCTTTTTCTTCTTAAATGGCAGCTTTCAGAATAATTTTAAGCTGTCATGAAAGAAATAAAACCAAACAGCACCAAGCACCGTGGTTCTTCCTTTCCCAATCCTGATAAATAGATGTGAGTCTGCTGACAAGGAATTCCAGTGAGCTTAGATATCTGTTAAACTTGCACTTTACTCCTCCTAATATCACAAAGATTTCTTTGCCTTCCCCTGATCTTGGCTCAGAAACTCAGCCAAGTTCCATTAAAAAAAAAAAATAGCAGCATAAATGGAGAGTTTGCCGGGAATTCCTCGTTGTGGCCTTAAGTACAAAACTATTACAGTCTTTGCCCCTTCAAAGAGATTTCTTGCAGTTTCATAAAACTATCAGTCTCATCCACTGAATTATGCCTGATGCCTGAAGTGGCTACCTAAAACAGACACTAGAGAGGACTAAGGGAATAAAGGTAGGTATTTATTTGAAAGGCCTTCAAAGGTTACACCCTGGGGAGTCCAGAGGCCACTGCCCAAGTGGATACCAAGATGGATGACAGATCACACTTTTATAAGTTTGGTTCATTTGAATATCAGGGTTAATTCTCCAATTAGAGCTTCAATTAATGATATAATTTCCTCAGTCTTACCCCCCTCCTACAGGCTTTTGATTTATACTTTTTGGGCCTAGGACAGTCTGAGTGTCCTTGGAAAGCAGGCCTGGAGAGGCTTCGTTATGTCTACCTAGTGTGAGAGAGCAGAAGCTAGCAGGCTACAAGAAGCCCCAGAGTTACACACTAGGCAGTACAGGATTTGAAAAATATAAAAGTGAAAGCCCAAGGCGTCACGCCTTTCAAAAATCCTTGTTGCTGTTGAAAGTCCACACCATCATTTTAGCTTCATCTCAGAGTTTTCCAGAGAGGTCTATTGCTCGGCATCCTCCCTTCACCTGCAGAGTCTGAGGTGTGTCTGCTTTAACTTTATCTGTACCACTGCAATTCAACAGAATCTGTGGGAGAGGCATGGAATGTATGGTCTAGGTTAAGTTTTTTATTCTTATTCCATGCAAGTATTCCTTTCCTCTGAGAATTCATTTCAGGGCCACATGATACTGAGACTCTCTCTAGAACTCTGTTTTTAAGGATGTAGAAAAAGTTGGTCTCAGTTCCCTGGGATTTTAATTGCTGACCATATATCACCCTTATGGTAGTAACAAAGCAAAATCTAACAGGACAGCAAATATGGATTAATTTGGGAGGCAGAGATCATGATCATTCATTTTCCCATTGTTACTGATGCCATATAGCCTGAATGAGCAGATCACACAGTGGTGTTGCTGCCAGCACCCCTTGCTGTGTGGAAGTAGGGACCATCCTCCTGAGATGGGGGAAAAGAGTTGGGAAGTCGGAAAATGGGAGTTCTGACCCAAGGACCTGATCCCAGTAATGGATTTAGTACTGAATGTAAATTATTGCTAATATAAGAAAGTGGAAGACAATTTTAGCTGTTAATGAGAACAAATATGAATTATTTCTTGTCAGCCTTAATGAGACAAGCAAAGAATATACCAATGGATTACCACTTTATGCCCTTGCCTTCACTGGAATGAAGCTCCATGTTGGAGCACAAAAGATAATACAGGACAAGATGGAAAAATAACCTAAAAATTACTGCTGTGACAACATCCATTAAAGTCAAGTGTTGAATGAATTCAAGCTATGTAAATGTTTGGCACTGGCTTTATTTATGTGTTTTTAACACATCCAACATGATCTTGATTTGAGAAGGAACAATAACGTTATACCAAGTAATTTGTTGATAATAAGCTCTGTCTGGTTTTTGTAATTAAAAAAATGATTAAGAAAGGCTAAGTCATTAATGCTTGAACTGCTGCTGCTGGGATATGCACAGTAACACACAATTTATAAAGTTTTGGCAGAGGGATTTATTTACTGATGCTTTTTCAAGAAACTTCTTTATGGTATTTATAGAATGTGAGAAATAATAGACTGTGGTTATGAGCAGAGAAGAGGAATCATCCTGATAAATGCCAGGGAATTGTAAAACTAGACCCACTACATGAAGATACAACTGCTGAATCTTGCAGGTCAGCTGCTTTGTGTTTTGCACATTCATTATCTCAAGGATCAATGGTCAGGTTTGTCAGGAAATTAGGTGAGCATTGGAGAAGCCACAGCTTCTGTAGCCAAACTCAATGCTCAAGTTCTCAGTCTCAGACAGTGGTCATTTTTCCCTCAAGTTTTTTAGTTTGTGTATCTACTTTCCAGTTCTGAGCAAATACAGAAACAACAGAGGGAGTGGGGCAGGTCTACTGATATAAAGAGAAGCAGAAAGTACAGGATCTCCTTTCTTCCAGAGTCACAGGGAGGCACAGGGTGTTTCCAACACCCCAAACACAACAGAATACTTGAGGAAATTTTGAATATCACATCTAGTGCCTGATCTCAGCTAGGTCTCCAAACCCATAAAAGGTATCTCATTGTTAAGTGGGATGTGTGTAGCAGCCCGAGCTGGGAGTCTGTAAGGGGGAGAGGATGCATGCCCTTCCCTGTTTTTGGGATGGAAGCCAGCATCCCAAGGCAGCTGCAGCAGTTTCAGTGCAGAAATATTGATTCAAGAAATTATTTGCACACAGAAGACCACTGCTCTTTGAAATTCATGTCATTTATGGCTTGGAGAAAACCCTTTCAAAATACATTTTAAAATTTTATCACAAGTGTCACAAGGTTCACTTTCTCAATTGCTTTTTCTTTTATTGCAATGCAAGAAATAAGGGTAAAAGTCTGTACTACTTTTACAAAGATTAAACAGGCAGGGTAAAACAGACCTTTCTCTCTCTGTGGGTATTTAAGTATATATAGGTATTTGATGTATTATAGATGTTTCTATCATGTAAACCTATCTCTCTGAGTGCATTATCAACGAAGACCAAACTTCACCTTTTTTAGAAAACATTAAATTTAATGCAGGTAGTAATAGATTTATGCTCAGGATTCTATTATGTTGGAACCAATGCTGTAGTTCTCTATACCTACTTTCAGAGCAATTTGGTGCAGACTTTTTCATGAACTGGAGATAAAAATTATTCTCTACTACAGTGAAATTGATTAAGATCTATCAAACTTCAGGCAAATCACTTTCTGGTTGGTAATGCCACCTAAGAGCAGCCAGAGGCTTTAAAATTTATTATGGCCCTTGCTGAGCAGCAGCATGGATCCTAGATTACTCTTATAAAAATTATGAAATTATGTCAGTAGCGTTCTTATATTTTCCTGCACAAGGATACTATAGGAGATAATGAGAGAATACACGAATCAAAGCTTTTGCTTTAGAAAGATTTACAGCTTCTGCTTCATACCATAAGTCAACACTGAATAATTAAAAGACTTGTAATTAAAGGCTAATTCAGTATTGATTGTGTCCTAGAGCAAGGGGGCCAGTTCACTGTTCTCTCACCATCCTGTGAGAGCTTCATCAGGCCGACAGCAAGGGTGCAATTACCCTGAGTAGCCTTCAGCAGTGGGATGGCATCTCCTCCAACCCATTCCACTGGGCTGTGGGGGAAAAGTGATTGTGTCACAAGGACTTCAGTATCACACATCCCCCTGGACCACTCTGTGCTCCAAAACAGAACATCAAGTCTGTTTCGTTTGGGAAAGTGAAGACATGGACCCTTCAGTACATGTGTGCTCTTGGTTCTCTGCTCCCTCTCTTCATGGTTCCTCTGATGGCCTATTTTGAGATGAGAACCTTTTTCAGGATCTCTGGTTGCCACCTCTGTGTTTTTCATAGGCCTGTTCAGAGCTGCTGTCTGATTAGAGGAATAAATGAAAAAGGGAAGGTCATGGGCACCTGCTTTCCCAGTCTGCAGACCCATCTGCACCTCAGCAGCCACGCACATAATTTACCCAAACTTCCTGGAAGGCTTCTGTTTGGTGATGCACACAGAGACCTTATTCATCTTGCAGCGATGAGCAGGGAAAGGCAGTGTGTGGTAACATGGCAAAGGTGGCTGTCAAAATTGAGGAAGCCCCATTTCTCTCTATGACACCTTGATGATCCTCCAATTAAACTTCACTGGTTCTGAAGTACTCTTTCCCCACCAATCTATTGATTTTTTTTTCTTTACTTCCAGGATCTCATATGCCTCCTGTATGTATCGTATATCATAGAAATTAGGTCATATTTTATATGCTGAATCATAAACATTAGAGATGGAAAATCTCATAGAGCCATCAAATTCATTCCTTTGTCAGTAGAAAAAGGTTCCCATGTAGAATAGAATTTAATTTTTAACATATAATATATTCGGTCCTAAAATGTTTCTTTTTTAGTTGGTATTCCACAAAACTCATTTAGTCCCTGCTATCAGGGATTTTTATGATTATCTGAATTTTCTTTTAGAAACTTTGCTCCACAACTTTTAATTATATATCTGCATTGCTCTATCTCCAGAAAATAGCATTTGCAGGTAATAATCATACTCCTTCTTTCCAGAACTATTAAAAATATGAAAAGATGGATCTAAATATGGAAACAATCCTGTAATATCCATTTGCCAAGATGTCTAAATACCCTGTATTTTGTTTTCCAGTCATGATTTTTTTTTCCAGCATTTGGGAAACTGAAATAACCACTTTTCATTTGGAAACTAACTTTTTCTTAATAGAATTGCTAATTGCTTTTCAGTACTTATTATCATGAAAAGTCTACGTTTTCTTATAAAATCTGTGCCTTCTCTTTTTTTTTAAGCTAAGATTTAGAACAAGAACAAGTTTAGTTATTTAGACAAATATGTTTGTGACTCTTTCACACATTACAAATCAATTCTTTTAGCTGACCTGATGGTTTTGCACCAGATCAGAATATCAGAATATCAAACAACTTCGACAGCAGGAAGCACTCCATTAGATATTCCTGCATTTGAGGGTAAAAGAAACAAGTCTGTCTGGAAGACCCTTTGTGGCTTTTCTTCTCCAAAGCCTAAGGAGAAACTTACTGCCAGAGTGTATTGAGGTGGGTCACAACCTGGTTTTTATTTCAACTAGAGTACACTAAAATGGGACAATGCTGACTCACTGGGTGGGACTGAGCATCCTCTATTTTTTCTGTCACTGAGGAACACCTGGGGACAGGGAGAGGAGACAGAGATATCCCATAAACCTTATGTCCTTCATCTGATCTCAGATAGGCTACTTTCTGGTATCACTGGGTGCTCAGATACTGTAAAACAGCCAGAAAAACAAGAAAAAACACAGATCACAGGATCACAGACAGGTTAAGGTGTAAGGGACCTCTGGAAGTCATCTAGTCCAACTATCCTGCTCAGGCAGGGTCCCCCAGGGCAGGCTGTCCAGGGTTGTGTCCAGATGGCTCTAAAATAAGTTTGAGGTGGGAGACTCCACAACCTTTTTGGGCAATCTGTCCCACTGCTCACCATGACAGTAAAAAATCTTTTCCTGAGGATCAGACAGCATCTCCTGAATTTCAGGTTGTGGCCTCTGGTCCTGTCACTGGACAGCACTGGAAAGGTCCTGGCTCTGTCCTCCCATCAGGTATTTATATGCACTTATATGAACCCCCTGGACCTTCCCAGCATGAGCTTCTGGTGTATCAGCCACTCCTCCTAGCTCTGTGTCCTTTTCAAACTTAGTGAGGGTACCTTGATGAATGCAGAAACCTTTTGGGCTTTTATAGAGTATTTGGAGCATAAAGAATGTGGCCAGAGAGGATGGCCTATTTATGAATTTTGATAATATAAATTTCTTTCTTTTAAGGCTTCCCACCACCTTATTAGAACCTTTGGCTGCCAGACAAAGGGTAATTCCTGATCAGTTTTGTTAATTTTCCCACTTGCAGCAATGTCACCATCCTGCTTGACCTTTCAAATCAATTCATCTTGAGATACATTATTGACTAATTTCCTGAAATTCAGGTGAAATGTGCCCATTTTTAACCTTGTCCTTCCCTACATACAGAAATTACCTTATCCTCTGGTACTAGCCTTGCCATTAGTAAGCAATCAAAATTCTTCTCCAAAGGCTTTTCGATTTTATTTGCTCTTTCCACACTGATTTCAGTGATGTATGTCATCTAATCCTGGTGCTTTGTCAACTTTTTAATAGTACTGAGAGCTTTAATTGCCTTATTATCTTCTCTACTGCAGCGAGGGCTTTTTCTTTAGCATGTCTATTCCCCTCAAGGAAAGCATGGACTCTGTAATATTACAGGCCCTCCATTTCCTGGGATGAAGAAATTGCCCAGACCCTTAAGGATATCTACTTCATCTCTCAGCAACATTTAATCTATCATGGCCCCTTTTTATCTTCCTAATAAATTTGCTTCTCAGGCAGCAAAGACTTCATCATCCATGCTTTTCAGACACAGCAGTGTCCTGCTGCTTGGTGTCCTTTTCTTCTATGGTGCAGCCAGGATAGAGTCCATCAGGGTCAGGAGCCTTAATTTGGGTCAGGACTAGAGACTAAAGATGGAATTCAGCTAGGAAGAAATGAGCCATGAGCTTTGCTGCTTGTTTTTCACCTAAAGGCTGAGAAAAGAGGAAACCTGCCCAGGATTTGACACTGCAGCAAAGTGAAGTGCCTGTCAGTGTCTCCATGGATGGTTGGCACTGGGGAATAGGGCAGAAAGGTGCCTCCTTTCCCAATTTCAGACTCTTTTCCACTAAGCTTAGATTTGGGTGCCTCGTTATATTTTCCTCTGAAGTAAAGGCACAAAGTGGGTTTGGGTGACAGGGAACAGGATGGATGCTTAAGCACTGGCTCTCTGGATTACTGTCTTTGCTGCAGCCTCTCCTTTCAGATGGCAAATGGCTCCCCTGGCTCTTCCCTCTGCCCATTACTGGGATCAGTGGCAGGGCCCCAGCTATCACTGTCCTAATGCCTCCCAGCTGCCTGCCCTGACCTGCCTTTGCTCTGCCTTTATCAAACCTCAAAGAGTTCAGTGTGTGTTGGGTGAATACCCCCCAGACTAGACACTGCAGACACTGCACACAATAAAAGGGAGGAATAACGTGAAGAATTCAGGATTAAAATCTTCTGTTATCTTGCAAATGGATGTTGTTGTATTCACCTGGCTTACCTATCATGTACTCCAGATTATACACTTGCTCTGTGTGTCACCTGCAGACAGATCTGCTGAACCGAGAATAAAGAGATGAATAATGTCACTGCCTGAACATAGCCATGAAAATCATAAATAAAAGAAAAAACATATTCCTGCTCAGAGGTATATTAACTGGAACTTTTATGTTATTTATGTTTTGCCTCAGATACACACATATACCAGGAGAAAAAAAATCTAGTACTTAGAGTAAATCTACTGCACTTTGTTGTAAGCTTGGAAAAAAAAGGTGTTGATTGATTTCCTTGTCTGAGTTATTTAGAAAGAGCTGAAAGCTGGAGGGCTGTTAGATTCTGGTAAAGTGAGTACCTTTCCCCCTGAACAAAAACATTTAAAGGCTCTCAGTGTTTGTGCACATATTCGTGTTCCAATGCAGGAGTTAAATGTCAGCAGAGCCAGACCTTCAGCCACAGCTGATGGCAATACTGAAGTCAGTGCAGCCACATTGATTTATGCCACCTGAGGAACAGACCCAGAGTTGTTACTTTTCCCTGGCCATCATGTAAGAGCTATAAACAGATTTCTGAGTGCACAGAAAAGAAAATGCAACATGGAGAGTGACTCGAAACCAGAAGCTGTGTCTGAAAGGAATGCTCTGCCCTGGGGTTCTAAGCACACCAACCTTTATCAGATGCTTACAGTGGGAATGGAGTTATCTGGACATCTAATGTCCCCCTGTATTCCAAAGGGAATCTGAAAAAATCCCACCATTGCAAAGATCAGGCTTGTCTCTGAAAATTTTCTTCCCCCTATTACAAGGGATGTCTAAGATTGCAGTAGCAGGAAGAATTTCCATTTTCCTGACAGCAGCTTTACTGTAGGTAGCAGAAGAGTTCCTGTGCATTGCCCTGCAGCTACTCTACCTAGGGCTCCATAAGTTATTCAGCTATTTTCTGGGTTTCTTCAGCAGCTTTTCTGTGCAATGAGCAACCAATACAAGCACTGTGGCAGTGAAAACCTAAAACCTAAAAACACCCCATGCTGTGAAGAATTTAAATTCTTAAACTAGATTTAAGGCTTATAGATGAAATCTGGGTTGGAATGGATGTATTTATATGGATCCTAGCAGAGCCCCTGTGGCTTGTAGCTGCAGGGGATTTGGTCCAGCTCAATTTGGTGAATTGCAAGTTTTCCAGTGAATCATTGAGATTTGACTGTTTCAATTTGCAGTAGTATTAAATAGTCCAAAGACATTTGTTTGCCTTTCTATCTCCACTAAATCTGCAATGAGTTTAAACCTGTTTTTTGACTCATAAAAAAACTCATTTAGATGGAAAGTTCCACACCTGTGCATGCTCAGGTTACATCCAAATTGAAACACTAATGTGGAAGTACTGTATTTCCATTTCTGGTGGATTGTTTTATTTTTTACAAATAACCTTCTTTAATAACACAGTCCTTTTTCTTTGGATTAATACCTCTGATAAATAAGGAATAACACACTTCAGCAGATATTTTCTGAAAAAACAATTATTCATCCTAAAATGCACAAAACTTTTGGGATTAATAAATAATCCCACAGACATCCTAGAGGTATCTGAGTATGTATAAATAATATGACCAGCGAGCAGAGGTTTAAAGAAAACCAAACTCAACAAAAAAAAAGTCACAAACCATTATTTCAGTATTAGACAAGTTGTGATCCTTATCCAGTGCACAGACCTACTTAGTCCTGTGGCTTCAAACTAAAGGCAGTGCTTTTGCCACATCATCCAGCACCTGACTCACTGCTGCTGGAAACCAATATTAAGATTCAACCCACTTTAATATGTGAAATGTGTCACCTCCAGGAATTCTGCATGGCATTTAACTTGCTGTTTGAAAATCACAATTGATGTTTAATCTGCAGCTGGGAACCAGGCTCACTGTTATGGCATGTGAGCTGCTTTAACAGATTGTCTCTGTGTGTGTGTGTGTTGGAATTTTGGTGAGCCCAGCTGATCCAATCAGTGTGTTCACAGGCAGCAAACTGCAACACGTTATGCAACTCAAGATTCCTTATCATCCTTCATGGGAATTACTGTTAAGGCACCAAGAATTGCTGTTAAATAAAGGGTTAGTGACACCAGTGAGCAGACAGAAAACATGTTTAGTGCTTCAGATGAGAGTGGGATGGCTAATGAGAGAGGCAATGACATCCACTCAAGGCTTTCCATCTCTTCAGTGATGTGTCACCATACAAAGGGCATTGCAGATGTCAGCTGATGAGGGAAGCCTAAGTAGAACTGACATAGTATCAGAGTGAGAGAACACAGAAAGTGCCTGGGCTGTCATATTCTGATGAGATCAGCCACCAGAGTTTCCTTTTCTCAGATACCTACTACGTAAGTGCATGCCAGGAATTCCCCTGCCTCCCAACACCTAGGGGGCAGAAAGAAAGGGGTTTTGTGCTTTGAAATTTTCAGGAGTTTTGGTTTTTCAAATAAGAAATTAAGAATTGGATGCCAAATTTTAAATTTCCAGATTAAAATTTTTTTGTGTGAATTTTAGCCACATATTTGGTCATTGAAATGCCATCACAAAACTTTAGCAAAGCGTTTATCTTCTCCTTTTGGAGAGAAGGATTCAATTACATATCTGTCTCTGGCTTCTCTGACTGGACAAAAACGAGTATTGCTATGATTACATATATCCATACATATATGTAAAATATCACTATATATGTGATAAGACAGTTAATCATAAACAAGGCAGGTTGAACTCTTGAAAGCTGTTGAAACTTTTTCATGATGCCTGCAATTCAGTTGCGTGCCAACAAATAGAAAATAGAGAATAGATTGCTCTCTGTGTTATGCAAATCATAAAATTGTGTGACCAGCCTACCTGTACAGCCAGGCAAGGTTTATAAAGCAGGGACAATACAAATTCCAAAATGAGAACCAGCAGGTCTGATGCAAAGCCAGTAGCTGGGAAGTTCAAAATACAAACAAAAGAGGCATTTGTTCATGAAATATGTGATTTAAAAGAAGCAGTTCTTAGCACAGGACATCACGGATTTCAAGACAGACTGGAGAGAAGACATAAAACTTGAGAGTCACTGGATGCAGAGGAATTATCTCTGACTTGAAAGGACTCTGGGATGTAGGGGCTGTAAATTAGGAGGGATTACTAAGGGAAATATTAAACAGTGTGCCAGTGTTTTTCTGTTCTTTAGGCCTGCTGGGGTTGGTGGAGCTTCAGTCCAGCTTAGAAGAGTCACCTTTACTCAGTTTCTCATGTAGGGCCACATTAATAATCACTTTAAACCTTCTAGTCTTCAGGGAGGCAGAGCACACAAAGAGTACGAAGAGAACCATGGTGTTTCTATCTATCTTCAGTTCAAGTACCAGATGTTGCTCCTTGCTTTGGAATCAGTATCCTGTTAGTGCAATTCGTTCACTCAGGTTTCTACTGTGAATATAATAACAGTCAGAAAATTCAGTGTGCAAGAACAGGGCTCAAAAAACCACAGTTTTGTTAGCTTTGTGGGTAGTTTACTTTGGTTTGAAGTCTTGAAATTAGAATGGAGAGTTCACTTGAACAGTAAAATTCAACAAATATCCAACAGTACGAGGTAAATAAGTGACAGGATCACAGCCAGAGCAGCCTGTGAGAGCAACTTTCCAGGGAAGTGTGAGGGCAGGAGAATGAGAACATTTCTCCTTCCTTTTAAAAGGGGCAGAGGAGCTTCTGAAGACTCAAGTTTTGTACGAGGCTCTGTTCTTCATTCCCACCTACAAGAAAGTGTGACAGCATTTGTCACCAGGCATGGTGACTCTGTGAGCACAGCTGTTCCTCCCAGAAACCTTATCCAATGTGTCAAATAACTTGGGAAAATATCATCTTGAGGACAAAATGGACTAGTTCTGCTTTTCTTTGTCTCATTTTTGTATATATGACACCAAGCTTCAAGACATGCCCCACTGAAGGCATACAAGTAGAGTATGCATCTGTTTAGCAGAGGCATCTCAAGCTGCCTGTTGTCTTCTCACACAGACTGCAGCTCACATTACTGTTCTCTTTAAGTGCCCCATTTATGCAGTGCTGAATTACAGCTGGACAATTCATCCTGGCTAAACCCAACAGGATGGTGGCACACACTGCAGCCTGTCTGTCACAGGTCACATTATGATATTAATGACCATCTGTAAGCAAAGTACACGGGCAGGGCATGATTAGTGCAAGCAATTTAGCCACTATGCTTTTGTCAGCGTGAATGCAGTTTAAATTAAATTGCAGTTGGCTGCAGCTGAAGAAGCTTTTACTTAGCTCACAGTGAGCAGATTCCAGTTTTCTCACAAAATCCTTTCCTTCAACAACAACTCACTAGATGCTTGCAGAGTTGCAAAGTCTCTGTGCCTACATCTTCTATTTCTACTCTGTTGGCTGGGGAAACTCAGCAGGTTCCAGATTGGACTTCTTCCTTTTCCCTTTCCTGAGAGTGAAATACAATTTTTCTGTAAATCAGAGTTCTGTCTTTTGTATGTAGGTGCTGATGATTTGGATGGAAACATTTCACCATTTAGGTTTTTTTTCTCTTCTGAAGCCAAGGTGAAAGCCTGGCATTTAAAGCTGAAAACCTGATTACTGGAATACACTTCTCCCACAGTAGTGCAAATTATTTGTCCATTGTGCAGCTTTGCAGCCAAGGGAAGACATAAGACTGTCTTAGAGCCAGTCTCTAGAGATGCAGTACTCCAACTCATTCTGCTGTTTGTATCTCAGAAATCCTCCAGAGTGCAATTCAATGACCACTGAAGCCAACTGGCATTGAACTCTGTCATAAATCCAAATCTCATGATGGACAGGGTTTAAAAATCCCTTGACAGGGGAAATGTGGATGATTCTGCTGCAGTGGAAAAAAGGTCTAACAGGAGCCATGGCTCTGTGCTCATGAGGAGAGAGGTAGGAGCAAAGGGGTTTTACTTCTGCCTCTGGTCATGCTACCAGTGAGGACAAGGTATAGTTCTGATATCTGTGATTTAAAGATAACACTGGAAAGCCAGAGAGGGCAGGGTAGAACCAGGGCAATAACTTAAGGATGGATAGCAGCAATGATGAGCTACTATGGCAAATACAGTGTTCACTGCATCAGGACAAACCTGGATGCCTTGGCTGAGCAGAGGATTTAGCAGAGATATGTATATTTGGAACCCATGTAGGGGGGGAGCCAATTTTGTGCTGCTGTGTTTAAGCTCTGTGAGTCTGAGAGGTGTGGCAGCCTTGTTACAGGCTTCAGGAGCAATAGCCTTATTTTCCCAGCTTTCTGAGCAAATAGTATTCTGATTGAATCCAAGTGTGCTGGCTTGCACAGAAGCAATGACAGCTGATTTCAGTTACAGGAGTATTGCCTTGAAGTGAATTTGGGGAGGTTGCTAATAGGCCTGTGGGGTGCTTGTTAGAATTTCGTAAGGAGTTGAGTTTTCTCATAGAATTTTTAAAAAATATGGTGGACACAGCACACATTTTGGAGAGGTTGGTGGGTTCAGCATGATGTAATTTAAGGAGTGCAGGCCAATCCTGGCTTTTAAAATTTTTTATCTTTTCTTTTTCTTGATTTTGTTTTTGTTTTGGTTTGTTTTTTTTTTCTTTTAGTTTTGATCTTCTCATGTTACTTTTTCCGTTTATTTCATATGCTGTTCCCAGCCTGTTTACATTGATGCTGATGCAGAGGGTTTATGCCAGTTTCCAACTCTTTCTTGCCTGAACATCTAATTCTGGCCATTCCTGAAGACACAATTGGGCTGGGTGGATTTTTATTTTAACTTGTTCTGGGTATCCCTATGCCATCATATTCTTGGCATATGCACTACGGAGTTTCTAAAGTCTGTGAGACACTGAGGATTTCCATACTTCTTAACTACAGATATACTTTGAAAGCTTACTCTCTGTCATTCTGAAGGCTTTTTTTTAATGTCTCTGTGTTAAGCACAATAGGTAAGATATTGTCTGCATAATTGTTACAATAAAAGTTCAGAATTTATATTCAAAATCTAAAGATGTTTTGATGCCATAGTACTAAATAAGAAATAATTAAATGTAGCCAAAATGTTTCCATAGAGAAGAGAGAGGGAAATTATGAATCTTCTAATTATGAAATTCCTTTATTCTCTGACCAGCTGGCTGAAATTTTTGGAAAGAGCAAACAGATTATTTCTGGTGTTTGACCAGCACTGCCACAGATTAGAGACACTTATCATAAAGTGGACCCAGCAGGACAGCTGTTAGAAAGCTTCCAAAATAAATGTTGCCTGGATTTCTGGCCAAGAGCTCAGTTAGATCACAATCAAATCCCTTCCTATTTGACACTGCTGAAAGCGTGTGCTACAAGTCTGTTTGCTTGGCATTATTGCTCTGGAATACTCACTCTCCAAGCAATAACAATGTTTGCCTTTACATGTGGAAACATTAATAAGTGAAGTAGAACATAAGCTGGTTATTATGTTAGGTGCTTGCCTTGTGTTGCTTATTCTTCTTGTATCTAAAAGTCTGAGATGTGTAATTGAGCAGCAGCGAGGGCTGTTCTTAGGTAATCAGCTACATACTCTAAATAATTAACAGTAATTAGGTCGTGATCAGTTTGTGGAGGAAATCTAGACTGGTACTTGTGCATATGGCAACAGATGAGAGTACATTAGCAAAAATCAGGACTTGCTCTGATTGGCATTTTGACTGCCATCTAGCTTTTAAGTAAAACATTATCCCACCCTCCCTAATTTGAGAATAGCTATTTTTGCACAAGGCTGCTCACGACAAACATCTTACACTGGGACAGGAAGGGAAGCAAGGCTGCAATGTTTGATGTTCTCTCTCTTGGTAAGTACAACTGCCCTGAGACCTCCAGGCCCAGACCCCATTGTTAAATGGACTAGGCCATCTCCTTCCAGTGCTCAAGGAATTCACATTTGAGAGACTGCCAGGGTAGGGAGGACTTCCATATTTTGAAAGCAATGAAACTTGTGTTGCCCTTAATCACAGTATCACATCATTCTTTCAAAGCTACACAACCCAAAAATTTCTTCCCTTCTGCTTATTCTAGCCACCTAAGGAAAAGTTCATGGGAGCACAGAGTTGGGAAGTGCAA
>VZTN01036956.1:2411-38846 GCA_013400515.1 Erpornis zantholeuca | reverse complement strand
AGTTGTTGTTTTCAGAATCTGTTGAAACAATGGAAAAGAAATCCAGTCATTCTGCTCCTGGTAACATTGTGAAAAAAGAATCCCTACCCTGTGAAAAAAAGATTCAGAGTTTCTTGTCTGTCATGTCATACATGACAGCTTCCCATACCCTTCTGAAGACTGAAACCTTGCCCAGTCTCATCATCCTCTTTTCAGTCACATTTTACCAAGTCTTCATACTTCAGAAGCATCTTTCCCAGAAAAAAACAACAGCATGAATGTAGAGAGGAAAAAAAACAGAGATTTGGTGTCAGTATAAATAAATGTAATTAAAAAAAGACCCTTTTTGAATAAATAAATTTTAATTGCCTTATGTTGGAGGGATATTACATAATGCAGTTTTCCTAGTGTGCACACTCTGAATTAGTTTATGAACACATATAATATCTCTTTCTGTTTGTTGAGGCACAATCTACTTAATACTAGAAACATTTTATTTTAATTAAACTCCATCCCTCAATAATAGATTTTTTATATCATATCTTCCATTGTGTATTTACAGTCTCTTTCAATTAATTGTTTTTAAAGAAATCAGTGCTCTGATTTGTCATTATGAAGAATATAATGCTGTCTCTAAAAGGCTGTCTTACTGTCTGAGACAATTCAGATTTATCTGTAGCTCTATACATTTTGTCCTTTAAAACACAGATAATTGGTACTCATATATGACAGAAAGATTGGTCTCAGCCACCAAAACGCATATATCTTTCCCCTAGTTCAACCCCTTTGTGTTCCCAGAGAGTAGAAACAAGTTCCAAATGACACTGGTCACCAGTAACAAAACCTCCTCTACAGATCACTGGAAAATCTTCTCCTAATACCCTATTCATTTCAGATACAAGACCAACAGAATGACCAAGCATGACTCCTGAATAGCTGAGATAAATTAAATTTGAATGATCTCCACCTCCTTCATGTACAAGCTGCTTTCTATACCATTGCGCTAGCAGAGCTGAAGCTCTCAGACAAAGGCTGGGATGTATCTCACATTTCCTCCTCTATGGAGTAAACTGCAACTCAGCAGGAATTTACTGCTGTCTTCCTCTCCTTCCCTTGACTATAATCACTCTGTCTGATCCTGCTGTTCATGACATGATGGTCATGTTTTGCATCCCGTCAAGAACTTAGAAGAAAAACAGAGTTCTGGATCACAATTAGGCTAAGGCATTAAGCCAGAAGTTTACCTATGCATCACTGCTAAGGTTGCAGTTGTTCTGCAAATGTTTACAGAAACAGCACTTGGAATCTGGGAAACTACTTGTGCCCAGCATTAAATGCCAGCTGAGAAAACTCCTTCTAAAATTTGGCTTGGGGCATGGACATCTACATCCAATAAAATTCCAGCCATTTAGATGCTATAGCAGAAGTCAGACTTGAAAGGCATGAATTTGTGTTCTACACATGCTAATGTATTCAGGTTAGAATATGGCAAGCTAGTGGACAAGAACTGTACAAAGCCTGTGAGGCAGGATAATGTGGAAGAGGCTTTCTACTAACACTAAAATTAAACTTTCTTCATTAGCCTATATTTCCAAGATACAGTAAATTGCACATAAGACATCCTTATAGGCACCCCTTTCCTAAAGAACATATGCATTTACATCATCTGATAAGTAAGTATGCACATTTTAAAATTTTGGGGCTGAAACATCACTGCAAAAAAAAATATTTTAAATTAAATATACATGATTGTTCAAGCAGTGTGTTCAGAATTATGCATATTTACATCCATTTTAATTTGCATATATTTAGTGAATATTTACAGTCTAATTAGTTGCATAACAATACTGAGCATTTAACTGCATTTACATGATCACCGAGCTGTAAAATATTGACTCATTTTTATCAAGTAGATCCTAATGAATGGCAAGAAAATGATGAGTTACATGTATCATGAATATCTGCTTAGGAGACCTCATATAACACCACCTGTTCATATTTATCTGATTGATACAACACTTCTGATACCTTTAACTATGAAGGAAAACCAGGGCATTGTAAGAGAGAAGTTTATGATGCATTACAAAAATTCCATTCCTACCAGTGTCTGTCATCCAGAAATAATTTGCTAGCTCAGTTGTGCTCAATCATGAATTGCTTCATCCACCAAAGGTACATTGCAAAATACATATATCTAGGAAGGGAGCTGCAGATACTCTTACTCCTTATTCTTTAATTTTAATTCATATACGTAATTTTCCCTCTCATTACAGAAAAACTTCTAAAATACAAGTAAGATGAGAAAAAGAGATAATATTATGGTCCAAATATGCATTGCTAGGAATGCCAAACAAAAATAAATTAAAGTGTTAGAAAAAAATGTGTTTATTTACAGAAATAAATATATGACACCCTCATTTTCAAGGAATATGCTCCATTTTTCTTGGAGGCAGGAGAAGGATACAGAAAGGAGGTGTTCATGTTTATATGCTTCATTTTAAAAACCATCTTCCTCATTTATATCCTGCCTTTGTGACCGCATTCATACTTGCTTTGTTTTAAACATGTGACTAATGGAATTGATTAGCTACTTAAGTAACTAAAAGAGTAAAAGATAAAAGACTGAGTCTTACTTGTCTGTCATGAGAAAGGTAATACAAGTTATGATGTTGGAAAAAATGCAATTTACTATTTAATATTAATGTGGGCAGAGTTGAGGCTCCAACTTTCATTATAATATTACTTAGTCTTAAAGCGAAATAAATATAATGGCTAAAATCTTCAGTCAGGTAAATAACCAACAAAATGAGACTTATTGTAAAAAAATCATGGGTGTTTGTCCTAGAACTGGTCTCCCACAAATAACCTATTTCCCTCTCCCACTATTCAGGTGGAAGATCAAAGGAAGGGCATTTCCAGGAAGCTTAGTTAGGGCTCAACAAGTGCAATATTCTGAGTATTTTGTAGCAATATGGTGGCACTTGCACAGTAACTCTTATCACTTCAGTGTTTTGTGCTGCCTCGGAGCTTATTATCCAGTCTGGTCCCCTTCCTTTCTCTACTAAGAAACAGGGTGATTTGCTCAAGCAGCCACAGCAGCTATGCTACTTCCAGATTTCAGCTAAAGGTAAGGTCTCAATTACCCAGCAATCTTATAATTCTGCTCCCAGAGTGCTGTCAGTACCTTGCTTTTCCTGGAACTGCCAGAACAAATGTGTTGCATGCCCACTATAAACCTAATTTGTAGATATAAACTCTGGAAACAACCCTCAAACAGAATGCAACTCTACATAAATCAAATGAATTTTCTTACAGAGAACAAAAATTACCTGTAATTGTTAAAATTAAGTCTGCGAATGCAGAACATCCAATAAAATTAAATGTGCAAGATTCTTATTATACAGTCTTTGCACATATCAAAATGCAAAGAACAGCCTATCATAGCCAATCCTATTAAAGTTAATTGGTATCCTGTCTCAAATACATTAGGTCAGAAGGGAAAGCTCAGGCTATATATGAAATGTTTGAGACATTTATACAGCATACCATTTTTCATTTTTCTCAGTTCCTAAGTGATTTAAGCAATCAGTGACACACATTAAAATGCCAGTGAAATCACAGCTGCATTAATTGTTACTTAAGTGTGATCACACGACAAACAGTGAAAGTGTTCTATAATCCCAGGATGCAGAAAGAATCTCCAGCTTTAATGCACTTTAAACAGAACATTTTGAAGGGACTGTCTCTTCACAGCTCAGGTATGTTCCCTTCATATATCATATGCATGAGAAAAATCAAGAGAAGGAGGAAATAAATGCTTGAATTTGAGGACTGAAGTGAATATGTAAATCGTTTCACTATTAGACAATACAATAAAATTCATAATTCCTAACAAAAGTCTATGAAATTTGTGACATCTGGGAAAATATTTTAAATATTGTTTGGTGTAATAATTGAAATATTATTTCACATCATATTTTTGATCTGTCATTTGAAAAATTGAATTGACCATCCAGTAAAGCATTCATGGGACCATTCTATCACTGCCTAAGTGTCTTTACTGGTATAAAATGAATTTATCACTGGATGCATAAATCTTAATTGAAAAGATTGGCAAAGATCTCAAACAATTAAATGGTCCAGACTTCATATAACATGTCTGGCATCCTTTCAATGAATCTTGTTTTGTTGTGCAGAGTGATACATTTATCAAACACCGCACACACATTTTTCATCAGTTCTGTAAAAATTGATCTTGTCTTTTTGGTTTTGGTTCTAAGCAGCTTCAGTACGTGCAGAATTAAAAGTTGGGAGAATCCAACCATAAAGACAAATGCCTTGGAACTGAAAAGTAAAAAGCCAGGTTTTTTCTAATAAAAAATGAAATTTAAAAAAAAATCTACAGTAAAAATGTTACGTGCTGTGCTTTTAAACTCCACAGGCTGAAGTTATCAACCACTGGAAAGATGGAGAAGTACAAAACTAGAAATCACCATTCACAAAACTTCTATGCTAGACATACATACCTGCTGAAATTTTGATATTTACACCAGAGAATAATCAGAATAATATTACCTACAAAACCTATTTAAAAATTACTCTCAATTTTCAGCAGTGTCATTAAAACTTCTACAAATTATAGGCATCTGGAGAAGTTAAGATATCATCCCAAACTATCTATAGTTAGTGAATTTCAGTAGCAGTGCTGGAGTGCTCAGACACCCATTGAATGCTCTTTAGTTTTAGTCTGTCTCTGAGCCTCACTACTACTACTACATCAGTTCAGAACAATGATATATTTGCATAGGGAAGAGAGAAGAGAAGAGAAGAGAAGAGAAGAGAAGAGAAGAGAAGAGAAGAGAAGAGAAGAGAAGAGAAGAGAAGAGAAGAGAAGAGAAGAGAAGAGAAGAGAAGAGAAGAGAAGAGAAGAGAAGAGAAGAATATTTTAGTTGAGAAGGGTATACAGTGATCATTTACTTCAATTATCTGACCACTTCAGGTCTGACCACAAGTTAAAGCATTTTGTTTAATGGCATTTTTCAAATGCCTCTTAAACACTGACAGGCTTGGGGCATCAACCACCTCTCCAGGAAGCCTGTTCCAGCATTTCAACACCCTCTCAGTAAAGGGGCAAAAAACCCCAGATCTGTAGAGTTCCAAAAAATGAAAGGACTGATTGTGTAAAACTGCAGGCGGAATAGTGCATGATTGATTCTGAGCTACTGAGCTTGAAGCAATATAAAAGGTTTCACTTCAAGTGCCAGTGATGAATCATGCTGAGCCTGGCCTGGGCTCCCCATCTGCATGCAGGGGAGAGTGTGTGTTCCCTGTCCTGCAGAGCTCCTGTGTTGTTTCAGCAGAGATCCAGCCTCAGAGACGGAGGGATGACAGCGTTGTGAGCCATGTCAGATTTGTATCTCCTGATGCTGCACTCAGACACCACGTACTGTCTTGAGGCAGACAAGTCTTGTTGTTACACAAGAGGTGTCTGTCAGAGGACAGGAATGTCAGAACATAAAACTGGCTCAGAGGAGTAAGTATCTTATGTCCTGTGATGTACTACTGTAACCTCTGATTTTCATTCAGTGTTTCTACATGGGGAAAACACATGTTCTGGGTTTTGGGTGGATTACATTTGTGTGGCAAGGTTTTGGTAGCAGACAGGGGAGGGGGAGGGCTGTGGGATGGCTTCTGTGAGAAGCTGCCAGAATCTTCCCCTATGACCAACACAGTCAATGCCAGCCAGCTTCAGGACTGACCCATCGCTGGCCAAAGCTGAGCCCAGCAGCAACAGTGGTAACAACTTTAGGATAACATGACTAAGAAGGAGTAAAACTGCTGTGCAGCAGCAGTCACAGCTGGAGAGAGGAGTGAGAATATGTAAAATAAGCAGATTCCCCAGCAGGCTATGGTGCAGACCATGGTGAGGCAGCTGTCTCACTGCAGCCCATGGAGGCCCATGGTGGCCAAAGATCCACCTATAGCCTGTGGAGGATCCATACTGGAGCACCTGAATGCCCAAAGGAGTCTGTGTCCCTGTGGGTAGTCCCTGCTGCTGCAGCCTCCAGGCAGGAGGGAAAGTAAATGGAGAGTAAAACTGAGCCTGGGAAGAAGGGAGGGCAGGGGGAACCTATTCTTAATACTTGGGCTTTTTTCTCATTACCTTACTCTGATTTCGTTGGTAACAGTTCTTTTTTTTCCCAAGTCAGGTCTGTTTTGCCCATGATGGTAATCGATAAGTGATCTTTCCCTGTTCTTATCTCAGCCTCCACAAGGTTTTCATTATATTTTTGTCCCCCTGTCGAGCCGAGGGAGTGATAGAGCAGCTTTGGTGGGCACCTGGCCTTCAGCCAGCATCAGCCCACCACAGTCCTGTTAGCTGAAGTAGAAACAGTTGCACAGAGTTAGTATACAATGCATTTTCTGGAAAACACACACACATAGTCACAAAAACAAATCAGTCCCTATTCCTGGAAGACTGCAATTAAAGATGCTAATCCTGCACTTAGCTTTACAGAGACAAATCTTAAATTTAAAAAAAAATTAAAAAAAAGAGAAGTAGAAAATCTCCTTGAACTCAACAGCAGTCCTTGCACCTGTTCAATTCCAGCCACCTGAAAATTGATGCAGGTTAAGGGGGTATGCTGAAGAGACTGCACAAGTTGCTGAAATATCACAAAAGGGATGATATTTAGACATGTGACAAGGGACGACAGAATAGGATGTGGATGAGAGAGAAGACTGAGAATAATATTAGATGTTAGAAGCCAAAAGAATAGTGCACATAGGTGAAATGCAATGATTGCAAGCAGAAAAGACAGAAGATGGAAACCTCAGGGCACAGGAGATTATCTTGATAAAATGAACATGTAGAATGTGCACTGAGATGCTACAGCACTATGATGTCTGGAGTAGGAAGAGAAATGCAAAGCTCAAGTTGACTGGTGAAGCTGTAAAAGACCCAGAGGGGGTTTAAGAAGAGAGCTACCAGTCTAGGCAGCAAAGGAACAAGTGATGGAAGACGGCTGCTAGGCATGCTTTATGTAATGATGCTGCTGTGATAAACTGTGGGAAAGGGGAGCTTGCAGGGCAGCCCTGGGAGCCCAAATCAGGTTATTCCTAATATTTCCCTCGTTTGTACGATAAAGCAGCAGCAGCATAGCCAGAACTTCTGAGAATGAACATGAAGGACAATAGCAGGTCACTCAATCTGTAATGGATCTAATGGATCACTTTCATCACTGAAGGAACTAACACCAGAAGAGAAAGAACCCTTTATCATTCTGTGATTCCTCCCAGCATCATGTCTTGTATCCCCCAAACTGCACAGCTCAATACATCTTTGATTTAGCCTTACACGACTATTCTCCTAAACAAAACACAAACATCATAGCGTAATTTTTGAACAACAAAAAGGTGCCCAACATAGTCATGGTGCAAATAAAAATAACATCAGTGATCAAAGAAAGCTTTTGAAATGGAGAAAAAGTCAAGCCTCCCCCCTTCAAATTCTTTTTGAAGCTGAAATTAGGGAGCTGAATTAATGTTATGATAAATGTTTTCAAAACACAGCTTATGGATTGATGGAAGCAAAAGAATATTTGAAAAAGCACTTTAAAAAGAGATAAGACATAAGATGTTTCTAATGTTATGGGTTTTTCTCTTACAATTTCACTCAGAATAGAAAATTAATGAAGACTAAAATATAAGAGACAAAAGAAGTATGTTTTTCTTCCAAAAGTCATTATGGTATTTTGTTATATTTTTTTACAGAAGCAATTTCCTGAGCAAATAATAAGTTCTTCATGTCAACTCCTTAGCAAATTGAATTAAAGGTCTTTCTGTAATAGCAGTTATTCACATTAAGTCATCTCATTAAAAACATGGCTGAAGAGTTTCACTAGTAATGAAAACCATTTACAGTGCAGTTTGCCGAGTACCCTACATTTGTGAGCTGGGCTAAACACAATAAAATGCTACTACAAACCACCCTGCCTCAGGTATGTGCATTGCTTTATTGACATTGACACTTCCCAATACTAGCTAATGTTCTGTGCCCGTGACATGGAATTTTGCTTTTGCTATCAACGGTAGCTGAAAGAATTTTCTTCTTAGTGCAAGAAATAATAAATGAATTTATGATCTAAATTTCATAAAGTGCAAGCAATGCCTAATGCCAGGACACTAACAGATGGTTAGATCTCATTACAACAATGTAAGATGTTACTGCGTTCAGCTCTCTGCCCTCAGACCTGTTTCACAGCAGAAGCAAACACACTTCAGCTGCTCAGCCTAGTCAGCCACTTGCAGGCTAAAGCACCATCTAACAGTGGAGCTGGAAATTGAAAGCCAAGAGAGGTTTTTGACCAGTGGACTTCACACAGCAAAAAGAATTCTCAGCAGAGTGAACCAAAGTCCCTTTGTCGAGCCTGAGTGCAGTAGACTGTACTTATATTCTTTTACATGTATTCTGTAGCAGGATTATACTCATGCTCAGAATAGAAATCTCAGTGCCAGCACACCCAAAACAAACAGGGCACTTTCTAGGAGTAGATGGGCATTAGGGAGATGAAAGCCTCAAGCAACTAAGGCCAGAGTTCAAAAATATACTGCCAGGAAATAAATAGTTCTACCGAAACAGGAGACAACCTGGTAGGAGGTCAGGAAATGTGGAGGCAGTGTGTGGCACAATTCATATGAAACCTAAAGAAATGTTTTTGTACAGCCACAAAGGAAGAGACCAAGGTGTGGACTGCAGAGTTATAAAGTTATTGGGGAAGGATGCAACTTTACACATTTACTTTGTTAGATAATCCACTCCTTTGTTTCTATGTACTCTGCATAAACCCTGGGTTGACGAAAATTGGTGTTATTCCAGTTGATATAGTCTGTTCTTGTTATTTGTTTCATTTTAGTATAATTGGTTATTCCTGTTACTTTTGCTCAGATCAAATTTCTAGTTTTTATTCCAAGAAACTGCTACTTGCTGAACCATGCCTTTAGAAAGATAAAGAGTAACTTTGGTATTTTTCTGTTCCATTAGTAAGTTGTCCTATAAACAGAAGCTTGTTGGGGGGAGATTTGACAAATCACTCTGTCATTTTAATTTTAGTAGGAGTTATTATACCAGACCTATTACTGAACAATTCACCCTCCATCTGTGTGATTTCTATATTAAATATTGCCAGTTTCACATGTATGTCATACAAAGTTGTGCATTAAAATGATCTTTTCTTCCACTTACTGGTGCCTGCACTGGATTCTTTTACCCCCTTCTTCCACACCTCTTTTACAAGACATATATGCTCTAAATCTATCCAACTGCTTCTTCCCTTTTCCATTACAACAATTTTTTCTCAAGACCAATGAAGATATTAAGATTACTTTTTTGACTTAAACAAACCAGCAGCTCTCTACTGCTATCTGAAGGGGAATAAACAGGACCAAAAATGGTTGGGAGTTACTTATTAAGTTCAGCAACCCTGGATTATTTTACTATCATCATGTTTAAGATAAGAGGTATTTTTTTTTCTTTTAGCTAGCTTAAATTATTTTTTTTTTTCTGTATCTGATGCAGGTTTTGGTTTTGAATGTTTTTGTAGGGTTTTTCATTTGTTTTTAATAAGGTAGTTATGACAATCCACATTTATAAAGTAGCATGCTCTTTCATCACAGACTTCTTAAACAACAATTTTTCTAGTGATTTATCAGAGAAGTTCCTGAAAAAGAAAAATTCTAGGCTTTTTGCAGGGAATGTCAAGCGCTGTATTAATACAAAGTGCTCAGAGTTCCTCTCCTGACTGCAAAGTTTCCATTGGTTTATTCTCAGCCATCCACTGCATCTGATTAGGTTTGGGTTTGTTTTAAGGAATACTATTCATCCTTGAACATCTATTTATGATACTGAGAATTCTTTATAGAAATTACACAGGAGAATACAGCAGTGCCAAAGCATATTGGACTGTGGCTCCCTCTAGATATGCCATTTGTTTTGCAATGCAGCTGAGTAAGCCATATATATTTTTCTTGTCTCTTTAAGGTCCCAGGTGCTCGAAAAATTTGTTGGAAAATTCTCAGGGCTCGGATCCCTGCACAAAGAAGCTATTTTTATATATTTTATTTCTATTTGACACATGAAAACATAAAGCAATGCAGATAAATCCTTACAGATACTGAGTTCCTTCTGCCAACTCTTTGAATGAGGACTCAGGCTGAAGCTCCCATTTTCCATTGCACTGTGAAAACAATGCATAAAGAAATTTCACTAATAGACCTCAATAAGGTAGAAGAGCAGTCTCCAAGGACAGAGACAAATTACTTACTTTTATTTCAGTTAAATACCATGTTTTCAGGTTACACAGCAGGAGCACTAAATCATCAGCAATGTATGATGGACATCTAATTGTCATCCAGAGGTCAGCACTATTCTGAAGTCCCTGGAGGAGCTCCCCAGCTCTCCTGCTCTCTGCCTCTCTGCCAGCAAGTGGTTCCCCATCAGAACACTCAGCAAACAGAGCTAATAAGAGAAAGAATCAGAAGTGCTCCTGCTGTACTAAGTAAATTAACTCAGGAGGATGTTGATGAGATTACTAATTTATTTAACACATACATTAAACTCAGAATGGGAATAAAACTTCATCTGTTACCATTCATCAGTTACATATTGCCTAGGGCCATGAGCCTCCTCATAGCCTTTTCTTTCTCCTTGTTTTTGCCCAATTTAGTTGCGGTTTTCTTTTCTCTCCTCTCATGTTCCTCATTCTGGACTGAAAATCTTCAAACATGGATGCTCTAGTCAACATACTGTCATCTCACAACTTTGAAAATGACAGATGCCAATTTTATTTAAGTAGAAACAGGTTTTTTATTGGCAGCTCTAAAAGTCTGAAAGACACTGCAGAAAGAATTCCTTACTGAAAAACAACTCAGAAAACACATTTTCACCACCAGCTTGTCTTCTTGACTGCCTAGATAACCTTCCTCAATGAGAGGAGAGAGACTCATGTGTGTCCTGAGCTACAACTGACCAGTCACTCCTTACCTTGGGACTCTCATCAGGTAGGCTGGAAATAACTGAAGAGAACCATACCAACAAGAGCAAAACAAAAACCACCACTAATTCCTGCAGCTTTCAACGTCCTTTTCATGTTCAGAGGTCTGCAGAATAAGATCTACATGTCACCTGGACATGTAGATCAGTCTTCAGCTACAGGCTTCAAGAGAAAAATTATTTAGTTCCCTCAAGGACTGTGGTAGAGGAATCTTGAATGTTGTTCAGTGTGGGAGTCCTGAAGGGCATGCAGTATGCAGCATGCAGACAAAAGTGGCAAAATCCACACAGGATTGGCATATTCAGGGAAAACAAGAGGAACCAGGTCAGACCCACCTCCTCCTGTCTCTGTAGAGATTACTCTACAGACACAGTCGCCATACCCAGTGGGAATCACACTTGTGCACAGAAATATTTGTTCTTCCCTGTTATCATTACTCTAGTAAGTCAAAGTACAGAAGAAAACATTGATCAACAGGTGCTTCTACCCCAACTAACACAGTTTTCCCTTGGATGGAAAAGGGAGTTCAAACAGCAGGGAAAAAGGAAACAAGTCAGAATGACTGCAAAGTAGAGAAGTAATTTTTAAAAAAGGTGTGTAAAGGGACATAAAATAGAAAATAGATGGGAAAAATAAATAGTAAGCAACAGAATAAGGTCAGGACAGAGAGAGCAAGGGAACACAGCTACCTGCCAGCACTATCAGGGATGCTGAGAAAGGAAGGCCTGAACAGCCTGGCCGTTCTCCTGCCTCATGGATGCTCCCTTAACCAGGAGCTGAAGGAATCTTTTGTCCCTAGTCTTACTGCATTCAGCAAATCAATATGAATGCAGTACCACTTTTTCTAAGAAAGAACTTCACTCTGAGGGTTTCTTATATCTTTCTTGTGCTCAAAAGCTGCAAAGTTTCAATTTCTTTGAAGACAGTCAATTTCTGACCAACTTTTCAATGTTTGCTTTCCCTCTGCTCCTTTTACATCTACTTCCTGTCAGGCCCTCCTTGCCATCTTCCTTTTCTCTAACTTCTAGAGAAAAGTTTATTCCAGTGCTCCCAGGTCTTTTCCACTCTGCTTCAAGACAGTATTATCAACTTATCTTGAAACACACACACTTGTGACAGCAACAGGAATTAACTGCCTGTTCTACCACAAGAAAGATATTTTTATGTAGTATTAACTTTAAAAGTGAGTCAGAAAACAGGTAATTATAGAGAAGTTTACTTTTCCAATTAAATGGAAGGTTAATGAAGACAACATTAGAAGGAAAACATGCTGAAAACAAAAACCAGTTCACTGAGTTCTGATTATTGCTTTTTATGCAGTCTGGCCCTTCTCAGCATAGTAATTAAGCTAAGAGGACTATGGCTAATAAAAGGTCTATATGATTCAGTTCAGGAAAAACCAATGTAAAGAACAAGGCTTTTGCTTTCACTCTTCGTTCATGGGAGTAGGGCATTTTTAAGTGTGGGACTAGAATCTGGGAATAGCTTAAATCTGTAAGACAAAGCTTATTTTTTTGAGTCTTATCACAGTAAGTTCCAAAAATTTAAAATTCTGCTTGAATGAAAATTTACCTAAATCATATTTCTGAGGGCAGTTGAAAACCTTTCAGAAATGGTAAAGGGGTGATTACATAATTATGATAATAATAATCACACATAATTTCAGTGATGCTAATTTGTTTGTGTTTTCCATGAGTTTGCATTATTTTTTGACCACTTCAAGAGAGAAAGCAATAGATCCCTGGATTTAAAAATAAATAAATAAAGTAAAAACAACAAAACCACCCACATTTCTCAGTTGGAAACCATTACAGAGAATGTATCTACTTTTACCCAAGAGTTCTGATTTAAGTCATTATCCCTGGATCTGGCACGACGTACAACTTGTGAAATCCTCTTAATCCATCTCGTGAACCTGCACAGAAATAGACTGCTTCAGTTGGTGACAGAGAACATGTCCCCCACCTCCTCTGTTAGCTGTAGGAAGCCCAGTAAACGTAGGCTAGGGAGCTTACACTGAGACATCTATCTGGACAATATGTGTACACCTGCTTCTCTGCACATTGAACCAGAACCTTTTGTCCATCTCATCTATTCACAGCCACAATACTCTGGAATGAAAGATATCTTACTATAGAAGTAAGAATTTTACAAATAAATATACACCTAACTCCACAACTGATGTGCCTGGTAATCAGAGCAGCTTCTAAAGAGAGGAACACACAGTGGGCCTATACAGAGAATTCCTGACCTTGGTGGTCACTTTTAATACTTTATCTCAACTAACACAGCCACCATCTCAAGTTTAACATGGGACTTTCTGTCACGATACCTGGATGTATCTCTGTAGTGCTATGGCATTATTATCATTTTGATAGCTTCAGTTATTCTAGAATTGTCAGAAACTTTTACTCACTCAATGATATTTAATTTTTGCCTTTGTGATTTCAGAAAAGAAGCCATGCTCTACTTGAATACAGTAAATTATTAAAAAGTAATTCTTCTCCTTTCTCCCAAGATATTAAATGTTATTTTGCATTTGACAAGACCTCAGGCTAGCTCAATGATTGCCTTTGTACCTGCCCATGACTGGGAAAACAGAAGATTTTCTGATTATTTTCTCTACCAGTATTTATACTGTTGAGGTGGGACCACTTCCAGTTTGGCAAAGAGACAGCAGGCAAGCATCTGTATAGAGTCCCAGAGCAGATGCACTGATGAATATAAACTGATACCAAAATATAAATTTATAATAAAAATATTAAACCATCGGATTAAGACCTTTTTCACCTGCCAAAGTTTTGATGTATAAATGGAATGTTTAATGGGCCACATTAATATAATTAATTTATCATCATTATAAAAGTACACTTAGTTTGTAGCTCCATTTTCTAATCTGATTTCTCCTATTAAATTGACATCTCCAGCTGACTTTCACATTCCCACTTGTAATAACTAACTTCTTTAGGTTTTTAACCTTTAAAATCTTAAAGCAGAATGAATTCTTCCTAATCCCATAACGTCCAAATTTCTTTTTTCTTCAGTAAAAGTATGAATAGGAGGAGAAAAAGGAAATGTCACTTTGCTTTTCACTGCAAGAACTAGAAGAAAAAGTCTAGGAACATATGCAACCTGATAGGCTTTCATCATGCTCTTAAAACAGTTAATTCAACTGGATCTCATGCATGCATTACCCCTAGATAGATTTCCCTCGTTAACTTAAATAACAGCAGACATAAATCTTGACATAATCTTCTCCCTGAACTTTACTGTCCATAAAGCATATGGAGTCTTCTTTGCCAGCGAGAAATTTAGTCATTTTTACACTCCTGGTGTGGAGCCAGGGTGTTGTATCAGTCTGGCTGGCAGGATGAATCAGCAATAGAACTCTACCTCTCTGTCTTTTATTGAATCATATCAGAGTATGAAATTTTTGAAGGCCACATGAAAGGATCACGAACTAAGCCATAAATTCATAATTGTGGATAAACAGACTGTCAGTCACCATCAGCGACAAACCCGTACTTGGGTGCCAATGTGAATCCCACATGATGAACATCACCAAGATCTAATAGTCTCTCTCTTGGCATTCATATCCCTGAATCAGAGGTAGTAGAGTGGCTGCAGCCAAACCATCTATTTCCTGTTGTAGAACCTTGCTCTGAGTTGTGTACCTGAACATGTAACTCATTTATCATTTCCCTTTCATGTTATTTGTGGAAAGAAGCAAAGATTGATCAGCTGGAATAGGGAAGGAATTCTGCCTTCAACATGTGTGAAGGCAGGTTGAAGCATTGACTATAGTCATCAGTTAGTTGCACTGTAGGGGAGTCAAGAGTCCACAAATAAAAGGCATTTAGGAGTATGCGAAGAGCAGGAAAAGGTGAGAAAAAAAAGCAAGTCCAGAAAAAAAGTAAATTTGAAAGGCTTAGAGACACTACCTGGAAAAGACTAAGAGAGTACTCAAAGCAGTAGAGAATTTCAGTAATATGTTATACTTGGAAGTCAGCCAGAAGCCAGTGTGCAAGCAAAAGCAGGGGCTGACAGACACTCACTGGGGACAGCCCTTCATTACAGTTCCAACAGATGACCTTCCTCACTGATTACATGTCCAGTCTTAATTTTCCACAGGTTTAATCATCAGAATCGTGAGAACAGCTGAATTTCTTTAATTCATTATACCATCTAGACATATTTCTAATTTTTTTAAGACCCCAGACAATGATCAAGACTCTTGAGTATCATCACCATTTTGTGGGAAACACTGTCATGATCCTGTTGCCTCATGTAAATAGACAGATATATAGATAGACATTTATATCAATCACAGTTTTCCTTCCACATCCCCACAGACTACCTTTTAAGAAAACTGTAAACTATATGGAGTCAGCAGATAGGCAGATTTGTAAAGCAAACATATTAGACAAATCTTTTGTTCATCTCTTCTGAGTCTCAAGAATGCTCACATCATCACTGCTCTAGGTAAAACATGTAGACAAGATAATTTTTAATTTAGTTTATACCCCAAGCCTCTGGACACATGGAGAATAAAGTAATAAATGAGGATTTCTCTTCTCAGTAAGACACAGACACACAACAAATCACAGGAGGAAAATTCCTTTGCAAAAATTGAAAAATTAAAAGAGTTTCTCAATGTCCTGCTTGAAAATTAATCTTCCACTTAATCAAACATTTATGGATAAATAATACTTTTCCTGACAAGAAGACTAGCTTTAATAAGACTTCTTGTCTGGAAATAGCAGTCTGGAAAATTTAAGCGCTTTTTTCCTACTTTTATTTTTATCATAACTGAATTCTTTTTGTGTGCTGTATCATCTCCTGGTCCTATACCGAGGCCAGACCTCTTAAGCAGTTTTGACAGGTACATATCCTACATGATCCTCAAGCCAGAATGTTTCTGCTTGTGTGGAACAGAATGAGAGTGAGGGACCTCTCCAGAGAAACCTCATGAATTTGATGTCCCCTCTCAGCTGAGCAGTGGGTCTTTCAGAGCACATTTTAAGACTCAAGTCCTTAAATTCTACCTTAAATTCTCAAGTCCTTAAATTCACCTGGTTTAGGTGAAAGTCCTGTATTTCATCTGGTCCTCATTAACAAAAAGACTTAAATTGCCCACTCTAGTTGACAACTCCTTGTTGCAATAGCTGTTGGGTATTGCAAACTTAAGAGCATCAGAGGCTCTTTTAAGTTTAGTATTCATTATTCTTGCATGGCTTGAAAAATCTTGTTTCCTTTCTTCCTGTCCAACTTTCTGTGAGTCAAATTCTGCCTTCATTTGCTTTGTCACAGATTTTCTACATCTCCAAATGTGCATTATGTGTATTTACAAGTTTGAAAGGGGAAAGCTAAATATGCTTTTTCAGACACATGGGGATTCACCCCATCATATTTTTGAACCTGGGATAATCAACAGTGGTTTTGCTCAAGGATATGGTTCTGAACAAAACTAGACTGTATGCTTACATGATAAAAATACTTAAATATAAATGGCATCTCTGTGCATGTAAAATGTCACAAGGTTTCTATTCAAGACGTAATTTTAGACTGCACTATGTCAGTTTGCTGATTATACCCCTTAAATATAGATAATAAAGGGATCAGGAACAAAAAACATGAGCATATCTTTGATTCAAATTATTTTCCTCCTAACATTTTGGTTTTTATGACATGATAAAATGATAAATATGATAAATATTATAGATATGATAAAAGCTTAAGAGAAAAAAAAAATATACCAACAGACTAGCTACCCGAAATACTTCTAACCCTATCCAATAAAACATATTGCAACAGCATCCCAGTAGATATTTGTTTTCCACAAGCAGTTTATAGATAAGGCATGAGTCTCTAAAGTGAAACGATGGGACAGAACTGTAAGTCAGGAACAGATAAAGCTAAGAACAGTGATGGAGGAAATACAGCAAAGCTCCCACTGAAAAGGCTTTCAAAAGGTTTTTTGGCTGTAATTTTTTGTTATTATACTCACAAAGTTCCATAGATTGAAAACCTTAGGTTTGGCCTCATGGTAGGCTCCTATAACTTCAGATAAATATTGGATTATAAAACAGCACCAATTTTATAGATGTCATTTAATAATCCTCAAATTTTGTCTGTTTGGTACCATAACCAAAGCAGCATTCTTTCAAATGCCCCATACATTTGTATCTTAATTTATATTTTCTAATAAATATTCATCTTGAAATAAAGGGAATTTTTTCCATTTTTTCATGAACATTCTACTTAATTTTCTCCACATTTACAGATAAAATGTTTTTTATTTTTCAATACTTTTCAATCTCCTGTTGAATTATTGCAATTGCAATTCTTCGTATTTCACATACAAACCTAGAACTCTCTATTCATTTTTTAAAAAGCAGTTGGAGTGATTTACAGAAACTTCTGAAGACTATCATGGGAAAAAATAAGCTAACTATGAACTAAAAGTGAAAAATACAAAAAAGTAATAATGAAAAAAAGACAGCTTTTATCGGTTCACCTAGATTGAAGCTTGAGGGGAAAAAAAATACTTTTTAATTGCAGCTCAGAAGACAAGTTCTTCACAACAGAATTGAAAGAAATTCTGAATCAAGCAATTATCCAAATTTCTGTAGCAGGCCAGTGTTTGATTTTTGTCTCTTATTTCTCCAAGATTAACTGAAGAAACTTTAAAAGGAAACTTTCTGAATTAAACATTAAAATGCATGACAGTCCAAACTGTATGCAGAAATTTTACTCACTTTAATATTTAATTCAGCACCAAAACTACATTGCTAGCTTAGTTCATTCTGCCACATAAATTTCCATTCGCTGTGGCATTTATCTTGGGCTATACTTCATTCCTCTGCACCACTCATCCAAATGCAGGAGTAAGTTACAGAATCTCTGTGCTAGGCAGGATATTGAGTTTGTGACACAAGAGCGGGAATTATCTGATTTTTTTTCTTCCTGTGTTGGTTAGGGAGAGGACTGCTCACATGGATCTCCACTGAGGAGACAGAACAATAAGACCATGAGGTGTGGAATGAAATATTTTCTGTGGCACACATCTCCTCTGAACTCGAGCAAATCATCTATTTCCCTTTGTCTTGATTCCACTCTCTAAAAGACAGTAAGTAAGCAGTCCCTTGTAACTTTCAGTACTACAAGGATTTTAAAAACACCAAACAACATACTCATAGTTCTTTCTAACAGAGATGAGAATGATACATGGCTTGAAAACAGCAACAGTTTTTTATATCACACAAGGAAGAGCAGTGCCACTGTGAGCTGTTCCAGGCGAAATATTTCCCATCCCCTTTACCCTACTTTTTTCTCCAAAGCCCTTCATAAGTAGGCAGCTTCAAACATGTAGTGTAAACTGGAAAAAATGACAGGAGGATCTGAGCTGATGGGGTTAATATGTGGGCGGCACCATCTTCTTTTATTTCTTCTTATTCTTGGGACCCAACCCCCCTAGTTATCTATTCTCTTTCTCCCCTTTCGTTTTCTTCCTCTTGCATTCTTCCTCTTTATCACCTGAAACTCTGCAGGAAGGCAATTTCCAAGTCATGTTGTTTATGTTTGTATTAGGCTGGGTCAAACAACCTTGGCCTCTGCTCTCAGGTGCGACTCAAAGCATCCTGCAGACGCTCCGTCTGCCGGTTCGCCCGCCCCGGGGCTGGAAGCCTCGCAGCTGCCTCGGCACCGCTCCACACTTGCGTTAATTAACCCAGGCACATGCGAATGAAGCTGTAATGCTTTCAGAGCCTGACAAGTATCTCTGTTGTGCTGTGCAGTTAGAGCTGTTATAGGCTGTTACTCCTCATCATCACAAATATCTTTGCATTGTACTTTATAATGCTTTCATTGATTAGTTGCTGTATCACCTGCTTGGTTTTATGTATTCTTTGTCATATCAGTCTTCCTATCTTTTCTGACTTCACCATTGCATTTTTCTTTTCTTTTATGACTTATACCTGCAGTCTTCCTTCTCTTTTTTTCTTCTTTCGGCTTTTTTAAAAAATAACTAATCGATTTTATTATTATTAATTTTAACTTTCTCTACACTCTGATCTTTTTGGAGAAAAGGCTGAATACAGGAGCACACCTGACAAAAGCAACAGTGTTTTTCAAGAGGAGTGTTTTTGAGATCTATAGTGCCATTAACCACTGCAACACATATAAGTTGACAGCAACCTTCTTTTTCTCATTTTATATTTATGAAGATCACTTTCTGCTTTCCTGGAAAGTGAGTCTTAAGATAATAGCAGGAGAGAGGAAGTCCTAACACTAGACCTGCTGCCTTCCATAATTTAAAGTGTTTGTAGGCTAAGAAGACAAAAGATTCCTATTCCCTGGTACCTCATGGTATTTCTCCTAGACAGAGAGAAGGCTGCTGGCAGCTGCTTCCTGTGTTTGTACCAGCTCCTGGCAGTTCTCTGCTCCCACAGAGTGTTAGCTGCATGTATCACTCTCCACATGCTCTCTCATCGAAGAGCACTGCTAAAAGCACAGCAAAGAAAGCTGTCTCTTAGGGCCTCATACATCCAATAGCTACAGGACTGTCTGCAGCTCCTTTTATGGCTGTTGAATTAAGAATTTCAAAAAAATTCTTTATCTGTCCTAGCAATTTCCATTCTACTTTTGATCTGCCCATACCAATCTTTCTCTGCATTGTGCATGGACCACAAACAGGTAAAATCAACAATTTATTCTTTCTCTGCACAGGTATTTGTAATAGAAATGTTAACATTGCTAGGAAGGGAATGTGGAGGCACAAGAAGGAACAAGAAGAGAAAGGGATAAAAGGACGACAAGTTTGGATGACACAGCCCATTATGAAGATCCCAGAACATCTATCTACATGTTTTCTCAATAACACCCAGAGTGGGAAAACAAAGGACACTCTAAAAGAAGGGATAGACCACAGCCATTGAAGAAGATGACAGGAGACACAAAGAGAAAAAAGAGTATGTTAGCAGTGCTGCCTAAAGATTCTCAGGGGTCGAGCACGATGGAGACACCCAATCCACAACTCACATGAAGAAACTAGCCCATGGCTGTCAAACATGCTAACTAAATGTTTCTTCTCTCTTCTCTTTTCCAGCCTACTCCATAGAGGCTCCCTGGCCCAATGTGTTCACCACCTTAAACACATTGAAAAGATATTTTAAGGAAAGCAATCTATCAAGAAACAAATCTGGAGGCAGCAATTTAAACCCATACATTTCCACAGGCACTGGCACTTTCCAAATCTTAGTCCCCTTGGAGCAAATATAAAAGATAAAATATCACTGTGTGAAGAAAAACTAACTAAAACTTTGTTTTCAAAAGGTTGTAACATTAACTGGAACAGCACAGTGAGAAATAAATCCAACACTGAATATGGCTAAACAGTCTCAAATATGAATACTTTGAGAAAAGGCTCTTACTAGGCAATTATAAAGTCTCTGTAAAAGTCAGGACTCAGTCAACCATTTACACAAATACACTACAGTGTCAGCAAAGCAAAGACAGCTGGCCAATAACTTCTGGCACAGCTCTCACGCTGCAATGAAGGTTGTTTACATGGTAGATAGCATTCCTCTGCAGAAATATTTTGCAGAATTTTTTAGCATTCCTCTGCAGAAATATTTTGCAGGATTTTTTTTTCTTTAATCAACCCCTGTGGCTCATTTCAACAACTCCCATCAGGCTGAAAGATAGGTTCAAACTCCAGTGAAGGTCTGAATGCAACATACTTAACAAACTTACAGCACGTGCTCTAAACTAATGGTGAAACTATATCTAATGACAAACCTATTCAGGAATTAAGTCCTGTGCATTTCAGTTTAGGCGAAACCTTTTTTGTGATGCACTGGTGCTGAATGGACACCTTGTTGCAGGGTACTGACTGGGACTGTCTCACAGACACCATTGGGAGTCTGGTTGCAATTGCTCAATTCTCAGAAAACTTCCCTGAAAATGGGTTGCAAATAGCAGAATTTGGAGAGCAGGACAGAGGTGGGTGGGTGACTTTTTGAACCTGCATTTAAGTAAACTCCTTGTTCACGGTGCAAAATGTTCATGGGACTAAAGAAAACTTGCATCACAAAATACTGTGAGAACTCCTGGGTAGCTTCCTGAAAAACGCCTTTAAAAATATATCCCCCAAGAGACCAATTATTTGGCAACTTCAGAATCAAAATTAATTCTCTCATATCTTTGGCCAACACACTAGCTGCTTCCAAGGTTAGAACCAAAACCCAAAATTAACATCAGAAGATTTATTTGTCGTTTGAAATCAATGACAAATAAAAGAAAATGAAAATTATAAAGATAGCATTGTAGGGAAATATGCAGAACAATTACGGCTTAAGAAGGTCTTAAAGACTTGAGTACTTCTCAATCCTCTAAAGATGTGGTTATAGAGAAATTAAGTCGGAAAAGGACATACAGACATCTAACAGAATTATATGTAAAGTGGAGGAAAATTTTGAAGTATTGAGATCTTATAATTAGGTCTGGGAAACTAGAATTCAGCTTTCTAAACTACTTCTATGAGCTGAGAAAATAATAAAAAAACCCCAACACTAAAAAGATGAAACCACCTAGCAGTCAAACACTAAAATATAGTAACGAATTAGTTCCCCATTACCAGGGAGAAGGTGGTGTATCTTTCACGTCTCCAGGTTAAAACCAATTTGCTTTTCCTGAAGTTTTGCAAGTAGAACCACCAACCAAATACTGAAAAACAGTCATTCACCACCACCACCTCCATCCTCAGCTCCCAAGGACGGCACTACCAATGTAGAACTCTACAGAGAAAGCTTCCCTACATGTGTGCTGTCTAAGGGTAAGAAGCCTCCTACTCTGCACACTTTGGACAGGGCCTTGACAGTCTGTTGAGGTGTCAAGGGTGACAAGTGCTGCAGAGCAAAAAGTAAAGTTGCTAAATGGAACCCACTCCCCCACAACATTGTGAACAACTAAGTTTTACATCCCTTTGGGTCCTCTCTTTCTTTAACACAGAGCCTGGTATTTCTGAAGAAAACATTAACAACACAATTGGAAAAGGGCTGCCATCAGCTATGTTACACAGGAGTGTAGTTCCATCATTAAGCTCCTTACCTCAATCTACTAGTGAGCAAGTTGCAGTTGTTGGACTGCACACATGGGTGCTTCAGACTATGCTGAAACTGAAATATATACCCTGGCTCACTAGGTATACAGTTTTAAAGAGGAAAATATCCTTAACCCTATTTGCAATAAAATGTTCCCAAAAGACAAGTTATGGTTGAAGTGTTGACTGATGGCCCAAATCTCAGGCTTTTGGGATAATTTGGAGAGGGTACCGCTTTGGAAGATTTCAAAGGAGAGAATGTTTTTCCTTTTTTGCTCCTGAAGCTGATGAGTCAAAGGAAAGTAGAAGATAAATGAACTGGACTGAGTTCTCATTTATTTATACCTTGCAACTGACCCTAAAATGTGGATATCTCCAGGTGGATTTGGCAGCCTCAGGCTGAAATAGTATGAATTCATCTGGAAAGAGCATTTTGAAAAATATTGGTTAACAAGAAATCACCTTCAAAGTGAGTTTTCTTACTCTCTGTCTTTGTAGAAACAGACAATATTTACAAGGCCAAATGGTAAAGTAATATAAAATACAAATATGCAAGCAGTCACATCCTGTATCATTAATATGAAAACTGCCCAATACCTGTAAGTTTCTTCCTCTAAGAAAAATATTTAATACTAGCATTTGCAATACTTGTCTAGAACATTATCTCCTGTATAAATCCACCAGATTGACAGAAAAGGCAGCTCTTCAATTTGTTTCAAGAACTGTAGACGTATTTGAAACTTTAATATGTACTTAAGGATTTTTTTTTTTATCCTCTGTGTAATTCTCTGGTATTTCCCTAGCTTATTTTAAAACCTTTAGCTCTCACAGCTACTAGAATCTTCACAAAAGTGTTCTTTTGCTTTGATCTGATTTTTTCTGTTTGAAGTCGGTACACTCCAAATCAGTTGGAATATCAAGGGAAAAAGAAAGATGATTGTATATAGCCCAATATTTCAGGATTTATTTCTATCTGGCTGGTACAATAGATTAATATGTCCCTGAAATATTAATTTTCATTAAAGACTGCTACAGAAGAAATTTAATCTCAAAACAAATGATGCAAAACCTAGTAGTGATGCCATTTAATAAGTTTAAGTTTCTTTCTTTCTGTATGCTTTCTTGCACTAAAATTAGACAGAAATACTCATTAGCAGCAGTAGATAGCAAAATACACATGCCAACATTTTACCAGATTTTCGTGCTAGTACTTTGCATAGCAGTAATAATGGAGAGAAAGATCAAATTCAAATCTATTTCCCACTGCATGTTCTGTTGTTATTTATCTCCCTTTAATATTCAGGTAAAATTACATTGTTGGTTTTTAACTTCTTACACCATGGAATCTTTGACAACATGATTTATTTTCCTGCATAAATACTGACTGCAATGACAATGTACCTGCAGTCATCCCACACAAGCCATTGTGTGTTCTGAATTATTGAACGACTTGTTCTCCTTACAAAGTTCTGTGAATAGTTTTAACTAGAGAATATATCCTGAAAGGGAAGAAGCACATTTAGACCTCTGAATAAGAAAATCCTACAAAGGCAGGGCTAGAAGAGGCCTCAAGATCCACAAGCCTGGCCTTCAGAAGGAAAAGCAATTCATGTAGATCATCTCTGACCAATATCAAATTTTTTGACTCTATACAATATGAACTGAAGGAGGTTCCACACTCTTCCTTGGTAGGCTATTCCAGTGGGTTATGAGCCTCACCATTTAAAAGTGCTTTCTCCATTTGTTAACAACATCTACAGATTATTTCTATTTCCTCCTAGTACTACTGGGGTGTGGGGAAATAATTTCCATCTCTTTATTAGGGATTTGCACCTCTTGAAAAAGACATCATCTCTTTTTAATCTTACCAGAGATTGTTGCATGATTTTCATGTTTTCCAAATGTGTTGGATTTCTTTTCTTCTGGATATCCTTCACTTTAATTATACATTCCTTCAAGGATGATACTTAAAGCTTCACACACTGTTCCAGCTGAGATTTTTATTCACATCAGAGAATAATAATTAACTCCCATGTGTTACAAGCAAAACTCCTGCTACTTCATTTCAATTTAAGACCTATGATTTTACTCCTACAAGAAAAGGAAAACAAGTTCATTTGACCTTTTCCTTTTTCTAGACATGTGGCTGACCATCTGCTCTGAGCTGCAATCCTCCACTGCAGTACCAGCAATTAGCGGGTTCATCATTTCTCAAAGCTTATTCTGGTGTTTTCCTGTAATATTTAATATACACCCAACACAGTTAAATCCAGAGATTCTCTAGCTAAATGCTACATTCTAACAATAGGCCTCTATTTGAAAACTTTAGACAGAGCTGTACCACGGAAGGCCCTTTAGATTCGAGAGAAAACTGCAGTGTGGGGTGGGGGACAGGGGATCAGCCAGTTGCACATGTACTGATCAGCAGTTCCACCGGGGCCATGCCTCTGGTCATTTCACTCATATCACATATGGCAATATCAGAATTCTTACAGGGTAAAATATAAGCAGGACTGCTTTCTATTTCTTTATATACTAGATGAGCATTTTTCACTGAAGAAAGTAAACAGATTTTTTGACACACTTTGGTCTTGTCAAATTTATCTGGTTGTTTTCTTATTATTTCATTATCCTCTAGGTCCTATAAATTGTTTAATAATTCATTTAGAGCATTTTTTCTTCCCTAGCACTGCACACTGTGCTCATTTTTTCTTCATCCTTAAACTACATTTTCTATATACTGTTTGTTCTTCTTCAGTCCCCTAGGATCTAACCTGTCCTCCATCATTTCTCAAAAGTAATTAATGATTCAAAAAGTGCCTCTTTCTTTTTTTTAAGCCCTTGAAGAAAAAACTACATTACAGTTTCCCAATTAAAAACAGCCAATTTAATGAAAGTCTCTTAAAACTGTTCTTCTTCTGCCCATATTAAAAATTAATGCATTAGAAATCTAATTACAATGTATCTTTATTCTGCCAAAACAAATGCTTTAATGCTATCATTTGTTTGAAGAGTGATGGAAACTTTCCTTTATTTCTCCAATTTTTCCATGAATCTTTTAATCTTTTTTGCCAAGTTGGCAGTTTACATGCTAGTTTGGTTCTCTGTATAATGTGTTCACTTATAGTATCCCTTTATTGTTTTCTTTAGACTTTCTTCTGCCCCTCAGGTACAATCCAGATGTAGAAAAATTATTTTTTAGCACCCAAAAAGCAAAGAAAGTACCTTCTCAGTCATTACTGTTTGAATGTGAGAAGCAATGTAAGAAGGGTCAACAGCCAGGAACTCAAAAAGAGTACACAAAATATATTGAAAGGATAACCAAGAAAGGAGGACCATGTGAAGCACTGTGGAAATATTGAAAAGACCCAAACCAAAACCACACAATCAACCAGAAAAGCCACAAAATAAAAGAGAACAAAACAAACCCAAAATAACAAAAACCCTCAACCTCTCCATATGCTTTAATATCTCTCCTTCTGCACTAGTGTAGATTGCCACTGTTTTTTTAACATATTCCATTTTCTCATAACATATTTAGAGAAGGTATGAAGAGAGAGCTTTATTACTAAGCCATTTTTCTCAAGAGACCCTGCCTGTCATTTCCAAAAGACTGATTTTCCCAAGTTTATTAACTTTACTCTGCTACTTTATTCCTTTCCGTGGGATTGTGAACAGTCATTTCAGAAACCCTTCCAACACCTTAATAGGTCACTTTAACTTCTCCCTACATTCTCCCTGTGGAGTGAGACTATAACTTAAAATAGTCACATTCTGTACCTCCTCCACCTTCTGAAACAAAAGCCTGACTGTCAGTGTGGCTTTGCAGTGCCACTCAGGCTTGCTGTGACCTGTCAGGCTGCTTTTCCTCAGTAACTGAAGTCTAACATTATCATTAGCTTCTGTGCCTTGGATAGCTCTCTAAATTTCTTAGAATCAGACATATGACAAATAGAGGAACTTCTTGTTCTTATGCTTAATCAGTGACGTGTATTTGAATAAGTTTGAAAAGCAAATCAAAGCCTTGATAAGATATTGAATACAAGTGAAAAAACTTGCAGTCTAGGTAGACAGAGTTTTCCATTTTTACTCATGTTGATAGTACTTTATTCCATAAGTAATTGCACTGATTTAGCTCATTACTCCAGGTTTAAGGATAAATACTACCAGAAAGAAAACTTTGGCTGAAATAACAGGGGGAGGGAGGAGCATGTCAAATCAGTGACATGGCACTTAACTTTACATTTCTTAATTAAGCAGTTCTCTCTGTAGCTACAACTGTGGGACTCACAATTAAAGACTGTAAAATCACATTAATGATTTATTCATGTCCAACGAGAAATCTGAACTGGTTAGATTAAGTATTTTTAATAAAATACAAATAGAGGATGAAAACACATGCAGATAAATCAAACCAAGATGGACAACTACTGCTATTTACATTAAAGCATGCAGCAGCACAGTTGATAAACGTGTAACATACAAGGTTTAATTAACGATTTAATTGCAGAATACAAGCATACACTAGAGAATTCAAAGGTAGGATTTTCTTCAGCATGACTTGACTCTCATAAACATAAGATGTAAGAGAACAGAGATCAGCTAGGCACCAGAATGATATATATATAATAGCATACACTGGAGACATTTTTGTCCCAATACCTACAAATAGAAAAGAAACAGAACAGTCTAGAATGTTTCTCTAAAAGAAAAAAATAATTTTGAAGTGCTCTTTTCTCTCTATTCACTATAAAAGAAGTCTAAACTAGTTTCAGTGCGGACATGAAAGTCCTCTAAATTATGATGAAATCAATCCTCTACAAATTACCAGTTCTACAGGTGCCTTCCTCAAAGTTCACACGACTCAGATAATAATTTCAACTCAAAAGAATAATTCTAGCTGCATACATGATATAAAACAATAGCTGATTAAGTAGAAGTCTGTATAATGCTAGAGTATAAAGACTCCCACTGGGTGAGCAGCACTGGCATATGAAGCAAAATGATGAGGTGCAGATGTCAGTGTAGGCAGGTGGTTGAGAAAGAGAAAAGAATATGAAGAAGCTGCTGACAAATGCAGAACAGTTAGTGTGAAGCCATACCTATGCATCAAGTCTAACTAGGACAGCCTGTAGTTTACTGTAGTGTTTGTTACCATGACCAAAGGGGCAGTGCCATCCATCTGTGTGCACATCCTACTGCACACTGCTGCATGGGAAGTTTTTGCTCAAAAATAATTGATCTCTGCTGCCAGGACATGCCAACAACCACCTCTGGGTTGTTCACTAGCCTGAGGGCCAAGCTGACATAGGAAAAGCCATACTCTCAATACAGTAAATGCTTACATCATATCATGAAGAGGAACTACAGGTACACCAGGAATGTTGGAAGCTACATTGGTAGCTTGCTCCTGAGGCTTATCTGGAGCAACATGGAAAAGCAGCAGAAACAAGCTGAGGCAAATATTTTGGGCTAGAAGTAGCCCATGGGCTAATGGCTGCTCCTCCCTGTTCTCCATATTCAATAACACATTGAAGCAACTTTTTTGACCTACTCTGAGAGACTGAAATATTACGATTAATTGCTTAAGCAGTGTTATAAAGGTCTTTTTGCCCCTTATGACAAAACTCTATAAAGAATCCGTGATCACCAAAGGCCACCCTTCCCTGAATCTGCCTCCTGGAACTTTGGACTGTGAGTTAAGCCACCTAAGGGAACTTGAGATAAAAGTGACACTATTGTCCAATTATCTCAGGTTCGTGGAGAAGTGAACAAGGGTGAGGGGGAAGAATGCATCTATCCACAAGAAAGCCACATCCAGCAGCTGTCCTGAGAATCATCTCTGGGTTGGAGTGGAGGGGGGGGGTGGGGGGCTCCACAGCCCACAGTTTCGTCTGTTGAGGCCACATTTGCACGCACTTCCCCCAACCTCTCCAAGGAGGTGTGAGGTGTAACCTCTGGTCAGAGGGAGTGAAAACCCAAACTCCCTTGCACAAATTGTTAACACCCCCCATCCCAGGAAGGCCACATCCACGGGACACTCATGTGAGAAGCAGTTGAGGAGGTATCATAATCCATCAGAGACCCCCAAAGTGCCCCCAGACTGATTCCCAAGGCCTTGCACCAGAGCACTGCATGTGATCCTCAGTGGTGCAACAGATCCAGAGTCTCCAGGGCAAGAGACAGTGTCAAACTTGACTCTCCCCAGGGGAGTAACCCAGGCAGTCCCACCTGACCTGAACATTTATTAATCCACTGAACTCTATATTTTCCAGAACACTCACCATCAAGAAGACCAGAAAAAGAGGAACAGGACACCATCAGGATCCATGGAGTAGTGATATTTTATACTTAATCTCTCTCTTTGTCACTCTTTCTCTCTGCCTCCCCCCCGCTTTTTTCTATTTCTTTCTATCTTTCTCTCTTTCTACCTCACATTTACTATTAAATAAAATCCATACTATTGACTTTGGCATGTGGTCTTGTTTGCTCCTTAATTCAGACAGAGTCATCTCTCTAATAATTTTAATAACTGGCTCATAACACCTTTGTCTTCAAGGTAAACCTGACAAATAGCAAACACCTACTGCAAAATGTTAACTGGACCCCAGAGATTAGTAGGGTAAAAGCTACATGACTACAGGATTAAACAGGCATAACAGCAGAGGGAAACTCTCTACAAGAGCAGAATATAGTATGACGGTCTTATTATTGCATTTCAAATATATCATCTTGGAAATGGTCAGTCCTCATATTTTATTTGTGTTTTTAGTGAGGGCAGACAATAATATCAGGATGCTTTTATGACAAATCTAATTAATCACATCAGCATTTTGAAGACTCTTCAATTTAATTTTCAATTTTTGCCACTTCGTTCAGATGTTTTTAGCTACTTTTTTCATTGAGCACTGAAATGGACGATTTCAGTGTTCAAAGAAGCAAACAAAAAAATGCAAAACAAAAATCCAAAACTTGCAAAATTTAGATTCCTAATCCTTATATGGTTTTAACAGTTTAACAGATTAAGCTCAGTTTCATATGTCAGCTCCCTCAAACTACAATTAGAGAGTAATTTACAAGGACACTTTCCAGGAGTTAATGTGATTAAAGGTAAAAAATCTTCAAAGCCTCTGAGGGGTTCTAAATTTTTGTGAACCTAGTGAAGGTATGGAACATGAAAATTGATATATTACTAAAAGCTAACAAAAAGAGGCCGATAATACTGAACAAAATGTTCTTCATAATCATTTAAAGAGTAATGTAATGCCAAATCGAGCAATATATACCTGCATTTCTCCCACCCAATAATACTTACTTGCCTCAAGATTTCTAGTTTTCTGTCTGCCGTCTCTTTTTTGTAAGCTTTTAGATTTCCTTGGGCACACCAGGTTTAGAAAACATGCACAGTTCAAAGTCAGGCCCTACCACCATTTACCAAATGCTTATAAATCATGTGGTAAGTACCTAGAATGGATTTTTTACTGCCTTGTCATTCTGACCACAAAAAATGAAAAACGTTCAATTCAGACAGAAAACGACCATGGCCAATAGATTTAGTGGTTTGGAACCTGAAATTGGGCTGCTTTATTCATACAAATATACACATTCACTAATCAAAGAGATTATTACTCAGTCTTAAGCAGGTAAAGGTAAGCAAATGCAAGTGAATAAGCTTCCTTCTGTCAAATGCCTCAGTTCTGATCAAAGGGAATAGCTGTTGTGGCCAAAGAAAATACCCTTACACAAAACCCAAAAAGTGTATGAAAAAGCTTATCAGAGTCAGAATTGTCAAATATGGTAAAGGATAATTAGAGAGACTTAAAGAGCACTTCTATAATGCACTGGGAATAAAGAAGGCTTGCAAAAAATAATAGTTATTTCTTTTGTACATTATGTCTTCTTAGCAGTTTTTGGTATATTCAGAAGAAATAGCTGTCTCTGAACTTATTTTATTTCAGTAATTGGAAGAGTCCTGAGTTTTACACAAAATGTAACATATAGAGGCATTTTTTCAGTAAATTATACAAAACAAGATGGCAGAACAAAAAATCAAATAGAGATTAAATTCAGAATTTATATACACATAAATATATTTTGTAATAAAAGAAAACACACCAGCAACACCACAGAGAATCAAGTGTAAAGAAAATATCACTGCACAGTATTGTGCTTGGGACTTGAAAAATTCTGTTCTGAAGGACAAGAATGGCATAGATTACCTTTTTGTAAGAATAAGGATGGAAGGAGAATTTAAAAAAAAACTAAGATCCCGAGAAGCTCAAACAGGATTATATTCACTAATAGTTAGAGGAATCTTTAGCAGCACTGAGCAAATGTTGTGTAGGGGACTGTTTCAACTATCTATCAGAAGTAAATAATATTTTCTTATTTTCAGTCCTGGGCAGCAGAACTTAGACAATATTCAGAGCAGAAAGTAGTGAGCTTATCATCATTAAGAGTACACTCAAATGCGGGGCAAGGGAGCAAAGCAATCGCACAAGAATTTATAAACATCTCCCATAGGTTAATGAAGCTGTTGGAACTTTTTGCATATGACAGAAACAAAGGCTAAGCTAAATCCTGTTTATTTTTCAAGGTCTTAGAAACAAGGAACGTTAATATTGACAGGCATTTGAAGAATAATAGGGCTATTTAAGAAAATGTTTTCCTTAGATTCATACACACAGACTTTGAATTGGGCATAATACATGAAGGTAGAACACATTAATTAACTAAGCTGATAGACTGATATCTATGAGAGCCACCAGCTTTCACTGATACAACCACACTGTTACATCTAAATTTCAATTAAAACAAAAAACTACACTTAGCCCATACTGTCGTGTGCCATCATATTTTCACTGCATGACCAAGTATCATGCAGAGATCCTGACTTAGCAGAGTCAAAGGCATTGTGTTGACAGTGATTCAGACAGACATTCTTAACAACTTGTACTCAAGCTAATTATCCTTTTAAGAGACAATAGCACTTGTGACTCTAGAATTCTAGGATATGTATTTCTACAGCCTGTTTTGGAGTAAACTGGAGTGCTGAAACCAGGCATCCACATCCATAACATAGAAAATGTGAATGGGCAAAATTAGAATATCCACAGAAAACAAGCCTAAACACCTTTTGCCTACTACTATCAGCTAAATTCAGAGCACATTTCAAATGCAGACTGCTTTTAGAGTCTCAGCTAAATTCTGCCTCAAATACAGACTGCTTTTTAAATCTCAGATAAATTCAACCTTATAGTAGAGTTATATTAAGAGACCTGCCAAAATAAAACACTTCACTTCCAAGTGAACTTAAATAGCCCAAATTTAGAATTCTATGGATTTGAATTGCTGACAGAACTTTCAAAATAAGAATAAAACAGAAAAAAAAATCATATCATGGACATCAGTGCATACACACCTAGCAGACATAAATGAACTCTTTCAAATTTACTAATAATCAAACCTGAATTGGGGTATCAATCAAGGCTGAGGGATGAATGGATTAAGAGCAGCCCTGGGAAGAAGGACTTAGGGTTAATAATGGATAAAAAGCTGGACATGAGCCAGCAATGTCCACTATCATCCCAGAAGATCTGATACCCTGGGCTGCATCCAAAGCAGTGTGGGCAGCAGGGCAAGGGAGGGCATTCTGTCCCTCTACTCAGCTCTGCTGAGACCCTACCTGGAGTGCTGCATCCAGCTCTGGGGTTCCCAGCACATGAAAACATGAAATTGTTGGAATGACTCCAGAGGGGAGGCCAAAAAACTGATCACAGAGGTCGAATACTTCTCCTATTGTGGGCTCTGCAAAGGGAAATTTCTCAGCTTTCTGCTCTGGTTGTGGAAATTTACCATGGCCAGAGCAGAGCTGTGAGAGTCAGAGAAGTATACCTTCTCATGGCTAGGGGATGGGAAACTGAAGAAAGTTGTTGTAAACAATTGGAAATATTTTGGGAACCCTCTCTCTCACTAAAGGTATTTTTATTTGTGTTATCCTAACAAGTTTCTGTGTAATTGACCAATGGTGTGAGAGAGGTGTTCATGCTGGGACCAATGCCTGTGTCCCGTGTGTCTTGCCTTTAGCGATCTGTGTTATAAAAATGGGGGATTTTTCTTAATAAATGGCCTTTTTCTGAAAAAGTTCATGCCACATTTTGTCATCTCTTGGACTTTACTGCGACTATGATGAACAATTCCCTGTGCTCAAAGAGTTGGGGCTGTTCATCACAGAGAAGACTCCAGGGATAATTCATTGCAGCCTTTCAATGCTTAAAGAGAACTTAAAAAGAAAGAAGGGGGCAGACTTTTTAGTAGGGTCTGTGGAGAAAGGGAAAGAGGTAATGATTTTAAACTAAAAGAGAGGAGATTTAGACTGGATATAAGGAAGGAATTATTTATCGTGAGGCTGATGAAAGACCGGAACAGGTTTCCCAGAGAGGTGATACATGTCCTATCCCTGTAAACCTTCGAGATCAAGTTGGAAAGGCCTTTCAGCAACCTGATCTAGTGGAATGTGTCCCTGCCCATGGAAGGGAGGTTGGACTAGATGATCTTTAAAGGTCCCTTCCAACCCAAACTATGCCATGATTCTGTATTCTGGTAATAGTTAACTTCCTAAGTGTTAGACTTTGCTCAAATCTCACATTCCGAAAACTGATTGCCCTCCATATCTTTTCTCCCATGAGTGCTCTGTGGTACTCCCATACTCTTTCAGACAATACCATGAGTCAGTGGATTTTATATGAAGAAGAGAGTGGTGTTTACTTGCATTTTTTTGGTGTGGTTGACTCTAGTAGAAAGTTATCTGTCTGATGCTCCATCCTGTGTTTATTCTTTGTCTGCCTGACCTAGGAATGCCCCACAGCTGAGGACAAAAAGCAAGATGGGTAAACCACAACTAACCTTCATGTTAGCTCTCCATGAGCTTTCTCCTCCTACTTCCCATAAGGTGTCTTCAAGCTTTTCTGAGGCTTGACAGCAAGTACAAAAAACCTGAAATGTATACATTGGTGCCTACATTACTTCAATAACCAAATGAAGAAAAATTCCATATAATTTCAGTTGCCTCAGAAGTGTTACTTCTACACTCCAGATCAGCACTACAGCAACTTAGGTAACGACTCTCTTGGGCTCAATGACTTCATGACTCTTTATGTCCCTACCCTTCTTAAGTTACCATCAGTGTGAATGGAACTGCCAGCCTCCACAGAGAAAGCAGCCATCATTCCCCATTTACCTACAAAGGTTTAGTGCATTTGGCTGTCCACACATAGACCACACTACTCTTAAACCATATTTTGAATGGCAGGCTATAAGTCAACAAAAGGGCACCATTTATATTTTTCAGAGTTTTCTACCTATGAAAATATTCATACATCAGATTTCTCCTGTGGGAGTTCAACAGAGCTGGTTCAACAGAGAGGTTCAACAGCGTTGTGCTTTGCTGCTGAGTATGTCAGAGTTTAAAGGGAGTATATACTCATTAGCAAAATGGCTACCTACCAAACAACATTAATAAACCTTCAATCAGACATCACACTTGTCTAACAAACAACCTACTTCAAAGCTTTAGTCGCTAGATAAAAGCCTTACAAACTACAAAATCTGCAATGACCTTTGCAATACAGCAAATTAAAAAATCTACAGTGAGTTTTGCAGCACAGAAATACAGTTTGTTTGTTGTCTTCCCCCTGTGGTCTCCTCCTCATAAATTGCCTGGAATTTGAGAAAGACCATCATAGTAGCAACATGGTAGCACGTTTTGTTCTTATTCTGAAAGATATTCATGCCTCAGCCACAGATTCACAGCTAAATTTCTCTCTTTTAACACCATCAAATGACAAAAAAACCTGATATTGTTCCAGGAAATTGGAGAAATACATCCTTTTCACCATGTTTCCAATACAAAATTTGCCAAGACACAAGAAAGTTGTAGACAATCCTGTGTTTCATGTCCAACATAAGTGTTTCTGTTCTGGAGCAGTTTGGATGTGCTACAGTGAAATACCACCAGTTTAACATACTAAACATGAATAGGCCAGTTTGTATATTACATGTTAATAACAGGGAAAAAAAGGTAGACCTTTGCATACTAAGCAAATCTAGTAAATAGTAGTAAAATAATGAGCTCCTTGAAACATATTTGGCGAGGTACTTGAATAAAATATGTAATATTACTTGCTACTTCTATATAATGACTTATCAGCCACACCAATAACTGTGTACCATAATACTTTAGGGCCATCTTTTAGACAGAAATTTTTAGATACCCAAAGAGTATATGCCTACCTTTTGTGACTCTTATCTTCTTCACATGTCATTATGTGTTCTCAACCCAGCCCTAACTCCATTAATCTAAATTCTCCCAGAACTGTTATTTAGTGACAGAGGGACTGGAGATTTTTGTTAAATCCACCTTCCTCTCCTAAAGTGTCAGTGAAGATATTTGAAAGATAAACGGCTCAGTTAAATCATCTCTAATGGATATAAATATGTTCAACTTTTTGTGTTTCCTGCTGAAGAAGAAGACTAATTTAAATTAACCAAGAAATATTAATGTGAATATGCTGTACATTCATTGGAATATGAAATACTAAAATAACATTTTGACTTCATTTTTTTAAAGTGTTAGTATAAAAGACATTTCTAAAAAAAAACCTTGATAATGTCCAAATCAGTTCCAAAATGTTACTAAGAGTTTAATAGTGAAGCCATTTATCAGTGTCTGTGTCCCTAAACTGTTACTTCCCACACTTGCTCAAATAAAGAGTGAAATTGAATGGAGAATTGTTTCTCTGCCATGCTTACACTTACAAGGATTTAAGAATGGTATCTCAGAATGATAAACCTCTCTTTAAAAATAATAACTAGACAAAAGTTTCAAGGGAACTTTTTGTGCTCTCTAGAAAAGATGAATTTCTTACTTAAATGTGCATCTTCCAGCATCCTTTAAAAACTTCCTTCTTTTTCAGTATTGCTTTTTATTAAGCTTTGAATCTTGTCCATCAAGTCTGGCTTCATGGTCCCCACAGCATTCATGAATTATTAGAAGTGGTTCTGGGTTTGATGCAAAAAGGCATTGAGACAGTGTGCACCTTGGGCTGTTTCTGTGCTGTTGATATTGTAAGGGCATTATTACTTTTTTAAGAAGCCATTGACGTTTAGGCTGCAATTGACCAGTTTTATTTTTAGGTCATATTCAGCTCCAAAGAAAAAAGAATAGGAAAAAATCCAAAAAACATAATTTGAGTGTTTCTTCCTAATAACAAGGTGAAGCAGACACAGTTTATCATGCAAAAAATATATTTTGAACTCCAAGAAGTTCATTGGAAAGGAAACTGTAAGCTCTGGTTTAAAATTAGGGTGAATTCCCCAAGACCACTGCAGCATATTATATATAGGGTTCTGAGATACAAAGAAATAGCATAAAGAATGATGAGTCTGGCAAAAACAACCCAAACATGTAACTCATTTTCATTCCTTCTCTGAGCACCCTTAAGTACACAGAGGACATTTAATTCATTGTTTCTGTAAATCGCTGTGATCACTGAGTAAGCAGTGAAAAACACAGATACACAGCCATGTTTTTTCTTCTCCTCCCCCACAGAAAAATCCCCCCAAAAAACTCACTGACCACATAAAAAGAACCCAAATGAGAAAAGAATCTAGACTATCCAAGAGAGAAGAACATCAAACCTATGTTTATTTTATGACATATTCGTAACATACAAGTAAACTGAGAGCACAGCCCAGATAAAGCCCGTGAAAGTGTTAATTACACACTGTTAGCAAACAGCCTCAACCTTACAGAAAAATACTTCAGATATTGGAAATGTTTAACAAGAAGACAGGATTCAATAGGTTTCCTCAGAGGCTATGAAAAATATATACATGGATGAGCTGCTAAGATTTCCTCCATGGATTTTAACTGTTATTCTCTCTATATTCCCATTTTCTTTCCCCTTCTCTTTCTCCCTAGAGGATTTTCTGTATCATTCTCATTCCTCCACGGACCTTGTAACTCCATGTGAAACAGAAAGTCATTCTTTTCACTGCTGCACCAAACATACTTCAATGCAAGCTTCATTACCAGCTCAAATCTTAACCCAGATTTATCAGCACGTTAGCCAAAGTTGATGAGCCTACATTTTAGCAGCTCCAGACCCAGTCATGGCTTGAGTGTCAGTGCAAAAGGCATGCAAGGACCAAGAAAGAAGCCTGAGTGCAAACGAAACTTGAGTAGATTCTGAATTGTGTACTTCCCTTCTATTTCTAGGCAGGATCTGTTTCTCACTCAAAAGA
>VZTN01036953.1:217271-280788 GCA_013400515.1 Erpornis zantholeuca | reverse complement strand
TTTTTTTTTCCTTAATGAACTTCTACTTTTTATTTAAAAGTGAATGAGGCAGTTGGTTTTTGAATTTCCAGAAATCTCTTTTTATTCTTCTATGTTTTCATGGGACATCATAAAAATCCCATGTGGCACTGGATAGCTCTGACCTGCTAAAACTGCCTGTACTTCTCTGTGCTAAACATACATTTTTATCGCATGGAAGCTCGCAGAGGTAGGAACAAGAGTAAGTGCTGTGACAGAAATAGTCTGGTGAGGTCAGGCAGTGGTTGTGGGCTGTATTGCCTCCTCTTCCTCCCTTGATCTGGCAGGAGGCTTTGTCATGCATTTCAACTCGCTGCAAAGCCATAGCAGGGGAGGAAGCTACAGAGCACCCTGCAAACCTATGCTGTGCAGTTTTTCTTGGTCTGGCCAAGTGAAAACCAAGTCACTTTTAACAATATCCACATAACTGCAAAAGTTGCTGATTAAAATAAAATCTTTCTTTAGCTGGTTTGATTTATTCACCAATTATGTCTGATTTTCGTTTCAGTGGCTATTATGGAGCTCATTTACTTGTTTCAGACCCTCTCTCCTTTCACGGAGTTACCTTAAAACTTCTTTCTTTACAGATTATAAGTACTCTTTTTCTGTCCAAATCAGAGTGCCACACACCTGCTTTGTTTTTGTATAAAGGGTTCTCTTCCATCTCCTCCACCTCCCATTGATTTCCCTGAACTTCCTGTAGCACAGAACAGGAAAGTCTCTCTGGTCCTTGGGGTATTAGCTCTGTGCTGTGGTTCATTGCACAGCTCCATGTGATGGCTTTTTTTTAGGCTCAGACTGGAAAATAAACATGTACTGAAGAACCTGGTCCTGTGAAGATGTTTGTTTTCTGCATCGAGTAAAGAATTGTGAGGGAACTAGATGATTTCTTGCATGTGAACAGCAAGAGGGCAAAGCAATTGCCCCTCCTTTGGGTGGTTAGTAAGGCCAAATACTGAAAGTTGGGGGGTAAATTCAGCTAGACTGATTCTACAAGTTGCTTCTCATTTCTGTATAATATTGGTGGGCTTGAGTTTTTGGTTGGTTGGTTTGGGGGGGTTTTTTGGTTCGGTTAGGTTTTTTTTTTTTCTAAGCAGCATTTCTGGCTCATTTTTTTGAGGACAGGTACCCTAGGGTGCCTCTTTAAAGTTAAAAATAACAGCAGTATTAGATTACTCAGCATGATTTGGGAATAGATTCTTGTTGCTCTCTGTCAATCCTAGTTTAGATAGAGATTTAACACAGGAATCCTGGATTGGAGGCAGTGCTTGCCCTCAGGGATAGAAATAAAATAAAGGGGGAGGGATAGGGGGTAGTGAAAGGAGAAGGAGGATTCTTGGCACCATTGAGCTGTGTCATGTAGTTATGATTGTAATTGGCATTTTCAGGGCAGTACTTTTGGCAGCCTGTGTTTTTTTTCCTGCAAATGCTGCTGCTTGTCTGACCGGTGTAGAAAAGGAATCAGAGGGATCTGCTTTGTGGTTTAACCCCAGCCAGCAGCTAAGCCCCACACAGCTGCTCGTTCACCCTGCTCTCCCCAGTGGGTTGGGGGAGGGAATCGGAAGGTAAAAGTGGGAAAATCCACGGGCTGGGATAAAGGCAGTTTAATCAGTAAAGCAAAAGCCATGTGAGCAAGCAGAACAAGGAATTCCTTCCCCACTTCCCATGGGCCAGCAGGTGTTCAGTCATCTCGGGAAAGCAGGGCTCCATCACGCATAGCTGTTACTTGGGAACTCAAAATGCCATCACTCCGAACATCGCTCCCTTCCGTCTTCTTCCCAGCTCTATGTGCTCCATATGGTATGGAACATCGTTTTGGTCAGCTGGGATCAGCTGTTCTGGATGTGTCCCCTCCTAACTCCTTGTGCACCCCCAGCCTTGTTGCTGGTGGGGTGTGGGGAGAGCCACGAAAGGCCTTAACTCTTAACTCTTAACTTTACTGTAACCTCAGTAAGGAAAACATCCCAGAATTACCAACACTGTTTCCAGCACAAATCCAAAACATAGCCCATACCAGTTACTATGAAGAAAGTTAACTCTATCTCAGCCAAAATCAACACATGTGCTAATGTGCAAGAATGCAATGGATATGTTAGCAGGAAGCATGATGGAAATAAGTAATACTGAGTAGCTGAAAAAATGTTAATGGTGCCCTAAAAGCCTGCAATTTGGCTGCTTTATTTATATGGAAACATTTTTGTACATGCACAGTTTAGTTAGAAACAATACTGCACATCCAAGGGTTTGAAATAAACTGAGTAATCTAAACCCAAGCAGTAGTACTTTAAAGTTTTCTGTTACATACAGAATAAAGGAGTTTTACATGAACAATGTGTGGGATGATGTGGAGCTCAAGAGTCAAAACATATGGGTTTTTTTCCCACTAGGATTTTTTAAGGCAATATGTAATATCTCTATATATGTAAATTTCTGTCCTCTGTGACCCTCTTTCTGGTTCTTCATGTCTGTGGTCATTTTTACTCATCCCATGGGGCCATGCTGATGTGTTTTCTTTGGTTGCGCTGCCTGCTTAGTGTGCCAGAGTCATGCATGTTTCTTTGATATAGCATAATTCCAACAAAAGAGCTTGAGCTTCAGGTCTGAAAAGACACCTCAGGTTAATAATGCAGTTGTATGAGACCCCTGTGATAATTAACTAAACTGTGTTTTAAAGCAGAGCTGACTTCATGTTGCCAACTCTGAAAGCCCCAGAGAATGAAGATGCTGGAGTTAAAGGGAGTAGGGCACTGCCATGAGAGGTGAATTTGGCCAGCAGACTCCTGTTCAAATTGGAGTTCAATTGTTCCTTGCTGAGTTGGTGGCCCTGCCAGTGCTCATAGTGCTGCATTTGTTTCACAAGCTTGATTATACCAATCAGAATCTAAAGAGATCCGTGTTGCAATGGGGAGATGCATCTTGTGTGAGAAGGCTGATGGAGCTGGGTGTTATCCCAGAGTATTAGACTGGCCCACAGCTGCCAGAGAGGAAAGGAATAAGCTTTCATCCAAGTTTGCAATGGCCAGGACAAGAGAAACAATTTGTTTTGTCTAAACTGGTTCAGGTTAAATTTGATGGAATGTGCCTTCTACTGGTTTGTGTGTGGGGCAGATGTGGGATTTCTGTCACAGGTCTGTGACAGCAGGTTGGACTATCTCTGCTACTCTGGTCAAGCAGAGTTCATCTCTTCTGGAGGAATAAACCTGATGATCTGTTCTGACCTGTTGCAGCCCTAAGTCTGAAGCCCTTCTGTCTGAAAGCTTGTCCTGACTCTGTCTCGGGTGAGAGGGTGAGATCTGTTTCCCTCTGAATTTGGTGTAGGGTTTTTTTTCTTCTTTTTTTTTTTTTTCCCTTTTTTTTTTTTTTTTTTTGTTGTTGTTGCTAGGTTTGTTTGGGTTTTGGGTTTGTTTGGTTTTGGATTTTTTTGGTTTTGTTTTTAATCTTGGCCTGACTAAAAACAAATTACTGTTACTCATTCAGCAAGCTGCATTTAAGATCCACTCTTGATACCTGCAACATATTAGCTCCACTATGTGTCTGCTTTTAAACCAGAGTACCCTATGCTAGACAAGAGTTCTCATTCTATAGCCTTACCATTTTATTCATGTCCTTTCTCATATCTTCTTCCCTATCTGAAGTTTACTCTTTTCACTTCATTTGAGACTGCTCTCATTGTCCTGTCCTCTCAGCTGGCTGCCCTTTGGTTTGTGTGCTATTGACATAAATCAGCATTTATTTGGGAGCAGCATCTGGCGAGGTGTAGCTCTTATTAAAGGAGATCTGAAATGCCTAGAGTACTCTAAGGTACTGTAAAACAAATTAATACTAGTGAGATTAAGAATAAAGCAAATCTTTATCTTGTCTAGAACTGTATTACTGAAATAATATATTCTACCACAGGAAAAAATAAAGGTTGATCCTTCAGTATATCATTTTGTAAATACTGTTGTGAGCATTAGGTTCCTCCACGCGGGCTTATTGGGCAAACAATAATCTCCTTTCATGCTAAAATGTCTTTTTTTTTCTCTAGTGTCTAGGAATTACATTGGGGGATAAAAGAGCTTTGAAGAGCTTTATCTTCTAAAACCATTGTTTTCTTTGTTACTTTTGTGCCAATTTCAGAAATACTGGTATCCAACAGTTATCAACCATACAATTAAAGTGTATTAATGCAGTGCTGTCATGGAAAAATTGAAACTATACAAAATAAAAAATTACCATTACAAAATGCATATGCAACAGCCCAGGGTTTATAAAACATACATTAGGATTTTATAGCTTATGTTTATGAATTTTTGAACTATATTTCTTACTGTTTCATGTGCTAAATATATGTATCAATGGGTTACTTATCACTTAATTGCATAATCCTTTCATAAGACTTCAAATGCACTGGCTCCATTTGACAGCATATATTTTTACTCAGGTTAATGGCTTTTTTTTTTGGTAACTAAATTCAAGAATGCAGTCCTGTTTGATTGGTTTTTTTGTTGGTTTTTTTTTTTACTGTTACTAATTTAGGAAAGCCAGCTCAAAAAGCACATGAAAAAAAAGAATGCTAGCTTCAAAAAGGTAGACACATGGTAGGTGTGTCCAGAAGGAGAACATTTTAAATGCAAAATTCATGAAAATAGTGTTAAGATGGACGCTGCTATTTCATCTTCCTGGCAAGCAGTTGCCTTGTGAATGAAGACAATAAAAATTAGAGGGCTTATTTGAAGAAACCTTCACCTAGGTTGAAACCTGAGAGCCTTCTGATTGACTACTGTTTACTGCAAATTCCTGATGTGTGGTTATTCTACTGTTAAGAAACAGTTCAGCAGCTGGACATCTAGGCTTGTTAGAACAAACTTTCATCCATTTTTCAAGTTACTAATGGGAATCATTCAGGATTTGCTTGTCCTGATCAGAAAAACAGGGTGATTTTCAGTTGCTGAAGGCTACATGCACATAGGAAGGGGGAAGGTGGGACTGGGTTCTTGGCTTTTGAAAGAAAATGCCAGTGTTTTATTTGGAAGCTCTTCTTGTCCCAATATATTTTGGATTGATAGTTTTAATTTACCTTTAGGCATCTTCATCATGCTGAACTCTATGATTTTGTGTATGTGACTAAAACAGACAGTAGCCATGAAGTGTGTTGGTTTAATATTGAAAATGCTGTAGTAAAACAGATTGGAGGTTAAGTATGAGCAATACACATGGATGCAAATCCATGCTTTGGGGGCTTTTGTGTTAACTCTGCTCCAAAGAAAAGTCTTGGCTCCTCTCACCAGCCTTTAGGCTCTTTGGCATGAGTGATGAAGCACTGTTGAGGAGAATGCGGGTGACACCTGGCTATCAGTCATCTCTGCGATACCACTGTGATATTGTACCCTGTCAGGCCACTGTGATTGATTGTCTGTGCCCCATGGGATGAACAGTGAGTAGAAAAGAATTGCAGAACATGGTTTGGCTGCTGCTTCCTCTGCCAGGACAGAGGATTTCGGGGTCAAAAAAAACCCTACCTAAATTGTCTCAGAAAAATAAAGACTCTGCCATCCTGAGGGGATTTGTGAGCATTTAGGGTAGAGAGCAATTAGTTCTTCAGTGTGTAAAGGGACATCACTGATTCTTAATTCTATTCCAAGTTGATTTACTAAAGACACATCTGTGATGTAGCAGTGATTTATAGTTAGGAGTGAATGATGCTTGCATGTTAGGTTGATTCTCCCCTACCCCTGTATGATCTTAGTGGTCTGAGAAAGGAATAATCCACGGAAGAGTTGCCAGTTAACTGCAAGGAGTAGGCAGGATCAGGCCCTGGGGTTGGTAAGGATGCAAGCTCCCCTGAGAAGAGTGGGGACTGTGGATCAGCACAGTGAAGATGTGATGGAGAAGGAGAAGAGGAAATTGCCTGCTGAGCTGGGCATCCCTGGGACATCTCAGAGAAGGATGGTGATGGCAAGGAGTAGAGATTGCTGGTGGCTTTCTAAAGCCTGGATCTGTCAGATCAGGCTGAAACACCCACACAGTCCTTTATTTGCTTCCTTTTACTGCTTTCCAGGAAGGGAAGTATTATTAGATGTTGGTTCTTGCCAAAATGCTTTGAATAAGCATTTAGCTTACGTATTCTTATTTATTTCTCTTTGTGAACATTACTCAAGCAAGTGCCAGGCCACTCCTTTGATTATATTAAATTCTTGACTTTACGAAATGAAGAGTTGAAAAAATCAAATTCAAAAACCCACATCAAAGTAGATGTATTTAAATTGTTAGAGAAGTTGTCCATTACTAAAGCCTGGATCCTACTGATTTCCATGTATATGAACTGCCTATATATTGAAGCATATAGTGTCCTGTAGATTTGTTACTGGTGCTGCAATAAGATGAACCAGAATCATGTAAAGATGTGTGTTTTCTGTGGATAACTGCCCTCCTTGGGATGCTTTCTTGCAAAGATCAGAACTTCTGGCTCTGAAGTGGGGGAGGACTGAACTTTTACACCACAGAAATTCGCATTTGACTTCAAAAATATTTTGGGACAAGTGACCTGACTCTTGCCTTCAAAGGTCTTCCTATAACCCCAATGATTCTTCCCATACTACTGATGGTATTGAATGTGGTACAGAAGATGCAGTTATCAGGAGAAGATGGCACTGGATATTTCTTGCTATGATTTGAGATATCACTATCATTAATCCATTTTCAGTTTTGTCCCAGTTGTGAGAAAGAGCTGCTTGGTGTTCCTCTTGTGCAAGTCAGGCCCTCCCTTGCCTTGCTTAGGCTGTGAGCTAGACCAAGAACTGGTGAGTGAGGGCAGNTGGTACAGAAGATGCAGTTATCAGGAGAAGATGGCACTGGATATTTCTTGCTATGATTTGAGATATCACTATCATTAATCCATTTTCAGTTTTGTCCCAGTTGTGAGAAAGAGCTGCTTGGCGTTCCTCTTGTGCAAGTCAGGCCCTCCCTTGCCTTGCTTAGGCTGTGAGCTAGACCAAGAACTGGTGAGTGAGGGCAGGGTGGGAGAGGGGGTGAAGACAGACAGGACTTCTCAAAATATTTACTTATTGAAAGTTCTCTTTAAAATTATTTTTTTAAGGTATTTGAGTTTTTATGTGATGCACAGGTGCCACTCCTTCTGGGATGATAACTCCAAGACCTAATTGTACTCAGCAGATGCCAAGTGTGGGGGGGAAATTGTCTGTTTCTGAAAAGTAGGATTTAAGAGGTTTTTTTTCCTCCAGCTGTTTAGAAAAATTAGCACCTTCTGTCTGTGTTGGCAGCCCTTTTCACAGGGACCTCATATTGTAATTTGGTGGGGGGAGGGCATGAGGGCGGGGGGTTTGTTTTAGCATATTCAGCCTGCAGACTCCAGGTACAGCACTGATGTGATTCTCCTGGTTTCCTGCTGGAGGGTGGAGGTCGTTCTTAAAGTTTGTCACTTCAAGTTGAGGGTTGTCAAAACAACCTGTGCTGTGTATGATGTCTGCTCAGCCTGGCTTGTTCAGTCAACAGTAAAGGAGAGCAAAAGTGTGGCCTTTGGTTTTCTGTTCAGAAGCCCTGGGGGTATTGGGGTTTGTTTTATTTTAGCTTTATTTGCTTCAGAAATTGAAAGATACAGACTTGAGAGCTTTGCCTAGGTTTCAAACCTCCAGACTGGGGGGCTCCTGGGGCTCCTTGCAAGACATAATTTTAAGTGGTTAGAACTGCAGGGCATGTACTGACTTTTTTAGTTAATTGCAGTGCAAATGTAAAGTCAGCCCATAAATTGTAGCCAGTATTGTGATTACAAATCATTACAATAATGCGAGATTATTCAGTTTGTCACAAATCCTTCTAGACTACACAATTAAAGTCATAACCACAAGTATACTCCTGTAAGATAAAGTTACTTCATTACTCAATCTCTGTCTGGTTTACTGTTCACTTTATTTTGATGCCAGATTGAATTACTGAATGTTTCTGTGTAGTTAACTTAAGTGGCAACATGTATACTTTTAATATCTGTGCCGGTTCTGGAGTTAATTTTGCATTCTTAAAGTTATTTATATTGATTAATTAGTAATTGGGAAAAGCCTCGATTTTCACTCTAGCGATGGGAAAATCAACATTAAAATGATGAAGTTTTAGAAAATAATTGCTAGTTATGTTTATCACTAGAGCTGTCTTGTCACATGATCAGGAAATATAGGAGTTGTGATACTGGTACATTGTTGGGTAAGAGGTTGGTGCTTTCTTGCAAAAGCACTGACTGCTGTCACTCTGCAGAATGTGCCTCTGTGAGGCAGAGGACAGCTGCTGAACAGGGACAAAATTTATAGTTCTCTTGGGAATGGATTTCAGACCAAATCAAATCTTCTTGTGCAGTTTCAGATACCCATCTTGTTTCTTGTGTGGTACTTGTCTCTTCCTGGCATTGGATATCCTGATGCTTCCAGTGCCAAGGAAACTCTATTGGGTAAGGAGCGACTTGTGCCTGTCAACCAGAGCCCTATGACTCAGTGTGTCAGAGTAATTCTGATAAATACCCAGACTGAGATAATCAAAACCCGTCCAGGGATTTGGTTGTTGTCCTACTTATTAATTTTAATGATAATTGAATATCCGTACCCATTACTCAGGTTGTAAGCTCAGCTCCCCAAGCCCTTGTATATTCCATTTCAAAACACTGCTTCTTTAGAGTCTGGTATATTTAACTCATAGGAGTGGTCTTGATGTGGACAGATGGTACAGATAGGCAGGAGCTACTGTGTCCTTTGGAGTCACGGTAAGTAAGTCTGGCAGAGCCTGTTTCTCAGAGCTGTATGAGTGTATTGACCTGGCAAATGTCTTCAGCCCCCAGGGGATTTGGTTATGATGCTGCCTGTGTAATATTTGTAAAAGGCTTTTGCTGTGAAGGTGTTGAAGAGAAAGCAGGAGTCTTAAGCAGCCCTTGCTCGGTGTTTGCAAAGCTATTTTGGTTGATGACACTAGCCCAGGTAAACCTCTTGGACTTGTCTGTTCTCTGCCCCTTTTGAGCACATCACTATGGAGAGAGCTTTTGCTCGCGGGGTTATCTTCTCCAGTGCTAATCTGGGGTGTTTCTCAGCATTGCTGTTTGCAGAGACTGACCTTGCTGCAGCTGGATGTGCATCTGCAGAAGTCCCTGTGCATCTGTTGCAGAGAGTTTTTGTCAGAAGCCAGAATCTATGTTGAGCTTTTTTTGTATGACGGGAGCTTTTCCCAGATTAATTCCCTGGTGCTTCTGGTCCTGCTGGAAGACTACATAGTGTCCCCATTGATCAAGGGTAAACCAAGCAGCTAAGACCCAAAATGGGAGCTAATGCTATAGGTGTCCCATGCTTTGTTGAACTGGGAATGACCTAAGTTAGCAAAGTCTCGATTACTGCCCTTAAAATCAGATCTTCCGCTTCCTTATTTTCAACCTTTGTTTGTTCAAAAATAAAGCAGCAAAAAGAGAAAATAGAGTGCAAATAATTTTTCTTCACACACAGTGCTGTGACCAAAGATACTACTTGGCAAATTTCCTTCCTTCTCTGCTCTGCAGAGTTCTAAAACTGAGAACTGTTTTTTTTCTGTATTACAGTAAATACATAAGGAATCAAAATGATATTAGGGAATAAAGTTGGGCAACACCCTGCTGTTCAAATATGTTGATTGCAAATCATTGGCATTCAAGACATGCTATTTCTTCTGCTTGTTAGTGATTTATAGTTTCAGTGCTGGTGGGGTAAAACAATCGGGTCGGAAAAAGCACCAGATTATAGTATTTACTAGTTATTACTATTTAAAGAAAAGAGCAGATTTGTGAGCGTGTGAGCTGAAGGTAATGGTGGTATAGCTTCATAGGATTTAAGGCCACTTGGTCTGTTAACATTATGTAGTTGAATCTCTTGTGGCATGTATGGTGTAGAAACTTGTTCAGGGGTCCTTGCAGCAGGTCTGTAACCTTGATTTGGCCTACAGTGCATCTTCTGGAGATATATTTCTGTAATTTAGTAATCCTCTTGTGGTAAGTCCATATCCCTTTGTAGCTTGTGCCAGCATCAATGTGTCCTTATTGTAAGACAAATTAATATTTCTAGCTAAAATTGGTCAAACTTCAATTCTCAGTCAATGGATCTTTCTGTGCCTCTTCTTTGTTAACTTTAGAGGTGCATACTACTCATCTCTCTCTTCTCCTAACAATCCAGGCAAACGGAGGCCACAAGCAAGTTAGCTACCTCCCAGCCTTCTCTATTTTTTTAATGGCTTTTTGTGCTATAAAGTAGGGCTTTGATCTCATGAGTAGCTGTGGTCTCTCTTGTGGGATCTTTGCAATTTATCCTAGCTGAAGTGAAAAGAAAATGGCTTTCTGAAGGTGATCGTAGTAAATTGTTGCCATTACATTGTTTGCTCTATGAGGCAAACTGAATGCAATGAGAAGGGAATCCTCCTTGTGCTGGAAGCCAAGTAAAAGTGAAGAGGGAATCTTAGTGGCTGCTCAGCTGGTTGCCATGGCAGGTAGGAGTTGCAGAACAGTGGAAGATAGTCTATGACATGAAAATGTGGGCTAGAGCTGTGCAGAAGGCTGTCTTAGGGGAGCCTGTGGGATTGTTACATGGTAAGGGGAGTCCCTGGGAGGTGGATATGCTGCTACAGGAGTGCACCATGTGCACACGTTTTGGTAGATTACCGTGAAAGATACAACCTTGGAGCCTCTTAGAGCCCTAGGAAAGGTAGGATTCAGTCCTGGCTCAGCACCAGCTTCTGTGCAAGGTAAGCCAAATACCTCTCAGCATCTCAGGGGTCTGCATCCCTGAGCAGAGGAGACAGAACAAAATCATCTGTGTGCTTGGATGGCCTGTCTCTGACTGCTTCAGTCCACACAAATATGAAAACTCTCCTTTTGTGTGCATGAGTGGTAGAGCTCTCTTGGGCCTGGTCCAATGTCACTTGCTTACAAGGCAAGAGGAAGCTATTGAGAAGCAACAACAGGTTTTTGTGTCCTTACCCTAAATAGCTAATTCCTTTACTTGGCACAAAATTTCTTTTACTGCTTACTAAGTGTCTTTGTGTACATTAATTTAGGGATGAGAGCAAACATTATTAGAAAGCTTTAAGTGTAGTAGACTATGGGGGCAACATTTCAGCATCAGAGTACCATTTCTTCAGTGGTCTGATTTTCAGTGGGTATGTGTTTTGGTAGGGAGAATGATGTCAATTAACCACATAACCTGTAGAAGTGCTGTTCCCTATGCTAATTAGCTCTTCCTCTGAGAACTGTACTTTTAATTTATTTTTCAAAGTGCATTCACTCATCCTTTTCCTTTCAAACTTTAACACTCCGTGAAATATGCATCCAGGTTTGCTGAAAGGCTCTGAAGCTGACGAGACAAAAATTGAAAGGGGATTGATTTAATGGTTTAATTGCTAAATAATGATGAAACTGTGGTTGTAATTTCATGTTAGTGTGAAATAGCCAATCAGTCCATTTTGTAGAATTAGACCAAGGCCTAGGATAGGGCTGGATAAATAATCATATATAGTTTCTGTGTCAAGTGGTACCTTTCAGGGACTATTGAAGATTATTTAATTTTTTTTTTTTACCAGAAATTCAGATTCCAGACAAGAATTATCTTGCCTAGCAGTAAAATGCTGTTGCTGCAATTTGACTGAGTTCTGGCTATAAACTGCATGGAATTGAGACAAGGTTTCATTCAGTGATGGCCCTACTGTGAGAATGTTTCTTGGATAAGCACACCCAAGGGAGGCCCTTGCCTGTGGCTGACTGGCCTGCTGGGCTGGTAGGGGAGAACAAGCACTGAAAGGAAACACCAAAGGCTGGAGCTGTGCAGGATGGCAGATCAGAGTGTTCCGGGTGGCCAAAACCCAGCAGGTCCATTGCCACCTGGGATAAACAAACTGTGATCTCCCACCTTAGCCCGATGTGCTGGAGGAAAGGTTGGTTGATTGAAATCTCTTTTCTCCTAAGGAAATGTAGCCCCTTCCCGTGTCCATATGTTTACGTGCTCTTGCTACTCTGCCTCTCCAACTTCCAACCTGCCACTAATCCCAGTGCACCCTGGATAGAAAATAACAGGAGTATGAGTTTGTAGCATAATTGAGCAGCCAGAAATGTAGCAACAGACCAGTTAATTCATTTTCTGTTTTCAACTATTTTTGAGTTTTTTCTCATAGTAACTGCATGTGTTCAGCGTTTCTGTGTTCTTCACCTCTGTGCCTCAGGGACATAGGCCTGGAAGAGACTCTTACTGTAACCTGGTGAGGGCAATACACATGAATTTTCGTTCTCTGTGTACCCACTCTCTACTCCCACATGGCCTGGGCATGTTGGTGCTAGCTTTAACTCGCCTTACTTAGGTGACAAATATATGTGGCTCTCCATAGGCTTGGCTGCCTGATCAGATACTTTCTTCTGAAACTGCTTTGGATCCCCCTTGAAAGTTCTGAATGATGGTTTGACTCACATGTCAAGTTCTCACTGTGGGTGATTATGCCCTGCCTCCCAATAACAAAGTTCTCTTAAAAAGAGTTCAATTTAACTTCCAGGATCTTTAGTTGGTTGGGCAAAAAGCAAACTAGTAACAGATTTTTTTTTTTTCTTGTGTGTGTGTTGCAGTATTACCATTAGGTTAAGCCATGGTTTACCTCTTGGTTAAGAAAACAATTTGAGATTTTTCAGTTTCTTCTGAAAACTTCAGCAGCTTTCCTAGACTTTGCATTATCACAGCTGACTGATGAAGCAGCATTTATTTCTGCATTGCAGACATCTCAACTGAGTATTTAGCACATGACTGTATTTCCTTTCCTAGCCATGGCATGTTGATGTTCAAGTGGTTTTTCAGTGGTTTCAGATACCAGGAGAGAGTGTGGAGGTTGCAGGTATGAAATGCGTTCTTTGTGAAATGGCTAGGATATAGGACATCTGTGTTTCTTCAATTCCAGATTAAAAGAAACATTGAGGTCCGGGTTGCACCTTTGTCCTGCAGATTTATATCCATGTAATTCTGGTGCCTTATTTAAATAGTAACATAAACCTGACACAATGGGAATTAAATCCCATAGAATAAAAAGTAACTGAAAGTTTCATTATGTTGTGAAATAAGCATACCAGGCATCCACATGTATAATTTATTACCTATAGTGGGGTAAGTACTTAACAACAGTTATAATAAACCCATTCTGTTCATTCATTTTTAGATCTTAGCATACTGATTCAGACCTTAACTGAAAGTGAATATACAATCAATGTGAGGCTTTTTATGCGGGTTTAATAATGTAGGCCTGCCAAGGTTCTTTAATTAAATAATTATTCTTTGTTCAATCAGAATAGATTGTTTCACTATAGGCATTGCAGACAAGTACATGCAAAATCCGCCCTGAACTGATCATATTTTAGCTGCTTACTGTAATCCTGAGTGATAATCTTTGTCACACAAAGCAGTGAGACCAACCCAGAAACCAGGGAAAAAAGTTGCAGTCAGATATTAAAAACATAATGCCTGATTCTGAGGTGATCAAAGAAAAGCATGCTAAGATACAGTTTGTTGGTGATGTGCACGAAGTTAGAGCTGTCTGACAAGTGGGAAAAGTGGATTTTTTAGACAGTTCAGATTCAACAGAACTGTCACCAAACCCAGAGTAAAATAAGGTGCTCAGTACGTGGGGAGTCAGGAAATCTGGTTTGGGATGTTTTGCTGGTAAGCCCGTGTATTCAAGAGGTGGCAAATGGAGCTGTTAAGGGGAGGTGCAATAAATTGCACGTTGCGTGTGCCTGCTGCGCGTGCCAGCTCCCCTAGGAGGGTCTCATTTCTTCTGAGAATATTGGAAATGCAAAAAATCTGTTTGGCATGGGGGCTGCTGCTCGTAGCATCGCACGAGGCTGGCTTCAGATGGCCCCTGCTGCCACGGCACATCATTAATGCAGCTCACAGCAGCTGGACTGAGAGGACTTCAGTGTTTATTAGGGGAATATAATCATTTAAGCCTGAATAAGCTTCAAAGCTCTAATGTGGCTGTTTGGCCAACAGAAATGAGATGTAAATTTGTGCTGAATAGCCACTGATTACAGAAAGATGATTAATGTGAGGTTTAAAATTGATTTATGGGTGCAGTTGTCAAGGCCTAAGCCATGAATGTAATATTATCTCTATGAAAAGCTTTGGGTAGATTAGAGACCAGGGAGCAGTAGCAAAATAATGCATTTGCTGGAGGGTCTGATACAGTGTATGGGCCGTCTGTAATCTAGTCAAATTTGGTATATGCCTGAGAGGTTAGACTTGCCAGTGCAGCATGTGGATAATTGTATAACTTTGCCTGAGATATTTTAAAACCAAAAAGTTAATGATGTTTTATTTTCATTAACTGTACTTTTAGATGAAGATTTTTTTTTACAAGAAACTCTTAAATGTGTACTCACTTCCAAGAAATTATGTAAACCAAAAGACAGTGATAAGGATTAAAAATTTAGTTTAGTTTTTGTACATTTTTGATGTTGTGTGAATAAAAAAAAATTTTTTTGCATTATTTCAACTATAGTAAAAACTTGGAATCCACACATAGATTTTGATTTATAAAGCATTTAATACAACATAAAAATAATATGGAAAACTAATGATATGGAAAACTTCCTTCCTGCTTTTGAAAGTGCTTTTGTAAAACTCTTAGTCTCATCACATCATGAATAACATAAAAAATATCCAAAAAGATTTGGAAATCTGAACATACACAAACCCAAACCCCTACCACAAAACCAAAAACCCAACCCCAACCTCACACTGAACCTATCCCAAGACCTAGCCGTAACACTAAACCTAACCCTGCCAAAATGCTAACCCTAGACCCAGACCTAACAGTAACCGTAATATCCATAACCCTGAACCAAGCCCAATCCCATCCCTAACCCCAGCCCTTACCTAACCCTAATTCTAACCCTAGCTGTAACACTAACCATAGGAAAACCCTAACCCTAGCCTTAGCTCTAATTCTACCCCTAGCCCTAACTCTAACCCTAAACCTTACTCCAGCCCTAACCCTAACCCCTAAACCAACCCTGAATCCTTCTGAAGATCTGGCTCAGTCAGCCTTCCAGTGTTAAACCATGTGGTGTCAATACTGTTTGTTCTGGCCTTTGTTCAATTGCTCTGCAATGAGTGTGACATTAAGCAGTGAAAAATGATTTAATGGTATTGTGTTTCTTCATTGCCTCTTTCACGCTCGTCTCCATTGTCTTTCCCTCAATTGCTGGACTGTGATTTGAAATGGATGTTTTAATGCAGATGTACAGAGAATTTCAAACCTTAAAAAAAATAAACTCATGGGAGGGGAGGTGGGGTTTTTCAAATAACACATTGTTTTGTTCTGGGAAGGGGGTCGGCACAGTCCATGATTAGGCATGCTGGAGAGTGGCTGGTGCTCCTTTTCATTTCAGTTCCGCTAGCCTCCAGCTGGGTTCTCATTCCATTTGGTTTCTGGTGCTGACATCTTTCATTGATCATGCAAATTATCAAAGTCTGAGCTAAACTTCAGTCCCATTCTCATTTTTTTCCCATGTGTCTTGGTGTGCAGACTGAAAAGGCTAGGTGACTTTGTCATGACGTTTCTCCATTTTTCAACAGCTTGAATTGTGCAGGTCGCTGAACAGATAACACATCTCGTCATAAGCTCGTACTGAAAATAATTTTTAAGGTTTTAATTGTTCTATCTTACCCATTTGCTTGGGTGGTACTTCGTGGTGGAAATTGCTGCTTGTACTTTGAGATGCTATCGCAGCTTTCCAGAAATCTGCATTGTTTCTCATCTAGTTCGTGGTGCAGAGCAATCCAGGAATTGTCAACACTGTTGCCTTATAGGGAGTTTTACTGAGAAGTCTCCTGCACAGCCTGCTGCAGAAATGGAAGGTGTGGCAGCAAACCTTACACGCATATAACAAATAAAAAAAGAATATTGAAAAATTGTTCAAGTAGCAAATTCAAATGTTTCCACAATAGGAGCTGATGATTATGAAGTTCTCTGTGTAACTTTAGGTGACTGATAGATCTTCACATGTAGCTCTTCTTGAGAGGAGCAGTCAGGCTTTGTCTCATAGTTTCAGCATCGGCCTCTCCTGTTTGGTATTTTCCCTCTACTCTGAGCAGTGTGACTGTGAGAACCCCTCTTGGCATTACTTCATGAAGGAGGAGGATTTCTAGAAGTCCCGATTGTACACAGGATGGGGAAAGGTTGACCTGGGTGGAATTAAAAATATCCAAAACACTATAAGATACAGAAGTACCCACCCAGATGCTTAAGCTCTCAGTTCTAAAAACCGTATATTTTTAAAGCTGTTGTCTACTGATGAGCTATTCTGAGTATTGGAATGTGCAGTTGGCAGTAGTGGAGGTAGGATGGAGCATGATGGTGCTGTGACCATTCACCCAGCTCATTTTCATTGTAGTTTTTTAATAGTGGAGATGAAACATCAATCATCTTTCCATCTTTGCTATTCCATCTCCTGCCCTTTGTCACAGTGCAAAGCCAAACATAAAACCTTGGCACCAAGTGAAATTGAGTCTTGTTAACTCTTGATGCAGTGGGAAGTAGCCTTTAACATAAAGCAAGACCCTTTTTCTCCTCTTAGCATCTTTGCTGCCCACACATTACAAGGGGTCATTCAGAAGCACATGTCTGGCAGTTCCTGTAACTGCTGAGGTGAGAATTTGCCCTTTTAGTGGGAGGTGGGTGGAGGGGGTGGTAATAGAAATGACTTTCTGAGTTTGCTTTCTGCTAGGCATGTATCACATGCGGACTAGGGAGTATGTGTTTGGCTAATATAGAGATGGAGAAAAACGTTCAGTAGTGCGACACTGCACATCTCAAAATCATGCTTTAAATTTCCAGTTCATACCTCTTTGCTATTTACTTCCCTCCACATATGTTTTAGTTTATGAAAAATGATCCTTAGCTTCTAGCTGGGAAGTCTTCACTAATGAGTAAGGAAACTCATATTTACTTCAGCTAACTGACCTCAGGATATTCTGAAGCTGTGTGTTAACCGGACGATGCAGCTTAGTGACCAGAGTGGCATTGGAAGGAACAGCAGGAAACTGCAATCCAGTAGTAAAATGAGAAGAGTAGCCCGAAAGTTACAGTGTTCTTATTTTCATTTTATTTTCCTGGTTAGAGAAATTGGGAATGTGCCAAGCCACCAGAAAATGTTAAGTTCCTTCTTCAGAAACTCAGCTTTCATTAGGCCAGATTTCTGCCTCAGTAGGGAGATTAATCAGATGCTCTCTGTCCTCTGTTATCCATTATGTTTTTTGCTTGACTAGTAACTGCTGTCAGTAGGAATATATATCTGTATTTATAAATGTCTCAGTTGTAAAATTGCCATCCAAATGAGGCTTGAGTCTCGGGTGGGGGTACTGTCAGATATATGGAAATAGTAAGAACCTAGGTTGCAACTGCTTCTGGTATTTAAAGGTTTTAGTAAACACTGTGCCAAATGTTGTTTGCATTGAACTCACTGCAGTTTCTTTTTGACACTGGTTCCTGCCCTTAAAATGAGCTCCTAAAAGGCCCCTAAAAACAGGGTGAGAATGTGTAAAAATAACTTCACCTTTTGCATTATAAAAGTGGATGTTGGTATTGGAAAAGTTTGCACAAGTAATAAATATTTTGTTGCTTGGTAGCTGAAATTTAAAACATTGTGTATGAGGCTGAAAGAAGTAGTTTAAATTACTCCAAAACAGTTTTTTCATTATGTTTTTTATCTGTCCTCTATTTTGTTGAAACTCAAGAAGAGAAGATGGTAAAGACATGGTTTGTGAGGCCATCAAAATAACTGTTTTCTCCTTTACTAATTTTTTTTTTTGTTCCCTCCCCTCCTTTTCTGACTCAATCCAAGTACAGGAATTGCTTTGGTTTCCTGATTATTTTTATTTCAAACTTGTGATTTACTGGAAAACGTCACGTGGCTCTAGTTGGTGTCTTTCCACTGGCTGGTGTGGGGCAGGAGTGGGGAAGCTGCTGAGCTGTCCCAGTGAGCAAGCATCCTGCCCCACAGCAGAGTTTGAGTTTTAAACCCATGTGGTTACCCTGGCACAAATGCTTAAAAATTCTTGCCCAAGAGCACTATTTTGCAGGGTCCAGTGACCTGGTACTGATGGAAGAAGCTGGACAAAGCTATTTTGATGTCTCTGCTCTGCTCCTCGCACTGCTCACCCATTGGGAAGAGCAGACTTGCAAACAGACATGCAACATTGTTCCAGGTTTACTGCATTTTTCTCCTGCCTGATAGTGGTTTGGGTCATTGTCCCTTGCTGTGAGGGGGAACCAGGCTTCTCAAGTGCCCCATCCAGGTGCTGGTAGACTCTGCCACGATCAGTAGGTCATGTAGGTTATATATACACCTCTTGCCAATGCCAGTGTTCAAGATAAAACTCTTTTGCTCCTGCCAGTCCTGAGGTTAGCACTGCTGTGGAAAGAGCTAAAAGTAATATGACTTTTGGGTGCTTTGTCTTTTGTGTACGTGTTCTTTGAGCAAGCAAAACCAATTTAATGAAGACTGAAACACCGCCAGCAAAAGCAGGCTCTTGCTTAATCATTTCCCAGGCTGAAAATCTGAGCAATGCCATGTATCGCAGCTTGTCTTGATAACACTGGCAATATTTGGTGGCAGGATTTGAAGTACCTGAATCTTGGGACTGGACTTTTTGTAATTGCTGTTTTGCAATAGACAAGATAGCGACGTAGTCTTATTTTACAAATAGCACAGCCCTGCAAAACCTTCTGCAGTGCAGAAGAAAAGATGTGTGGTGCTCTGCCTGGCTTTCACTAGAGATTTAGCCTTATGTGACCTCACTGAAGTCATTGAAACTGCGCAGAGGAGGGCCTGCTGCTTGTTTGCTTTAACTGTGTAATACGATAGCAAGTGGAAACCAGCAGGCAGCTAAATAAAAAATAAAAAAAAACAACCCAAAAGTTTTTGGGTTTTGTGATGGGAGGGAAGAAGCAGGTTGCAAGATAAAGTTGAGTAGCAGGAGGGAACATTTGTGTGGGAGCTAAGCTGGAGGCTATTGATTGGCAGCCAGGTCTTAACATCAGCTGCATAAAAGGAAATCGAAGAGTCTGCCCAAATATTACCAGGATGAAAGGCAGGATAAATAGTACTGAGCCAAACACCAGGCTCGTTTGCCCTTCTGGAAGGGCATCAGGTATCCCCTTTTGACTTGGCATAGGGATTGCATAGCACCATGCCACGCTATCCTCTGCACCAGTATGTGCTCATGGTGGTCCTGACAGCAATATTCTGAGATAAAATTGCCTTTCTGTGGGCAAAGCATACAGACCGTAAACCATCTCTGATGCTTCCACACATTCAGTGCCTGAGATGGGAGATCCATGCCAGGCTCGCTTTTTTCCAAAAGAAGAAGAGGTAAAATACATAAATCCTTTTTCAGTTGTACATCTTTGTGCCAGCAGATACCTGGGTTAACATGCCTGTGTTGCAGACCTCTGTGTGGTGGTGTGAAAGAATTAAATAGGAGAGAATGAGGCTTCTCATACCATGGAGCCTGTGAAATAGGTAGTGGGAAGGGAGGAAGATTTCACAACCCTTGGAGTGAGGGAGTCCTGCTGGGAAGGTTTGAGGTAAGTCTTAAGAACACCTTTGTTTAATGTTCTAAGCTCCCTTTCCCTCTTAAGATTCCTAGGATTTTGCTAAATGCCTAATTTCTTTTTCAGCAGTGCAAGGATGTGTGGATTAGGAACAAGGCTTGAAATGTCTACACTGCCTTTAGTGGATGCTAAAGAAAGTGAATGAGTTACTGAAGACCAGTAACAAAAACTCATACTGCAATCCCCCCCATCCCCTCAAAACCAAATAAACAAAAGCTCTGAAATTTTCATCCCTGCTGTCAGTATTTGGTTTTGGGGCAGCAGCCTTTTGCTGTGCTGTGGTAGCAAATTGCACTCCTGGAATCTCTGAGATTAGAAACAAGCCTGAGTAGCAGACAGCTGGTGAATGTGTTTTAAAATTGTCCATTTAACCCAAGGCTGCTCCACTGAATGCTTTTTTAACTCTCATATCTTTAGTTAGAGGTGTGATATCTTTGGCCTTTCTGTAGACAGACAGCCTGTATGAACTGTGTGCTTCCTATTGATGGAGCTGCATTTTTACTCACCAGCAGTAATGTGCTGGAAATTTCTGATTCAGAAATAGGTCTTCTATAAATGATTTAACATCAGGCCATTGAAATGCATTTGTGTTTTCCTTCTTATGGCTATTAAAGATGTAGAGAAAACATTTACCACCAAATTAATGGTTGCATTTTTGTTTTAATCCTGCAGATGGGGTTGATTTATATCTCAAAAAATATGTGCTGCAGAGAGGAATTATAACATTACACAATTTTTCAGTTGTACTTAATTTTTTTTTCATGCCAATAATTTTCATCTAGATGCTGTGTCTCTAATGTGGTGGGTTTTCTTTTTCATTAACTGTGAGGCACTGCATTTCATCCTCTGGTTTGTATTTCTTCATTGGCTGAAAGCCTTGTCTGAGGTATGTAGTGACTGGGAAGCTAGGAGCAGGCAGAAGATGCTGAGGCTCTTACTGCCATCTCCATCTCATGGAGGGATGTAAAAGCAGAAGGGTGGCAGGTTGCCTACAGTCTCTGGGGGAGAAACATCCAGCTGAAGAAGTGGTGTAGTCCTACATGCACATAGGAGAGAAGAAGATTAAATGACAGAGCAGAGATTTTGCACAATACTGGCTGCTCTGATAAAATCTGGTTGACTTTCCCTTGAGGATTATACAGAGATAAGCAGCCTTAGCTCATTAGCACCTCCCCTTTCTCATGCTCTGATGACTGCTTTAGGTTTTGTGGCAGGTGGTGATGACAGGATTTGCTCTGATCTGGGGTGCAGTACTGGAAGTGCAGCACATCCTGAAGCCTGAGATGTTGTGTCGTGTGCCATTTCTTGCAACTGAGATTAGACTCTAGCTCAGTTGCTTGATGTATTTATGCTTGGACCTTTCTCCTCATGGTGTTTAGTGCTCTCAGTGCATGAAAGCAACCATTAGAATCACTGCACTTAGTTTTTCAACAAATGAACTTTGTTCTTACTCCTGAAAGCACAGCTCCTGAAGTGGGTGGAAATTAGCTTAACTTCATAACTCTGGGGAGCATCACGGTTGGGTCCTTGAAAATTGTCCTGGCAAGTATGAAAAAAGTCAAGGGATGTTTTTCAGCATGCCTTCAAATTAAGTCACTAATGATATTACTGCAACATGACAGTCATTATTAATGTCAGTTCTCTGAAAGAAATATACATTAATGCTCTCTAAATGTTGTACAGCATTACACTGTGTACCTTGTGGCCATCCATACACATTTCCACTTGATAAAACTGGTCTGAGCAATTTCCAGTCCTGAAATCCTTTGTACCACTTCTTGCTGTAATTAACACTTTTTCATATATGCTCGTTGATAGGAGCAGTTGTTCGAGTGATCCTCTGACCTTCAGCCAGAAAAAAAGCAAAGTTAAAGTCATCCTGTGTTTCCTGGGATGTGCTCATTTGTCCCCTGGACTGATTTGGCAGGGACTTCCCTGTGGGATGGGGAAAGTGGAGGGTTACTCTCCCTTCTCATCAAATGGAGAATCACCACCACCTTTATAAAAATAAGACTTCACCTTTATATAGTGTCATGTTTTAACCCCAGCCAGCAGCTAAGCACCACACAGCCCCTTGTTCACTCCCCACCAGTGAGTGAGCAAATCAGAAGGGTAAATGTGAGAACTCATGAGTTGAGAAAAAGATAGTAAAATAAGTAAAGCAAAAAGCTGCACGCACAAGCAAAGAAACTAAGGGTTTAATTTACCACTTCCCATGGGCTGGCTGGTGTCCAGCCATTTGCGGGTGAGCAGGGTGGTATTTTCATTATAGTCTCTATCCATGAGCCCTTTGGACCAGACCATTTGGGATAATAATGCAGTGAACTCTTCTCCTTGTCCCTGCTCCTTTTTGGACTTAGCCACAGACTTCAGTCCCTTAGGATTTCACCTGCTCAGAGTGGAGCCTTATCTGTGTGCCACAGTGTCTCCAGCATGGTGCTTTGCTGTCTGCTGACATCAGAATGTTCCCAGGCCCAGCAGAGTAAGGTGATCAGCAGTTCAGCAAGCAGCAGGACCAAGGAGCAGCCACTAACGAGCACCAGGCTTTAGTGTGCAGTGAGGCAATCAAGCCCCATGGCAAGCCCAGGAGCCAGTCAATGAATAGCTAAACAACAATAACAGCTATAAATTCAATCTAGCCCATTCTAATCAAACCTGTCATTATCTCAAACCCTTCCAGCCCCACACTGGCCAACAAAAAGGACTGTTGTGGTTTAACCCCAGCTGAGCGCCACAGAGCCACTTGTTCACTTCCCCCATGGGGAATGAGTGAGCAAATCAGAAGGGTAAAAGTGAGAAAACTCACTGGCTGAGAAAAAAGACACTAAAACAGGTAAAGCAAAAGTCACACACACAAGCAAAGTAAACCAAGAAATTCCTTGGAAACAGCACTTCCCACAGGCAGGCGGGTGTTCAGCCATCCCCATGAAAGCACGGCTCCCTCACATGTAATGTTGACTTGGGAAAACAAATGCCATGATTCTTCCTGTCCCCAGTTTTTTCTTCTTGCCCCAGTTTTATGTGCTGAGCATGACACCGTGTGGTCTGGAATATCCTTTGGGCTAGGTGGGATCAGCTGTCACATCTGTGTCCTCTCCCGGCTTCTTGTGCACCCGCAGCCTCCTTGCTGGTGGGATGGGGTGAGAGGCAGAAAAGGCCTTGACTTGGAGTAAGTGGTGCTTAGCAGTCACTGGAACATCTCTGTATCATCAACAGTGTTTCTAGCACAATCCCAAACATAGCCCCATATGAGCTGCTGTGAAGAAAAGTAAGTCTGTCCTAGGTGAAACTAGCCCAGTGTTAGACAAATTCATTGTAAGTATGTATGTACAGCATATTTATCACTTAAATTAACCACACTAGTTCAAGAATGGTGTTTTTCTGATTTTAATTTCATATATCAAAACCTCCCTATTTACTGGAACATAGAAAATCTAGCTGCAGAATTATTCTATGTTGCATACTTTTCCTGTGTATTTTCTCAAGGACTGTCCTTATAATTGTTAATTGCGTCTCCTAAAGTTAGGCATGAATCCTGCACAGATCTGCCTGGCTTTCACTGCAGACATATCTTTGTCCAACTCTGTGGCGCTACCACGTGACAAGTACATCTTAATCACAGTAGGGATGTGGTCTGTTTAAGCCCAGAGACTTAAAAAAAGGGTTAGAAATGAAAGTACTGTTTGTCAGGGCAAAAATATCTTTGGGTTGGGTTCCTTACCTGGAAGACTGGTGGCACATATGAACTCTGCACATCACTTTGGGGATGTCTTCCTGCACAAGTCCCCACTTTCACATCCCAGGTCAGGAAAGAGAAGAAACGTTTTTCTGGTTGTGGCATTTCGAATTAATTTTGGACTGTACCATCATGCCATGTTCTCATGCCACTTGTTGCTGCTATTTTAATTTAAAATGTAAAACAACATTTCCCTTAAGAAGGTCTTCATTGTTACATTGACTCACAGAGTGTTCTGTGCCAGATCTGTAGTAATGGCATCGGGGCTGAGAACACTCAACTTTATCTCAGGCTGTATTTCCAAGGAAAAAATTTGGCCTTTGGCTCTTAGAAGATAGGCAGCTTGGAATATAGCTACTACCTTGTACAGGAGTACATTGGAATTGTGCTCTGTGTGTTTGCTTTGTGCTGCATCCGCAGCTGTGACTAGGTGTGTGCAGCAATGCTGAGCAGAGGATGGAGGAGGCTTTGGGAATTAAGGCCTTGCAGACAAGTGGGTCAAAAGTAGAAGGGAACAAAACTGCAACCAACACTGGCTCTCCTGGGTTCTTTGCTGCACTTTGATGGTTAATTTAATGCAACACTATGGTTGTCGAAAGCAGGGAGGAAATGCTAATGGGTATCTGTTGTAGGCACAGTTGTGGTTCTACTGACTCTGTGCTGCATCAGGAAAAAGCATTTCTTCCAAGCGATGCCCTTCAGAGCATGGCTAAAATAAAATGAACAAACAGTTGCTACAATTCCCACAAAGAGCTGAAAAAGTTGCCTGGAGCTCTGTTTAAAAACCTGTGTAGCAAAGATTTGCAGATCCCTATAACCTGTATTGGAAGTAATCTTCTATTTGCATGAGCAAGAACTCCTTTGACTAGCACACTTGGGGAGAGCAAAGGCCCATTTATTTCGTGTATCACTCCACTGATTTTCTGGCACGCTGTTTGGTGGGGGGAATAGCTTGTAGAAGTGTGGTTTTCGTTATGTGGGAAAGTGATTTGAGGATGTGGTAGAAAGGAGCCTGGGGGAATGGGGACAGACAAACTGTAAATAGCTTTTTTTTTCCTCCTATGTGGATGTGTTGGAAAAGCCCACGGAAATGGGCCCATCTGCTTTTGTTTTGTTTTCTAACTGAGTACTAGTGGACAAACCCAGCAATATGTTTTCCCACTTTTGGACTGCCTAAAACAAAAGGTTTTAACTAGCATCCTTTTCTATTTATAGAGGATCCTTCATCTGACTTTATCAGGAATGTATCAAGCCTCTAGTACAGAAATCTTGGCAATTAAAACATTTTTTCCCCCAAAAAGTCTTGAGCGCTGAAGCACAAGGTGCTCCTAGATGGGAAAGCTAAGAGTTTACATGAGTTGTGACTGTTCTAAAAAATACTTTCCTTTTTATACAGTGGGAAGAAATTGGTGAGGTGGATGAAAACTACGCTCCGATACACACATACCAAGTATGCAAGGTAATGGAACAGAACCAGAACAACTGGCTTCTGACCAGCTGGATCTCTAATGAAGGGGCGTCCCGCATCTTCATCGAGCTCAAATTCACCCTGAGGGACTGTAACAGCCTTCCAGGAGGACTTGGGACCTGCAAGGAGACTTTTAACATGTATTACTTTGAATCAGATGCTGAAGATGGGAGGAACATCAAAGAAAACCAGTACATCAAGATTGATACCATTGCTGCTGACGAGAGCTTCACAGAGTTAGACCTTGGCGACAGAGTAATGAAGCTCAACACAGAGGTGAGAGACGTTGGGCCCCTAACAAAAAAGGGATTTTACCTTGCTTTCCAGGACGTGGGCGCCTGCATTGCCCTGGTGTCCGTGCGCGTGTACTACAAGAAATGCCCATCAGTAATCCGCAACCTGGCGCGCTTCCCTGACACCATCACCGGTGCGGATTCCTCACAGCTCCTGGAGGTGTCTGGTGTCTGCATCAACCACTCAGTGACTGAGGAGGCACCGAAGATGCACTGCAGTGCCGAGGGGGAATGGCTGGTGCCCATCGGGAAGTGCTTGTGCAAGGCAGGGTATGAGGAGAAAAACAACACCTGCCAAGGTAAGGGTTTGCAGGGAGGGTGCTGTGTGAACTTCCAAGGTGGTGTGCAGTCTGGGCTTTCTTCTGTTTCACGTTTTTTGTGCCTGGTTGAGTTGACAGTGGTACGTCGGGTTCTCACTTCCACTGAGATCCTTTGAGTAGCTGTTACAGCCGGAAGACAGAGGCCTTGGGTGGATGTCGTGGCACTTGACGTCTGTGTGCTGGTCCTTCTGGTGCTTACAGGGCTGCAAACAAGGAGAATCTGGCATTCTGCTATTACCTTGGAGCACTGTACTATTGGGTCCATGAGGCAATTGTAGTCTTATCTGTTATTTAGAGATTTATGTTATTTTTCTTCAGTACCAGGGTTTCCTTATGAGTCTTAGAAGCCTGGCTTCTTTTTTTCTGGACTGTACCAGGGAATGTTTTAAGTTAATCTCTCTATAGAAGATGCATTTTGTTTTTGTATTTGATGAAGTATGTTTTTCTGTCTTTATCACCCTATGGGGGGCTGGGTATTTGATGTGGTGTGAGTTGATTGATTTTCCTCTCTGGTAAATAATTAAAACAAAGCTGCTCAGCTGTTCAGAGTTAAACTTAAAGCCCCACTAATAAAAATGTTTTCATATGTGCAGAAGTTTTCACACAAGTAGCTGGCTGAGGTTCCCAATTTGCTGGTCAGCACATATCTCCTGAATCATCAGGAGGCCTTGTGCAAGAGATCTAGGGTATCTAAAGTTCAAGACCTTAAAAAGAATACTTATAAAGAACAATAGACTCTGAGTGTATAATCTCATTTTATGGTTTACTGTGTTACATGCTTGTTTATAAAATCTGCCCTTCCGTTGTAGATACGTAACAGGTAGCCTAAAACTAACTTGCTTGTAAAAAAGAAGGGTAAACAAATAAAGATTTCAATACAGTTTACTTTTTGCAAAATTAATATATGTTGGTTATCAGCCCAACGTTAATTGGCTTGTCTTTGCAGCCACTTACTGATGGATAGTAATAGATACTGTGGGGAAGGCAGAGGAAGGCTCCATCTCAGCCAAAGTCTATGTTGCATTTTCTCTTCACCTCACTCCAGACACTCATTATTGGTGTCTGTAGTGTAATACAAAGAATAGATCAGTGCAAATCCACAGCAAACTGTGACCTTGATCCTTTAGTCCTCGGTCACATGCTTGTGCCCCTGAAGATGGTTCAAGTCTCTTCAAGGGTTGACATAGAGAGACACTGTCATGTTTGAGATAAATGTTTATGTTGGAGAAACCTCTGTTAAACAGCATGTGGAGTGTGATTTTTGACCAGAATAGTCTTCTTTATCTACAGATGTAGTCAATACAGCAAAATCTGTCTTGGCTTTGCTTTTCCTGTGCTAATAAAGATATTTCTCCTTTTCAGGGGAGAAGAAGACTAACTTGATGTTTGATAGGGTACAATGAGGGAGCTAAGATCAATATTATCCCAAGTTGAGGGAGTATAGACTGCCACAGATGAGGGATCTGGGTTGATAGATCAGTAAGGTTTTGTTTAATGATGGCAGAAAATACCATGTCACAAAGTGACAGACACTGGTTTGGTGCTGGACACTGAGGCGAGTCCACCTGTAAGAATTTCCAGAGGAAAGGAGTCCTCTATAGGTCACCTTTCAAGTTCCTGTCCTCTGATATTGCATGAGGATTTCTCAAAGCACTCCTGGAGGCCTCAAAAACAAAGGAAACTCCGTTAAAAAAAAACAACTAAAAACCAAATCACCAAACCCAAAAAGCTATGAATTTGAACCAGAAACCTGAGGCTACCATTGAAGCACTTGCGCTGCCTGTAGAGGGGTTGCATCTCTGGCAGTGTTGAGATAGCGATCTGGGGTGTGCTTTCAGAGGGCCTCAGTGATTAGAGGGTGTGCTTTCCATTTTTGGTGTGGGTTGGCTTCTTTTTAATTTGCTTTTTTTGATCAAGAGGACAGTATCTGGCCTCTCAATTTATGACTGTGTTGGGAGGCCTGTGATCATAATTAGGAAGTATAAAGATGCTTTGTGGTGCCCTGTTCCTGAGGTATATCCACATAAACTGCTCTTTTCTTCACCTACAGCCTGCACCCTTGACAGGAGTTTGTCGCTTTAATTGCTCTAGAGGTGTTAGAGCCTGTAATTCTTTCTTGTGCGGTAGCCCTAAATTCCATCACCACATCAGTGGGACTTGAGTGCCTATGGCAAATTTGAGGACTCCACTTGGATGTCCTGTGTTTAACCCAGGTCATGTTGCCAAGCATTCCCTGCTGGTCAGCTCTGAGATGCTCAGTTGATAGGAGGCATTCAGCCTTAGGCTGTTCAGGAGGTCTGCATTCAGTGTGTACGGAGTTAATGTCAATATCCCCTGTGAGTAAAATGCTTTCTGGTTTGGTTATTGTTACATTCACAAAGATGAGATTGTCATCTAGGACAGTGAGATTAAACTTTGCATCCCTAAGCGAAGCAAGTAACACCAAGAAGGGTCCTATGTATTTGTAAATGCTGAGTTTTTTTTTCACAGTCTGATTGATGTTAAGGAAATGCACTCCATGCTCCTGGCTGACATAATGATGGTTTTGGCACTCTGCTGTGTAGCTTTCACAAACACCTAAATAACTTCTGACCTTTGGTTTGTAAATCACTTGAGTGCATCTTGCAAGTGGTCTCCCAGTTTGCTTTCACTTAGTAAGGAGGTTTTTCGTGGCCATGCTTTGGGGAACATTTTCAACCCAGAAGAGCCTGGCTTTGTTTATTAAAATTTCTACTGCAAAGATGACATTTTCCAATCTCTAGTGTCACGTCTGGACAGAGCAGACTACACTCTTTTATTAGAGGTGATGTAAATCCCAGTCATCCTCACAAACATATGGGAACTATTGAAATCCCTTCTGCCTACAAATCATTAATTGGCAACGATGTTCTGAATTCATCATCTTGTCAGCAGGGTTCCTGTTTGAAGAAAGCACTGACAGTAACATCTGAGCAATTTCTCTCACTGGGGACTCTGAGGTTGTAAATATGACATGGTCTAATCTCCTTATATAATGTGCTCACTCTCTCAATTAATATAGGCAGCTTGGTAGTAGTTACTGTAAAAACCCAAACTACGTGGATTTTTACACCTCCTTTGGCAACACAGCACATTTATCAGCAATTGCTAGGGACAGCTAGAGGTAAATTGTAGCTGTGTTGGGACATGTTTGTAAAGGACCAGTGTTAAGGTTCATTATTCACAAGAATAAATTGCTGCACTAGTTAATAAGAGAAATGAAAGCAGTTGCTCTGTGAATTTCGATGCTGGCTTCCAGAGTGATGGCTTAGTACCACTGAAGGCCTGATGGTTATGGGCTTTGCCTCGGTTCAGCTGGTGCTCTTTGAATGGATCCTTGAAGAAAATGTCCACTCTCAAGTCTCCCTGGCCAGTTTCAAGTCTCCTAATGGTGGTCTGCGCCCTAGCAGGCAATACTAAACCAAAGCTGAGGAACAGATCCTAAAATGCTGTAAAAATTGGTGTAGTGCCACTGACATTTCTGCCTTTACCCATTTAGGGGTTTGGCCAAAACAATTATTACTTGCCCAGTCTGTGCTTTTCTTCTTCCTGCACTAGCATAGGTGAGCTTTATTGTAACATCAGTTTTAGTTGCCTACTGTAAATAGCAGAGGTCACCCATTGGGGTTTGTGTAGGAAATGAATACCATGACAAGGGCACCTTCCGGCACTTCTCTTCATATTCATCCTCACCTTCAGCCCAATATGTTTTCAGTGAGCAGCAAGAAGTACTTATTTTTATGCCTTTAAAGACAGTTGAGCCCATGCTACTGGAAGAGAGGGGATGTTGTCACTTTAAGCTAATGAGAGCCAAATATATTTGCAGTGGTGAGGTCTTGCTAGTGTCCAGAGGGCTAGTAACTGCAAATGTAATTGATTTTGCAGAGCCTGATCTTTTTTCAGATGACTTTAGAGCTGAAGCACAAATTAATTAAATATTTGAGTAAAAGAAAAATGGAAGGAAAGAGAAACTGCGCAGAATGAGAGCCAAAGTGAAAAGGTGAGTAATGAGTTCAGGAGGTCATGTCACTCTCCTGTCCAAGGATTGGTACATGCTGCCACTTGAAGAGACATCAAAAAGAGTACGGCTGGTTTTAGCTATCTAGAAGGTATAGACGAGGTTACAGATGTTAGCGGTGGACAGAATAATGGATGAAAACTCAGTGATATCTTCCTTCACCCTTGCTGTCTTCTGAGGAAGAACAGTGAAACTGAGGGCTGAAGGAAAGATGGGTTGGGGTATGGTTTCTGGTTTTAGAAAGGAGCTGCTGCCAGAGAAAATACCTGGATTTTTTTATTTTTGTAAAACAACTCTAGAATATTCAAGTCCTTCTGCTGTCTTAAATATTGATGTTTGTTTGATTACTTTTTCCCTTAATCAACTTTGCTGAACATACCTCAGTGCATTTACAAAACCATATTTATTTTTGCTGATTGTTCATTACTTGTGTTGTGATTCAGCGGAGCTCTTGCCAAGAGAAATGAGTTTCTTACAGAAAACAAGGGCTGCAGAAAAACCTTGTGTTCACAGGTCTTTTATTTTGGACTTAATTAAAACTAATTGACATACATAGCTAGCTTATGTAGTTTAGAAGTTTACCTTCTGAATCAGTTCTTGGATGATTTTGTTGCTGGCTGATTGGCAGTGAAGCAGAGCTACTCATCTTCCTCCAGAAGCGGTGCAATCAGTGCAGACATGTGAAGGCACTTGCCCAGAGCAGTGATTGCCATCCTGTTCATCAGCCACTAGAAGGATATTCAGAGACAATTATTTATTTGCAGCTGTGCAGGAGCAAGCAGGCAGAGGCAGTGACCCTTGGCTGGTGAGGAGCAGAAGGCACCATCTGTGAAGGGCTGGGAGGACTGACTGAGGACTTAGAAATGTAGTGATGGCAGAGCCATGCTTTGTGACTGCTGTGTTTCTGAGTCGGCACAGAAGCCCAGAGGCCTGACTTGTGAATGAAGCAGATAGCTGATACCACAATAAAGAAAACCCTGTATATTTGCATATTATGTGTGGTTTCCTCAGGTGACACAGTGCAGCCCCTCAGCCATTGCCTTCCCTGTCCCCTCATTTCTAGAAATAGAAACTTGCTGTTACAGGTAACCTTATTTTGAAAGTTGGGGTTTTGCTCCAGAGCAGCCACTGTTTCTGTTTTTCCACCTGATACAGCCGCAGTAGGGGGGCAAATTTTCTTCAGTCCAGTCCACAACTTGTTTGCCTGCCTCTCTGCCTCAAGTTGGCTGAATTCTCTCTCTGTCTTCTCGTTGTTACGTATGCTAGAAAGGCAGCGTACTGCTAAATCCTGCCTGTCTTGTGGGAGACTTCCCAGCTGGGACTCAGGTGGATAAGGCAAGTGTGCTTTTACCTTTGTAGTGGAGTGGAAAGCAAGCAAAGTCCAAGGATTAAAAAAATTAAAAAAATCTCTTTTTAATTGTTCTACTGGGAGGTGATTACATGGCAAGAAAAACATTGATGGAAATATTTGGTATATGGAGAATACTGAATTTGGAAATACAGTTGCCCCTCCAGGGAGTTCTTTGCCCATCATTCATACTTCTTTTCTGATTAAAACCAAATTGGATGGGAGTATAGCATGGTAGGTGTTTATATAATTATGAGCTGAGTACCTAGTTAATTTTAATTAGTCACAAACCCAGCCAATGTCAGAATAGCTGAATTTTTGGCCACACGGTCTGTATTATCTTTTCAAATGTATAGAAAGTCACTTGAATGCAAAATGGAGTTGTCACTGGAGGGAGAATGAGTTTTATTCTGTAGAGAGGTGTGTGCATGTACATATTTAGGTGTTTTGTTCTGCAGCTGAAATAATTAACAAGAGTGGGGAAATGTTTTGCACAGATGAAAATTGTATTGCAGCAGGACTGATTAAATCTTATTCCCTTTGTTTTGTTTTATGTGTGTATAGTTGCCCTCATTATTATAGGAGGCACAGTGTCCATCTACGTACAATACTTTATGCTTTACTAATGAGCTGTAACTTTCTGCACTACCCTATATATCATAACCCCAGTGACTGAAGATCTTCTCCTTGTTCTGCAGCAATGCTTTTAGGCTGTTACTTTGACCAACTTAACCTTCCTGTTCTTCACAGTCTGGCTGCTGTGCAGTCACCTTTCAGAAGGACAGTTAAGAAGTACCTTTTTCCCTTCACAAAGTCTAGATTGAGCAGTGCAAATAAAATAAGGTTTGGAAATGGCTTCAGAAGTGTAAACTGTGAAGGTCACGTTTGCTTCTTAGCTGTAAGATATTTTGGGACAGATCTTAGCGTATGCTTTTTAGTCTGGTCCTAGAAAACTAGATGATATTTACTTGAGTGGTGCCTTTGTTTGGTTTTATCAATCTTGAATATACGGTGTCCATCAGTATACTAGGAAATTTGGTAAATTATGGGATGGCAGAAGTGTTGTAGGACAAAAGGGGTGTTGGCCATGGTGTGGTTAGGTTCCTTTGATTGCCACCTTTGTCTTTTAATGGCTTGGAAAGAGCTCACTTATTAATTGTGGTTTTTAGACGCAATTAAGGACTCTGGAGAAACACTAGGGATAAAGCGCACGGATACTTGTTGGCAATGCAGTGAATTTAATTGCCTTGATTTAAGATACGACTGTCCCCAGCTGCCCACTCTGTCCCAGTGCTGGAAGCTGCTGCTGGCTCTGCAGAACTGGATAGTTTGCCCATGACTGATGTGATCAATGGAGTGCTTGTCTTGATGTCCTGGCCTGGGGGCACTCTCCCTGCGTGGTGAATTGTAGCAGAAGGATGCCTGCAACCACTTGAACTGCCACAGGTCTGCTAGAGCTCGTTTTGTCAGAACCCTCGTTCCACCTAATTTATGTGGGGTATAAAATGAAGTGATACTATTGTTTTGCTCATAATTTGGGTTTTCAGTTTTGTAATTCTCATTTAGAAACACTTAGCAGTAGTTAATGATGTGTTGACATAATAAGCTTTTCTCTCTGCATGCTTTATATCTTGACCATTTTCACTTGCTCTGGGTTAAAATTGAGGTTGAAATCCAGGCTCCACAAAAGCAGGCTACAATTGTGTCTTGTATGAACAGATTCACAAGATACATTTTATTTTATTCTTTAGCTGAATAAACTTGTATCTTTTACAATGTAAGTGTTCAGTAGAATGAATAAGAGCGAAGAGACTGCGGTACATATGTCTGTAGAAAGAGTTGAATCTGCTCTTCATGATAAAAGAGATACCCATTTATTTTGCTGGAAGATTGTTCATTTTCTGTCACTAAGGAAGTTAATGTAGTACAGACAGAATTGTATCTATGAACAACACAGGATTAAGAATGTATTGGGCATGGTTCTGATGTGCTTCCATTTTTTACTTCCCTCAGGGTGATTAAGATGTTGTTAGTATTGGAGTAAATTCAGAGGGGTAGGAGTTATATAAACCCCAGAATATATACCCAAAACAGATTAAATGAAAAAAAAAAACAAAAAAAACAACAAAACAACAAGAAAAAAGAGACAGTTCCAGGCTTGTGGGTGTCCCTTGTTACTTTCATACACCTGTCTTTATAAATTTATGTCCTTAAAAAAAAAAGCGCTGAAGTTTGAAGAACTGGGATTTAAGATGACAACTTTCTTCTCACTGTAAATGACAGTCAATCAATTTAATGCCAAGAAAAATTCTACTCCCCTTCTCCTGAAAATTCAGCCTTTGAGAGCTGCAGATAAGTGCCAGTATCAGGACAAACCCTCTGGCTGGGGGAGTGAAACAAGACTATCCCTGCCTGCATGCCTCCTCGTGCCACCCACAGTTATATTCCTGGAAGCAGGATGGGTGGGAGAGGATACCCATCAGCAGAGCATCTTCATCTGGATCTGCATGATCCTTGTGTAGCCTGCTGTGGTAGTGATGGTGGTGGGCTCAGGGTTCCCTGACAGGGTTGCCTGACCAGTGTGGCACTGGAGGTACTGCTGATTTGGGATGTGACTCATTCTTGCAGTGAGACTTGGAGGGGTATCCTGAGCCAAGTCCTCATGGTAGGCTTTGAGAAGCTTATGAGTAGTTTTGCTGCCACTTGAGGAGTGAGTGTTTCAGTGTGAGGAAAGAAATAGTTAAAACATACTATTAAAATGGCTTCCAGGTCATACAAAGGGCTTTTCTCTGTTGGATCTTGAACTACCCACTTTTAAGAAGTAGGTCAGAGTCCTGGTTTTACAGATTACAGCCTTGAGCTGGAGGCTGAGTTATTCAGTGCCATCCACAGACTAGAACCTGAATCAGGATTTTGGGTATCAGTGCTGTACCTGATCTCATGTGCTCTTTTTATGCTCTTAGACTAATCTAAAACCCTTTTAAGATCATTCATCTACAGGTGGATTCACTGGGAAGTAACAATGAACTTAACATTCCTCTAGAGATGGAACTGGAACAGAAATTGTCATTTCAAAAGCCTTGCTTTTGTACCTCAGTTAGATGCTTTCTTTCAAAAAACCACTTGGCCTGGAGGTGCATTTTCTGAACAGGACTCTCACATCAACTAGAGGCTCTGCCTAGTGCGGCAGCTGTGCCAAGGAATCCATCTCTGCCCGAAGGTCCATTTCACTGCCAAAGCCTCAGCATTATTGAGTACCAGGCCCTGTGCATACATTTAAATAGCATCCCCTGCCCCAGAAGACTGTCCAGTCCCTCTGCATGTGTGTGACTGGTATTACTAGAATAAAGTAAAGCCTGTCTAGGGAGCCAACATGATCTTTGCTGAACTCTGAGTGACAGTTGCCGTCCAATTGAAATGAGTGTCCCCTGCCTGCTCTGAAGAGTTTCTATGGTACAGTACTAATTCCACAAATAATGCATTAGAGATCTTATACCGAGCTGGGCAGTCTGTCATCCCATTGCAATGGTGACAGAGGTCACAGTGTTGCCTTCAAAAACTGCCTGGAAAAGAAGCTTTTTAATTACTGCAGAGCATGGGGAATGTGCTAATTTGTAATTTGGCAGAAGCAACCTGCAGGCTGGAGCTTCCTAGCTCCAAACTGCTTTGCAGATAGCCTGCAACCTAGGCAATGATAGAGCTAGGACTGTGGACTTCATTACTGCTGGGTTCAAGAAGTGACAGCAATGTTGGAATCTTGGGAGAGGAGCCAGTGTTTTATTAGTATAAATCCAAGGCAATTGGGCATGTTAATTACTGGAAGAAATTCACAGCAGGCAGGAAGAGGTCCAGGATGATGGGGAGATGCCATGGATAATTGCCAAGGTCCACAGATGCCCTGTGACCCTGTGCGGCTGGGATTTCCTGCATTGCAATGGTTGACTTGCAGCAGATTGAGTGTTGTCCTGGCAGGCTGAAATGTCTAGAGCAAAGTGCCTGCAGAGGGAATTTGAGGCAAAAATGGCTTAAGGCTCACAGAGTACTGTGGCAAAACCAATCACAGGACCCTCCATTACCAAGTCAGATGTTGGTCAGGGCATTTGTAGGCATTAGTGTGCTGGTAAGGGGTAAGCAGACAGGTGATGGGATTTTACTCTTCCTGTCCTACCTGATTTTGGGTCTGCTTTTTGCCCAAGTACTTGATGCTCTTTCACTGCCAGAGCAGGTGATCAGCAAGAGACTCTTTCTAGAAGTGAAATGCATGGAAATGGCTATAAACCTCTGAAGAAAAAGGCAGGTGTCTCTGTTGCAAAATAATATTTTCCTCTCTGCCTACCTAAAGTCCTCAGTCAGGCTCAGATAAAAGCTTTTTTCCCCTCCCAGGGCACAAGACTGGCCCATATTATTTATTTATTTGTAAAGCTTTTTTTTTTTTTAGAAGAGCTTTTACATTATTTTTCTTTGCTCTCACAGTTCAAGCATGATTTAATGTGTCAAAACTAGTTTGCTTAGCTGGCCTTGATTGTCTTGCATACTTCCACTAAAACAGGGCAGTCTTCCTTCCAGGCATTGCTGCTGCCCAGACAAATGAAGTGTCACAGCAGCTAGGACCTGCTCTTGTGTTGTGACAGCAGTAGCATCCTTCAACAAAGCCGTCAGCAGGGAATTTAGATGGGGATAGTGCCTACAGATATGGCTTGGGTCAGGGCACTGTGGGCCCACACAGGCAGATGTGCAGACAAGCTTATGCTCAAGAGACTTAATCGATCATTCATGTGCAAAGGCATTTTGGTCCAGATTGAGAGTCTAGGACTACAGAGAGAAAGAAACCATCCTGTTGGTGCCTGCACTAGTGAGCCTGGCTGAAATAACACCGAGAGACCTTGCTGCAGGGTAGTGCTGCCAGACCGATACATCTAGTTGCAGGTTTGCTGGCAGAAATTAGTTGCAGTGTGATCTTTTGTTTTCTGTAGTCAGTGGGGATTTTATCATTGATTTTGGTGCGAGTGAGATGATAATCCTTTATGATATGTTAAATAAATTATTTCCTGGCCTAGATCTTTATTAAGTGTTGCACTGACTGCCAGCAGAACACAGCCTATAGGAAAGAAATTTAGTTCGTTGTAATTGGTGCAACTCAGATCAGACCTATTTATCAGCAAGTGGTCTGATCCTGATCTCCTCCAAACCTCCCACATATCAGTTTCTGGCATTTTGTGGTTGTCTTTTTCTCATCTCATGCAGGGGAACACAGGCTAAAGTTCATCCACCTGTTTCTGCACTGTTCTCCATTGAAAAGAGTAAGGAAGAGGTTTTGAGTCACTTCTCCCTCTAATTAGTTTAAAATGGCATAGCAGCCCTTGAGCCTGCCTGCAGGATGTGGTGCATCATAGGAAGCCTTCTCTGAGGTGCTGCTGTGATGCTGTGTGCTCAACTGAGCAAGAGCTCTGCACTTGGCATCCTCATCGTTGATGTCTTCAGGCTCTCGTCTCCTGGATGCCTGTAACACAGTGCTCAGCAGTCAGGTCAGACGTCTCCTGGCTTGTTTTCGCTGGGGTATGTGGGATGGCTGCCAGATGGAAATCTGGTGCTCGGGGACTAGTGAAATGGTTGTGTGAGTCTGTTATTGACTGAGCTCTAAGCGTGGCTAATGGCATTGATGAGTAGTGTCATCCTGATGGAGAAGGCAGTGGGTCATGCACTGGCTCTGAAATGTAGCATGTAGTTAAGTGCACTGGTAGATGGGGGGAAGTGTCCCCTGCCAAATCCTGGCCTTCCAAAATAATGTGGGACTCTTTGATTTGGTGGCCTCTATATTTTCTCCTGTATTCTTTGTTTGTTTGGGGGCTTTTTGTTGTGGGTTTAGTTTGCTGTTGGTTTTTTTCCTAATAAAAGACATGCTACATCAGACCTTGGTGTGTAAAATACTGGCTGATGTTGTCTGGAAACTTGATTCCATGACTCTGTAAACTGACACAAAAAGCATTTACCAAGATACCTGTGCATGACTCCTTCTGAGACTTCAGTCATTCAGGTATGTGCAAGTAATTTTGCTGTACTTTGTGGGCACTGTGCACACAGCTAAAAACACAATGTCTCTAATGTGGCATCTGTGTTTAATACCATGTGTAGCTCTGGGCTAATGAAAGAAAGAAGAAAATTAATATTTTACAAGAAAAGGAAAACCAGCCCAAACTAGAATGAATGTTTTCAGATGGAGGCATTTGCTCTTAGGTTGGAGGCATGAAAGCACCGGCTTAAAGTTGTAGCATTCATTTTCACTGATCTTACTGTAAGTATTTTGCCACTCTGGTTGGGAAGTAGCAGAGGCAGCACAGCAGTCACACTGCAGCTCTGTCTGTAGGACCGAGTGTGCATTGTGGGATTTAGTGGGAGGCACATTGATATTTCTTGCTTGCTGCTGGCAGGTGGGTGAGGGCCCATGCAAAGCCAAACTAGAACATTTCTGGTCGTGGAGTCACCTTCAGTGTTTTGTGCTGCATATGCACATGAAAACAGCATGAGCTGTGAATATAGAGAAACAAAAATACTCGTCCTGAAAGTTTATTGAGGCAAGGCTTCTAGTTTAACAAATTCAAATTTTACGTGTTTCAAAGACTGATTTCCAGATGCCATTGGGAAGAGTGTCAGGCCACATTCAGATTAGCCTTATTGTTCCATAATATCTTGCTGGAGTACGAGGTTAATTAGGACCATAGGCAATATGCATTTTTCATCACAGCAGTAAGGCTTTTCTTCTGTTTGTCTGTTGTATGCTGCAAATGTTTTTGCTTCCAATAACAAATCCTTGATATATAATTTTCAAATTAATCCTGCCAAATCATATTTGTGATATATGAATTATCTGGGCACTCTCATACTGATGGAAAACATTTCAGGTGTCAAAAGTACTATAATTTTAATGTTTAACTCCTGGCTTGCTTGGGCATAGACCTGAAGGACCATGGGAGATACAAGATGATTTTATTAATGCCCATCTTCAACCTGCCCCAAGCTGGGGATAGCACTAGTGACACGAGTAAGGCAGTGGTTTGTAGCAGTAGTGTTTTCAGTTCTAATTATCAGAAGTATCTCATTGGAGGCGTGAAGTGCTGAAGTCAAGCTACTGCTGTGGTACTGTGGTTGCTTGCAATACCCCAGCACAGATCTAAAGCATCTCGATTCCCATCCTGAGGTTTGTGGCAGGGGAAAGCTCTTTGTAGCAGAGCTTTTTCAAGCAGAAGGGCTAAATGTGAGGTGCTCTTGGCTACTTTGCAGTGCCAGGGTCTTCACCCTGCCCCAGGGTACTGTGTGGGCTGCAGCTGTCAGCACTGGCTAGGGCTGTCAGCACTTGCAGAAGGTCTAGCAAGCTGTGGCTTTCACTTGGAAGGCGTGTTTGTGGTGCAGAGGGTTTGGCCTTTCTTTCTCAGTTCAAGAAACCAGCACTGTCTCATCCTCAGCTGGTACTGTGTCCACTAGAGAAGAGTCATGCAAGAGGAGGAGTTACACAGTGAAGTGATTCATTTGATCCTTGCTCATTTTCACCACTGGCATCCTGCTGCCTTCTTTGTCCAGCTTTCAGGAGTCTGAGTCAATCACATATCCTGAGATTACTCTGTTGAAGATGCCTGGCATAGCTTCCAGAGCAGCACTTGGAAATCATGGTGATCTTTCTCTGCCACCACACCTACTGAAAGAAAAATATTAGTCTGAAAGATCTCTGGGACATGTTTCGCTGACGCTTTCAAGCTCTTTCGTCCTGTCTGCTTTCTAGAAGGGTTTTACAGCCTTCTGTCAGCTGTACACATGTGTATTAAGTTTGTGGGTACTTACTAGGAGGAAAACTGAGACACAAAACTGGGTGACTTGCTGAAGGTCCCACAAACAAATTTTGATGGAGTTAGGAGGCTCAGGCTTCCTGCTTCTGCCATCCTTGCCTCAAGATCATTAGCAATTTCTCTCATCTCTCTTGCTGTCCTGAAAAGGATTTAGACATGAACTTTTTAACATAAGATGGTGTAGCCTCCTCACACAGCTAGGCATGCCTTGCAAAGTGATGTGCTCTCAGGGCCCCAGGGGAGTAACTTGAACTGACATGGCTGGAGGATAAATATGGCAGATTTCTACCTTAAATAGCCTGCGGCAACAAATCCACTGCACAGGCAAGGAATGCTTGAGATTCCTTTGTGTTCAAATCTGCAAGTAAATATTTTCCGGCAACCCTGACTCACTTCCCTTCTGCCCCTCTTGTTTTGTATGCACATTGTTCTCCCCTCCTGACTTTCCCTTTAGGAGGAACCAGCTTAGGTGACTGCTTTGCTGCTTGTCTCCTTCCAGCTGGCATGGAGGGGAGTTTCGAGGGCACGATTTTCACAGTGGAATGCAGAACACAATGCTGGGTTTGTGTCAGATAACAGAAAAGGAACACATGGTTTGAAAGCGAGTACCCTGGCGTGTCCGGGGCTTTCTGGGGCAGTTCGGAAACAGCTTTTTAGCAAGAACAGACAGGTGGATAAATGCCCAAATTACGCTTCTCTGTCAAACAACTAGAAGGTGTCTGTGGCCTTTGATTTAGATGCTGTTGTGATATAAACAAATGAGCAGTCACAGGACTGTAAAGAGGTGATGATGAGTATTATTCTTTTCTCCTGATAATTACCCACGGCTTTCAAAGAAGTAGCTGAGATTCCTTTCAAGAGACCTCTGCTCTTGTGTAAAACTGCATTTGTTGAGCAATTTTGATTGCTTCCAGTTAAAAAGGAATACACACAATGTTTCCTTAAAAGCTCATTGTAGGCAACAGAATAATAAGTAAATTGTACTGAAAATATAATTATGTAAATCACCAAAGGTGGAATGGCTTTATCAGCTTAGTCTTTAAAGAGTCACATCAATAACTTATGAGCTTTGATAAATGTGCCGTGTATATATCCTACTTTGTTGCACACTGTTATAAAATAAAGGCAAAGGAATCTAGTTTTTTGAATAATTTCTGAAGACAAACCCAGAAATTCACAGCAGTGGTGTGTAAATTTAGTGTTGTGTTGTAAATCATCATGGTTGAAAGTCTTAATGAGAGAAAATCTTCTGCAGATGCTGCATCCATAGATCTGTGAAATAGCTCGTGGGGACAAAGACTAGACTATGTGGCTGCTAAATAATAGAAGAGCTTCACTCCCTCTCCTCCTCTCCCTTCTCTTAGGTTTACATGACATGAGCACTACTTGGAAAAAGTAGAATGGTGTACAGTCTGTACAAAACATAACAAAAGCCATAGTTTTTCCAGAGAAAAGTTATATTTCTGGTTTGGAGCAGTTGGCCTAAATGTCTGTGAGTCTGAAAGCAAAAAAAAAGCTATTTATTGGCACCACTGTCTGACATCATGAGTAAAGAAAGAAGCATGAAATCAAAGAGTGTGCATGGGGAAGGGAAAAGCCCGTTGTCTTTGCTTCAGCCACTTGAGAATCTCTCTCTGTTTCGGATGTCCTTAAACATGCAAACAACACATATACCTGAGGCTGTGCCCAAAGGAGGGGACATCTGTCCCACCAGGCAGCTGCAGGTTTGGGACATGGCACACCCAGCAGCCTACTGATGTGACATTTGGCAGGCATTGTGGATACTCTGTTCCTTGTATTTATATCCCATAAATGTTTTACATCTTCTTGTTAAAGAAGGATGTGGTGCTGGTGCTAGGTGGGACTGACCTGTGATTTCCTGAAAATGACTCCATAAACTAAGGTTTATCCTCTTTTTTTTTTTGTTTTGGACTCCGTTTTGATAGTTTATTTTCTAATGGCAGCAGGAAATTAAAGTCTCCTAGATGCTTTAAAAAGACCACGTTTGAAAATGTTTTGAATCTTCATTTATTGGAGGAAAAGTACCTGGTCCTGCTGTAAATAGCTTGTTTATGTTTTGTAAAAGGCAGTAAGGAAATATATTATTTCCTGGGCTGTAAAAGAGCAACAACATAAATGTTAGTGGCACTAGCATGTGGCTAATGTGGCTTCTTCAAACTCAAGGGAGTTTCCCAGGTGATGATGAAGAAAAAAAGGATTGAGCAGTCATGCTCTAGTTACACTTCTTGTATAGTTGCCTTTTTGGGCTGGAATTCCCAGGACTGTTGTGACCAGATCAGATATCTGTTGTACCTTGGAGATGTTATTTTCTTCATTTGGTAATGGGGAGCAAAACAAAGAAAGGAATTGCGAAAATCATGTATCATTCAGTGGAAAATCAGCCTTCCCAGTCTCGTACTGTACTTTCCAAACTGCATCCTGTGCAGATACATGACTGCTATTCCTTCTCATTAGTGAGTGTAGGCATGTGTCTTCTATATTTTAGCTGATCTTAAGTGACTGCATTCCTGGCAATAGCTCCAGTGATGTGATTTGTGGTTTACAGTTGAGGGGGCTTTTTTCCATAAACGTAGGCCAGGATTTCAGCTGTAGCTCAGTCAAACACTTGACTACATTTTGCATTAGATGTTCTCACAATCTACAGGATATTCTCAACTAGGTTAGGAAAGCTAGAGGCAGGACAACATCATCAATGTATGAGTATTTAATTTCTTAATGCCTTAAGCTGTTGGGGAAATAGGAGATCTTTAACGTGATGTAGAAATTCCACTACAAAGTACACAGTATTACTGAGCTATCTGTATCTTCTCTTCTAGACAAGGCTGGATTAAATATTTTGCTCCTTGCTGACTTACTAAAAATGGTAATTTGCAGCCTTTTCTCTTTTGCTGAAACACCAGATTCTGAATACTTGTTCCAATGTTTACTTTAAAATATCATGCCACTGTGCATGGTGTTTCTACATATTTAATTATCTCTTGAAAAGAGAGTGAAAGTGGATCCATGCCTTACAAAGCAATATGCCTCTGTGACAATAGTACTAGATTTCTTCCCCTCAAGTAAAAATGAAAACAAAAGCTCTTACTGACTTAGTGCAAAACTGGCAATCTACTGTTTAGGCAAAACCTCTCAGACTTGCAGCTTCTGCAGCCAAAACAAAACAAGCCCAAAGTCTCCAATAAATGATAATTAATTAGTATGTAGTGAAGCCTGCTGTGAGCCTTCAGTCCCTTCAGTTAAACTGTTTTATAATGTAATGCTATCAAGATATTTCATTGTACACAGAAAGGAGAAAAAAAAAAAACAACAACCAAAAACGTGTTCTCAAATTCCCATGTGAGGGCGAGTTCCTTTCATCTATCAAGCTTGCTGGTGTGCCTCCAGAAATTTTCTCCAAAATGATGACTAGTTCTTTAATTACACTTAGATAGAGCTGTGTTTGTTGGTGGTGTTTGAAACTACAGATTGAATTTAGTACTGTAAGTGTCATTAATCTGGTGAAATAAAAATGCCGAGTTTTTAATAAGGTCTCAATTTAATGTTTTTAAAAGCTCTGAAGAGATTTAATGCTAAACCAGCTGATATAAATCTGCTTGGCTCCTCTGTAATTGTCTCTCTCAAGCATGTACCTCTCTTCAAGGGACTTGGCTCACACTAATTTCAAAGCTGTTTACTGCCTGCATGAATTTGATGGACTCTCACTTTTCTTTTTAAAAGTTGTTAACATCAGAGGCGACCAGGAAACTGATGTGGCAGAGTCTATATATGGTATTAATTGCCCTGTATTTTTTGTAGGACCGCAGAAAAACCCCAGTCTTTCTGTTGTGCTCTAGATGTGTAAAGCCTGTCTGAAAGACCACATAGGTCTGAGTATTACTCTCTTTTAAGCCTTGCCTGTGAGTTTTTGGCTCCTGTTTTGGCGGACTTGGCTATGTAACAGGCTGAGCCTTGCTTTTTGATCTTGTCAAGGGGGTCTATCAGTGCCACTACTCAATATTGCTGGTTACAAGGCATTGGGAGACAGACCTTTGTAGCTGCATCAGCCTGGCACATAGAGGTATCACAGAGTGCTAAATGGAGTAGAAATATGCCGTTGTTTTCATGATTACAAATGTTTATTCCTAAATAAGTTCCAGTCTTTTTTTTTTTCCCTAGGGTATTTTAGTTTTCCCTCTTTTTAGCCAAAAGTAGTTTTTTATAGCAAGTCATCAAACTGGTAGGTTTCAAATGAGGAAGAGTGAACATTGCTTGATCAGTGCTCTAATTTATGTATATGAAACATGCATGGAAATCTTGGTGACTTCTTTATTGAGCTTCATTCGTTCAACTTTCGTGGGCCTGTCATCATTTACACTCAATGCACAGTGGGTCCAGCTTCCTTCGCCCTTCCTTGCTTAGCTTCTTTGTATGGGAGAGCTTAGGGGGCCTTGTCCCTGGGATCGAGATAGAGCTGCCTGCATGTCAGTGAGTGTATTTAGCCATCCTAATAGTAAATATTGTAGTTGAGAGGCAGTGGTATTCACAGGGGAGCTGTATCACTGCAGTCACTTCAGAGCAACAAAGAGCGGAAACTGTACCAGCCTTGAAGATGAATCAGTGCTGCGGTGATTAAAAAGATATACATTTCCCCTGCTCCACGTAGGAGTCGGCATTGTTTTCCCTAGGGATTGTCGTCAGTCTGTAAATAAAAGATGCTGACAGTTTCCTTGGGGAGAAGCTTAAGGACTGAGAACATCGTTTGCCATTAGATACTCGTCATTAGTCAGTGGCTGACACAGGGAAGGGCGGGTGGGGTGCTGAGCTTTGGCATTTTGCCTCTCCCTGGCATTATCACCCTTTCCTTTTCAGGGTTTGGTCCCACCATCTAGCTGAGACAAGGGAATACCTGTGGATCCTATGGTGTTTTGGGGGCATGGAGGGGAGAAGTTTTCTTGGGGACTCAGTGCTATGTGTAGTTAGAGAAGTCCAAATAAATACTGTGTCTCTCAGGAAGGGACAGGGAGCCTGTGTATTTGCAAGCCTGGGGCTGGCAGGGCATGGATGCTCCTGAGTACCATGGTGCAGTTAATGAGCACTGCTGCTCTTCTTCCATTGATATGTGAGCAGCTTGGCAAGCAGGCCAGTGAAGATGAGGGGCAGCTCATGAGCCCAGTTACTGTCCTGCTCTTTAATTATTACTGTTTTCAAATCCCTTTCAGTATTCACAGCTCAATTTATGTGCTAATTGGCCCTTTTAATAATCAAAAAACAGAGACTGCAAGAGTCGATGTGTGCGTTCTCTCAGCAGTGCCACTGTGTAGCCACGATAAATTATCTGTGGCAAATGTTCTGTTGCCTTGTGGTGCTCGGCCTCTGTCAACCACCACGTTTTCTGCTGGTTCTGCGACCTCCTCTATAAAAAGTCTGGTCTGGGAAGGAAAACAGCTGAGGGGAGAGTTGCTACAAAGTGCTGTGGTCCTGCTGGAGCAGGGCAACGCTGAGGCACAAGAGAGGTGGGTGATGCTTTGGGGATGGTGATAGAGGAGTGGAGACCGTGCAGCTCCTCCCCCATATGGTGTGTGAAGAGAGAGCTTCATGCCAAGTGCATGTTGAAGTGAATTACCCATGGCTCCTCTTAAGGTACAAAAATAGGATTCTTCATTTTCACCACCTCCCTTGGCTTCCTGTGTTTGCCTCCTGTCCCTGTGCCCCTTGAGATCCGAGGTGGAACAAAACCCAGCTTCTTCAGTGCCTCTGGCTCTTCCCTCTGCTGTCGCACACACCACCACATTTTGCTGGAGCTGCTCAAAATGCAGCTATAATTGTCGAGTACATGTCTGCTCTCATTCCCTCCCACTCACTCTCTGGTACCTTGTGCCAGGTTCTGCTTTTTCCAACAACCCACCCCCCACTCATTCCTAGCATTTCCACTGCCCCTCTCCCACCTCCCTGATGCACCAGGGTGTGGAATAAACCCACAGCCCTTCCTATGCACTTCCGAGCCCCCAGCAGTGGTGAAGCTGTTCTGTGGTATCCACATCAGGAAGAGCTAATGTGCTTGGATGCAGATTGCCTTTTGCCTTGGGATGCAGGTTTACAGGGTCCCTTGCAAATGGAATCAATGCCTCTTTTTTTTTCTTTTTTTGCAACAGGCAGTTCTGTTCTGTGTGTGCAGGAAGAAAGGAGATGTAACACCCTTCCTGCTGCCAGCAGCATCCCAGGCAGCTCAGATGGGTGGAGTGGCAGGACCCAGCATCTGGCCTCCCTCCCATGAGCAGCTGAGTGAGTGGGACTGGAGAAAACTCCAGTCTTCGAGCTGCTGGGGAGGATGTGCATAGTAATATGAGCCTCAGAGGGTGATGGAGGGAAGGGACAGCTTCGGTTGGATGAGGGATGGATTATATTATAAAGCACGTGAGTTTGTTTTTTCAGAGCTTTCTTGAAGATACATGTGAGAGTAAGGAGTGTGGGTGTGGTCTGGGCCTTTGAGGATGCCCTGTCCCCTGCTGTTTACAGAAGATGTCGCTTGTAATTTTTCCTGGAGTTGAGAAAGTATCCATTTGTACCTTTGGAAAAGCCAGTCTTTTTGGAGGAAGCAATTTTTACTGGTTCCTGGGCTCCCAGAAATATTACCATGTTGCTTGCAAGATGGTAAGAAGCTTTTTACGTACTGGGTGTTCTCCTTCCAGTGGTAACTGGTCAGTCTCTGAGCCCAACCCTTTTAGAGAGAAATCAAACATATCCCGTGCGTTAATTTATTTTTAATCGGTTCTTTCATGTCATCAGCAAGAGACGTTCACCTTGAAAGAAATACACAAACCTTCTTTTCACTCTTCACAGCAATAAAATGGATTAAAGAGCCTTGAAGTAGAAACTATTTTCCTTATTTCTTGGTAAGTTTGTGGAAAGGAAAGGGGAGGTTATCTGATTTGTTAACAGGGCTTGGAAAACTCCCTTGGGAGATGATGCTATCCATTATGACTGTGCCTGTGCAAAAAGAAGAGTCTGCAAAAATAACCAGATGCACCTAGTACACTGAAAACAACAGTCATGATACTGCTTTGAATAATACACTACTGCGGGATCTTGCTGGAGGTGAAATAAGATATAACATGGGAGAATCAAGAGTGAGTGTTGAAAACCAGGAAGTTGCTAGGTGCAATGCATAATTACTTAAAAATATCTTTTAGTTTATCTTCTCTGCAGGCTTTGATTGATCAGAATTTTCTGGTCTGTTTTTAAAAGCAGTAATTTTTTTTTTCTTTGTTTTCACGGAAAATAATGAACTGAATACAGGCTGATTTGTTTCAAGAAAGCCTACCTTATTAACTAGGGACATAAAGAATTCATGCTGAAGATGTTATAAGCCTGAGCTGCATACAGGCTTGCAGTTTTTGTGTTAACCCATCTTCGGGCTTCATCTTTCTTCTGGTGGAAGGGATGTTGGCAGGAGGGGAAGATGTTCACATCCCTAAAAATACGTGTGGTGCTTAGTAGAACAAACCTGATAAATTATTAACAATAAGTATTTGTCCAAAGTGGTCAGTAAACACATAGTTCAGTGGGTTTTCCCAGCCTCCCTGGAGGAAGGTGGATGTAGTGACTGGGGCAGGGCTGGTGTATGGGTCAAGCAGCCAAAAGGGAGACATCTTAGCAACATCCATGCTTGGTGAGAGATACAGCTCCAGACATGGGCTTAGACGTGTTATACATGATATTGGTAATTCATGCTTGTATGTAATAAATGTAAGAAGGAATAAACTAAAATTGTACCCAGTATAAATGCAAACCCAAAATCCTGACTGAGAAGGAAAGTTTCGCAACCTGAACAGCAGAAAGGGACTAATCTTCATGCAAAAGTAGAGGTCCAGGGGAAGATGGACCTTATCTGGAGACATTAACCCACCGGCAGCAGAGAAGGAACAATGAACATATGAAAGCACAGTTCCAGATGGAGATAAACCTTATCTTGAGAAATTAACACCACGCCCGAGCAGTAACGTAATGACCTGATCGAGATATAGCAATCAAGGGTTGTTAGAGGAATGTCCAATTCCTTCAACTGGAGATGGACGATTCATCATGACACAGGATGCGCTTTGTCCATCTCATCACCCTGAAAGGAAAACTCCATGAATATGTTAAACAACGGAAAGAATAGAAGGAATTCGGTCCCTGCCCAAAATCTGTATAAAATAGACTCGGCAGAGACAGTGTTTGTGAACAGGGGGGATCTTGATGCCATAGAGGTCAGATCTGTGTTCACCCAGCTCTGAACCCAGGCTCGGCGCTGTCCTTTTTCAATCGTGGCTTTTGCGCGAGTGATCTTTCGGCCGTGAAATAAAACTTATATTTGATTGAATTTTAATTGGGCTATCTCGTTCATATTAGGCATGTTAAATATAGGTTCATCTTGGAAATGAGTACGTTTCGGATTACATGTTCCTTGAGTTTGTGGAAAAAATGAGGGAAAATCCTTGGGATTTAGCAATTTGTGAGGCTTTTCCTCGCCTAACCTTCTCATGTTGGTGGTTTCACAGAATGCAGTCTATGAAATGGTCTGGTTTTAGGGGGTTGGTATTCTTTTCCAATTTTTCCATTTACAGTTTGTTTCAAGCCAAGAGTGACCAGATGTAATTACCTTATAATGACCATATATACATCTGGGAATGTGGGAAAAAGAGGGAGAGATGAGGAAATGTGTAGAGTATTGGCTGTGTGTTGTTGGTTCTTGCAGTTATCAGCATCACAGTACTGTGAATGTATGCATGCAGAAGTTGTGCAGTTTGCTTGAAAACCATGCATTTTAAATCCTACTTATTTATTGAATTCTTTGATTTGCCTCACAGATTTTGAAGCTTTAGTTTTAATTTTAAAGCTTTGTTTGGCAAATGTGAAGCCTGCAAACCTAATTAGAAAAAGAAGGATGCAGATTGTGATTTGGATGGGTCATTTAATGTAAAATACAAAACAGGATAAAGATAAGAGTCTTGTCAAGAGTGTCAGTAAGATATAAACAAACCTTTTGCAGCTGATACCAATTGCTCAGTGCTCCAACTGAGGGGGTAGCTCCAGGAATAAATGGGTTAGGTTTTCTGACTTGAATTTGCTACTAGGTGAGGTGAGATTAGTATAATGAAACCCATTTGGCTTTAACGTCTCAGTGCTTTGTGTCTAATGTCTTTTTCATCAGAGGGGCAAACAACCGTACCCATCTGAAGATCAGTCTTGCTGTCTTTATCAGAGACTATCATGTAAATAGTCTCTGAGAGGACTTGAAATAATAGAAGTGAGTTTTGGGAATACATACTGCTTTTATCTAGACTAAATGAATTCTCTATTGGAAAAAAACAAACGTTAGTCCCCAGCGCTGCCATTCTGTCACTTCTCTTTCCCAGCAAATTAAGATATTACCCATGGTGTAGTAAATTATTTAAGATCAATACACTTGGCGAGTTCTTATCTTGTCCAATGGGCTGAAGATGAAAAATTATGCTGCATGTTTCCAAACAAAGTGTTTCATATGTGATAAATAGTCATTAAATTGTGCCTCACAGATGACATCATACCTAATAATACATTAGGGGTCTTTGTATCTATGCAGCTCCCAGGAGTCAGTTATTTTGTCAGCTAGTGCTGCCTCATGGAAATAGCAGATTTTTTTCACCAGGGCCAGGCAGCTAGCCATGAAGGAGTAACTAAAGCAGATATGTTAGTGGAAAATGTGGCATTGCAAGGCCAGTGTAGGCAAAGTGAATACTTAGAAGTTGTAGAAAACCTTGAGGCTGATGCATTTTTTTTCTCTTTACCATAGTGAGCTTATCAAATGAACAAAGTGCAGAAGAAAATGTTCAGTTTTAAAAACAAGTGGGAGCAACTGAAATTCTCTAAATGGCAACATGCACCTCTAAGCTGAGCACAGGCCTTAATGCCTGTGTAATGATGTGCCTAGAAGGAAATACTTAGGTTTCTTGATATCTATTATATTAGTTACTAAAGGTGTCTACATGAAACTCCAGACTCAGTCCAGGTTAGAACCTGCTTGTGAGAAGTTGAAAGCTGCCTATAGTTGTAGTACTATAATTTATGTACTGAGTTACACGTTTACATTTCAGCGTTGGCATTACTCTGCAAGCAGTCGGTATACCTATTTGCATCATATTTGGCATGTATCATGTATGGCTTAATTGGCTTAGCCTTGTTTTAGAAGTGCTTTTCTGTTGCCTGTGAATAATGGTACAAAACATCCCATTATTTTAGGGAGTGATGAGCGTGTGTGAATTATAACAATCCTGCATGGCCTTTCTTTGGAGCAGATGCAAGTCCTGACTGCATAACTGGTAGTTTTTCTTCGTAGCTGTAGCTCTTCCCTGAGCTCTGATATATAAATGTTTGAGCACTTTCTCTCCTCCCTTACCGAAAATTTCAGCTTTAAGACCTTATACTGGGGCAGAGAGAGAAGTATGTTCTTAAGTTTAAATAGATTCAGAACCTACTTGAAATCCTGAAGAAACTGATGGTAGCTAGATCTGCTACTGAACTGGCACGAGTGAAATCATGGAATAAATATGAGTAAAGGTTTTGACACTGTTGCAGCCTGATTTGCTCCCAAACCAATTTGTTTGTATGTATCCAAAAGCCTTTTAGGCAGTAGGGTATGGCCAGCAAATGTCTGTGTGAAGAACACTTTAAAATGGGAATTTCTTATGGTAAACACTTTTCTTGATTTAAGCAAGAATACCAGTTAAAAGCATTTGTGACTTCAGTGACCTTCATCTCCAGATTCAGTTTACGGTATAGAGTGTGTTTTAAATGCCTAAATTCTTCATGTCTTTCACAAGAAGGGGTGCTGGATGCCTCTGTGATCTTGGAGGCTACCCAGATCAGTCTTAGACTGTTTTGAGACTGGTCGTGACGTGACCTAGAGAGATCCTCTGCAGTAAATGATCTTTCTAAGAGGAACCCAGCAGGTTTTGCTGAAGCATCCTGCTGGGATGAAGGAGAATGAAAAGCATGCAGTGCTCAGTGATGCGCAGGAGGACCATAAGGTGATGAGGAATCACGCTTATGTCACGGGCAGCACAGAGCAGTGTGGTGCTCGTGGGAGTGGGCATGCTTCTGGCATGATGTTTTGGCCATTTCTGTGCCACGGTCTTTCCTCCTCCACTGCTGTGAATTAATTTGGAGCAGCACTGTGATGTCATGATTTCGCTCAAAAGAACAAGCTGGTAATTGTGTTAAATTGATCCTGCAAATCAGTGGAGAATGATGGCTTCTTCTGTTTTTCATCTTACCACCTTCACAGTCCCAAGACCTGTGTTTCTGTGAGGACTTCCTGAAGCCCTGAGAGCTGTCACCCAAGGGGACAGGGAATTACAATTTTGCCTGCTCCTTACTGATATTGAAGGGTCTTCACCTTGATGGCTCTGCTCTGTCGGCAGCTCTGTCAGCAATCAGCCCCATGCTCTGGCAATGAAGCCATCCAAGAAGGTGATAAGCTCTTGGGGGTTTTTTTGTTTTCTGTGGGCTTGCAGCACAGAGACCCTCCTTGGAAGGGAAGGGCCATCTGAGACCGTCCCCCACCTCTTCCTTCAAGTCAATACTTGGATGTTCTTACGGTAAAAGGACTTGGGAGTTGGTGTGCTGGAAGCACATGGTGGTTGTGTTGCTGGACATCAGTGATCGCCTTATCCATTTGTTCTGAATTCACCTTACTATGTGTGAATGCAAAAGCTGATCTATTGAGTCTTCTTTGCTTTAGCTGTCTGATTCAGTCATCCTTATAAAATATGGTTAGTCTAATTCCAGCAACATGCTTTTGCTCTCTCTCAGGGTTTCTGAGTCTTTCTGTGCAGAAGGAAGGGCAAAAAGAGGAGAAGGGGAGAGTGTGGGAGCTGAACCATGATTGCAAGGCAAATGGAAGTACATTTTGAGGAGGAAATTTTAAGACAAGAGGTGGGACAGTCTCATGTGACTTTAAGAAACCAGTAGAAAGCTACCTTTTAGGTATTTTTGGTTAGAATTCCAGGACTGTAGGAAAAAAGCATGAGAAGTAGTTGCTGGTATGGTGGGAGTTAAGAAAGTTTTGTAAAGGAGCTTTTATAAAACAAAATAAACCGACTACCTAAGAATAAAGCTAGAACATCATTTTACCTGTTAAAACATTTCATTTTGACTACTCATGGCTGGATTTAGTTCACTACAGTAGTATTTTTAAGCTTATATGAGGACAGCCTTATAGGAGTGTTATGGCTATCACTGAGTTTAGATAGAACATCTGCTTTCTAGCTGTATTGCTGATAGTAATAGTGTTTTCATCATGTGCAAACCCCATGATTTTTTAGGTTAGTGTGGAAATTGTTTCCATTGCTTCAGTGCTAGCAATACAACTATAAATTGTGTTCAGAAAACATGTCCTTGAAATATCCTTTGTTCTACCTCTTTTTTTCATGCTTAGTGTGCTCTACTACTCTTTCTCTTCTCAATAACCTGCTTTAGGGAAATTATGTATAAGGCTCAAGAGCACAGATATCACCATATTCTTCTTCTCCCTGTGTGCTTATTTTCTATTGCAATGCCCAAAGCGTGTTAGGATATTATATTATTTTTCAGATTGTAATTAGTTTCTTCCTCGATTGATGGGGTTTGGTTTTTTTTTTTTTTTTGGCTCTTAGATGTAATTCTCTTCTGTCTTTGTTCTGAAAGTATAGTGCGACAATCTGTAGTGTTTTGAGAAGGAATTGGAGCCTTATATCTGTTAATATATTTGATCTTCATGCTCTGTGTTTTGAGAGAAATCACAGTTGACCCAAACCTTTGAGAGCTCTTCAAGATCCCAGCTGGAAGGTTCTTCCATGTAACCAGTCTCCTAATGCAAGTAGAATCCCCATAATCAGAAAATTGGAGCTGTTCTCAGGTCCTTATGTTGGCCTCTAAAAGACATATTTACCAGTTTCTGCAAATCTTGCCTGATTTCCAGATCAGCCCATAAAACCCCAGCATTTTTTCCTTTGTTCTTTTCTGGCTAGAAAGTGCCTATACTAGATTGTTCCCTCTCTCTGCACCCAAAGGAATCTTAAGGGTAATTCAAAATCACAAACCAGGTGTTAGAAACTTCTCAGTATTTTGTAATGCTGATAGAGATGAAGAGCTTGTTTCTGGATGTGCATTAGGCTTTTGGAGATAACTTCACTGTGCTGCTGGGAGCTCTTTGAATACCTGGGTAGAAGTTTATATTGTCTGTACTAAGTCACTTGTGGGTTTTGGAAACACAGACTGGAACTGGGTAGGGGTGTGGGTCCTCTGGCTGTACTCAGATGCTTTGTCTGTCTGAAGAGATAAAGCCTGTGCTGGGTGCTCAGAGAGCCTCATCTTGTCCATTCAATTCGATAAATGTGGAAGTGTTCTCCCTTTTCACCAAAGGGAACCTAAGCCACCTTGTTCCCTGCCAGGCTGGTCAGGGAAGGAGGAATAAATATGTGAATAAGGGGAGAGGAAGGAGGCAGATCATTATGTATTTCTGTGGTTACTTACACAGTGTTTCTATTTGCTGAAATGCAGTTAGTTTTGGACAAAGAAAATATGCTGATCTTTTCACACCTTCGTGACAAGCAACTGGAGAATTAACTGACGTATTCAGAGGAAATGCTGATCACCATCAGGGCAAAATATTAAACAGTAGTTCCTCTGAGACACCTATATCCATGTTTCAGCTCTTGTACAATTGTCCTGACGGTCAGACTTGGTATTGAAACAAGTAGAAGTTGAGAGAGCACAAGGGCTTTTTCTACTTGGGTGACTTATGTAGGTGCCCAAATAAGTGTTGAGAAGACTAATTTCAAGTGAGTCTTGCAACTGGCAGCACTGAGGACAAAATTGCATCTCCCTCTGAAAGTTCAGGCTTGTTCTGGAGACTTATGACTCGAATGTGTTGTTGAAAGTGCATTTTTAGGAAGATGCACAGCCTGATTTCTGAGGACTAAATAGGAAGCGCATGGGATTGATGTAAATCTGGGGAAGGCATTGCACTGTCCTGTGAACATATCCATCTCTGCACGAGGAGTAGAAGCTGGGATATTTAAAGCAGCGCTTCTGACCTTGGGCAAGTCTTTTGTTTTTCTTCTTGTTTCCCACCTTCTTGTCAGTTCAGCCAGATTTTACTCTCTTTTGGGGTAAAGAATACTAAATGGCACAGAGATTTATCTGCAGCATATCAGCAGTGCTATATTACACATAATAGTCTGCTTGTCACTTGGCTTTTGCATACCCATCTGTTTGCCCTTACTAATGCTAGCTATCAGCTGAGAGTCCAAGAGCATTTCTGCCTCATCCTGGATGTTTATATCCATGAAAGAATTAATGATGAGAAGGGAAAGGGGATGAGCAGTTGGATAACAAGGTTTGCAATTGGTAGGTAAACGTGGAATTTGCTGAAACTCCTGGGGGATGGTCTGACCTGCACTCAGGCACGTGCTCTCCATGCAGCAGCACACAAACATGTGCAGCATGGGCAGCCTGGGTGGTTAATACTTACTGAAAATGAACAGCCTGTGAAATCACTCTGGAAACACTGCATTGTGGAAGGACTGGAGAGACTTGAGGGCAGCTGTTGGGACAATACATCACAGATGCTCCTTTGGAAATGGGTGATTTGCTGCTGAAGAGCAGCCTGGCTTGTTTGTGGAACATGCCCTCGGTGCTGCCCAAGCAGGACAAGCCACTGTGCTGGCTGCTCGTGTTGTAGCAGGATGGTGTTGAGGAGTTAATGTTTCCCCTTGGCATTTATACAGCAGGACCTCCAGGTGCTGCCCAGTGCCAAACAGGTGAATGGATAGTTCTGCTCACTGAGTTATGGAAAGCCACAATGACCTGAATTTAATTGCTTCTTACCTGTCCGTAATGCTGAATTTTACAATATTTATAGATCAAAACTCAGGGAAAAGGAAGGGTTCAAACTTCCTCAGGTTTTAGTGCAGTCCAGAAATTTGCTTTGGTTCAGTAAGTTAAAAAAGGTGTAACAGACAAAAAAGCAATAGTTTGCAACTGGGCATTTTGTGACTTGTTAATAAAGCCTTAGCTGAACTGGAAGTCAGACACTTTTTTCCTAATACAAGCAGTTATCCTCTTGAGACACTTGAGTTTGAGAGTTTATAAGCCACAGCAGGTAGCTGTGGTGACCTGAGCTGTGGTCACCATCCTGGTTGCCAGCCTGTGATGTAAGTGTATTCTGGAGTCTGTTGGCACATGGGGTCAAATCAAAAAATGGATGTCACCATCAACAAATAGACTTGGCTTTCAGCCCTAGAAGACTATCCACTATTCCCCACACTTTGTCCATGTGGCACTGTCATACACTGGTACTTCCAGACCTCATTAGGTACCTTTGACTTAAACTGATGGAAGAATGGAAATGCTGTTTGGGGGCACAATCAAAGGAACTTGGGTTCTCCAACTGTATTTCTCTCCTTAATATGTTGGGATTTCTTTAATGTTTGAAATGTGTATATTTTAAAATTTATATTTTTCAATCTTGTGTTAGGTTTGTCCCAAAAATAGCTCTCTCTTCTGTACTGTCTAAGTAGCAAGTCACTCCAGATTGCAGGACTGTGGGAATTTCTAGAACTGTGGATAGCTGTAATATCTTTTAAAGATCTGCTTTACCAATCCTGGTGCTTTTCCTCTTTGCTTATTTTGATACAAGAGGTTTTTTCTGGAAATGTTTGGCTCCTTTTGACCATCTTGTAACTGTAACTGCACAGGAAGCATTGGGTTTATTGCCTGCATTTTTGCCTGTCCTTGGAAAAAGTCTGCATCAGTAAGAAAGCACATTGCAGGTAACTAAGACCTTTGCATATTTGCAGTCAGTGAGTGCCATAGAAAGTCTGCAGCTGAGCTACTTGATGAAAGAATTGCTCGTTAAAAAAAAAAAAAGAAGATGAAGCATTTTACCTTTTATGGAACTGTGTTTCTCATTTATTTAGGTCATCTGTTATGGGGAGTGGGGGAACTATTACTCCTGCTATCTTCATGCTGCTTGTGATTTATTTTCAACTTAAGTATCATGCTGGCATCACACAGGACATTTACAGTTTTGAACTGAGATGCCTCTCTCCCTGCCTGGTGGTAATGCCCTATCAATTCCAAATGGCAATTAATGCTGCTTCCCCAAAATGACTTCTGCAGAAATAAAGTGTAATTGGAAAGTAGTTGCCCATTACAGTGATTTATCTTGTCAGTGACTGATTTGTTATTTAACTCTAAAACATTTTATTGATGTCTTTGGAAAGTGACTACGTGACCTAAGTAAAAATGTTAAACTTATTAATCATGGTAAGTTTTCTCTGCTGGGTTTACCATATACATAAATCATGTAGCTTGTAAAATAGGCTGTTTATTATGCTAAGAAAATACATTGCTGTACTACAGGCAGCACATAGTTTTAGTTTTATTAGCTTTTAAAATAAAAAGTTCAGTAGATAAAAAGGTTAAGTGCAAGTTACGTGGTTCATTTTTTATGGAGTCCCTTTGAAGGTAAAGATACTGGGTCCATGGTGAGTAGCACTGTTGTAATTCATTTCCAAAACCAGAAGTTCTTCTTAAGTTGCAACTGAGAGGAGGATCACTTCTTTGCCCTGAAAGCCCCAGGGGCAATGGACTGCAACAATTCTGATGCTTCTGAGCCTTACAGATTCCAAAAATTTTACCAACATCTTTAATATAAGAAAATACCCTTTATTATCTGTTGGATTCATTTACATTTCTGGCGGAGAGCAATATGACTAATAACACTAACTCCCCTCTTTGCTGCAAGACTAATAACTGTGAGGGTTGGTTTTGAAAGTATAAAGCCTTAACCAAGTTGTGGCATTTCTTGCAGAAGCAGGGAGAGTTGAAGAAAAAGATCTGGAATATTTCTGTAGAAAGAAAAGTAAGCAAAGGAGAAGGAATACAGCTCTGCTTGGGATGAATCCCTTGAGATGCCAGAAATGAGCAAAAGGACATAGCAGATCCCAGGAGGAAGAGTGGCTGTGTTGTGGAAGAGGACCTGAAGGACAGGGTCTTCCTCATGTCTCTGCTCTCCAAGATCATGTTAAGCTATGAGCAGAGAGGAGCCAACTCAACTTTAAATCAATTTCCCCCTCAACTGCAGCATTTTCTAGATCTAATAGGGAAAATGAGCTCAAACCAATTCATTTTGTACATTGCAGTGCTTTGTGCAAATCTCTCCTTTGCAATTCATGCTCCTTGTGATAGAAATACTGAATTTTTTTTACCAGAAATTCTCTCTCTCTCTCTCTCCCAAAAAAAAAAAAAAAAAAAACAAAAGGTTTTGATGCTGATTGAAAGCAAACCCCATGGTGACAAAATCACTGCATCTTTCCATGCTGTGAGAGTTGCTCCCAACACTTCTCTTGCTGCAATGCAATAGCAATGAACATCACACCATACCAGAGTAAAATTTCTTTGATTTCCATGTCTGATATGGATATCTGAGAACAGGCAGAAACTTGGGCTTTATCAAATTTGTATTTATTACCTGTTTATATTTTCCATTGCTGGAGGATCTGAACAGTTTATTTACAACACTGTCCACATCCTCTCTCCTGCAAGTCCCCTGTGTCACTGCAGTGATAAAAAGATGCTCTGATTTAGGTCTTGAAGACACATGTGTGTGTTAATATCCTGTTGAATAAAAATGCAGCTCTATAGAACTCCTTCTAATTTCCTTCTATGTGCAATGCCCAAGATATTCATTATATGATCTCATTTCATTTTATTACCTTACTCGTTTTAATTTTTATTTTATTCATAACAAAAACATAGGATAAGAAGAAAAGATGAAGATCAAATACAAGACTGCCAACAGATAAAAAACTTTGTAACATGAAATAGGAAATTTCATGCTATTAATATTCAATCTCACAGGAAGCAGGTAGGGTGAGTTGGTCAGGGGGAGACAAATCAAAAAGATGTGGAATGAGCACCAGGCTTGGAAAGGATTCTTCTTCCTGAAGGAAGAGTCTGAATCATGTGATTGTCCTTTAAGGAGCCAAATAGCTGGGAATGATGAAATTTACAGACATTTATCTTCACTATGGAAATCCTTTATCCTGTTTGTTAACTGGTATAATGGAGCAATAAATGTTTTACTTTTTAAGAAACAAATGCTTGAGGAATTTGGTCTCCTGGTTTCCTGCTGCAGATCTGGGAGAGTGGGGTTATGGACAAGGTTCACAAACTGCCCTGTCTCATTCATATTTATTTATCACCCATAAATAATATTCCATAAGGGATGTCCTCTGTGCAAGGTGTGCGTATGAAACTGCCAGCTTATATTTTGTCCAAACAGATGCCATACTGTCATATAGGTGGGGAAGCCAAGCTGTACCCCAGCTTGAACATCAACACTGGGATTGATTGGGAATTGGGAAGTCTCCAAATTCCTGCTTCTCTCTCAGTTGTGATGTGATCCTTGAGCACAAAATTAATGGAGATTTGGTAGTGACAAGAAAGACTGAACCATATTATTACTCACATATGTGTATTTAGTGACACTTGCAGAGACTTTTTACAGGAGGCCCTTAAGCCTTAATCTCCAAGTCTACATTTTATGCAGTAGCCACTAAAACAAAGGATTTCAGTGTTTTTAAGTAGCATTGGCTCATTTATTGAATTCAGAACTGTTGCTCAAGACATTGGAGGGGGTTACTGATGGTTTTTGTGGTTTCTGGCATTTAATACTGGCCTGTCATGGCAGTGGAAGTCTTTTCTTCTTGTCTGTCTGTAATGTGTGTGTGTGGTTTTGCCTCATCAGGGTCTCTCCAGAACTGATGCTCCCTGCTCCTTGGGGCTCCTTATGGTCACCTTGTCTGCAATGGGTGGTCCTGGCCTGATTGGCTGTGTTTGAAGGAACTCTTTGCTGGGTTTGAAGGATCTCTTGCCTGTGTCCCTGCTTTGGTAAAACCACTGAAGTCAAAGTCAAGCAGTAGCTGCAAGGCAGGGTGGCAGTGAAAGACTGAAGGATATTGAGATGGGTGCTTTTCACAGACTATTTGACATGCTGTAATCCACTTTTGTACTTTAGTAGTTCATTTCATTAGCTTGGCACTGCCTGTCTAAATATAAAAAATGCATGCTGAAAAATCGATTACTGTCACTTGTCAGTGTGCCTCATTTACCCTGCCTCAAGTGCCTGGGGATAATTGGCAACAGTGGAAAAGTTTAGCAGCCTCCAACTGTCAGCAAGGTTGCAAAGGCACAAAACAGGCTTTCCTATCATGACATTGGCACATCAGCTTTGGGGGGAGTTGAGGGTGGGTTTGGAGGAGTGGTTCCCATTGCAAGCTAATTCTTGCTCAGAAAAGCTTCCCCTCTCTGCTCTCTGGGACAGACCATCCCTTTTACCCAGCTCTGCAAATATGTCTTAAACAGCTTTCTATGAATGTCAGTTCAAAGAGCTGGAAGTGCTACTTAGGGAAGAAGCGTTCTTGGGGCTTGTAGCTCTGAAGTAAGTCCCTATGTGTAAGTTTTCAAATCGGTCCCTCAGCTTGCACTTGCACTGAAGTTTGAATGGAGTCCCAGGAAGTTTTCCTGAGAGGAGGTAAAGCCTGTGAGCCTCTTCTTCTTCAGCATACTTGAATTTTACTACAGCCATTCCAGTTGAAGATGTGGCTTTCGGAATAACTCCTGGCAAGGATTACAGTCTCTCTAGAGTTCCTGGTATTTTAATCCTTCTAATCTACATTATTTTCAGCCTCTGCATATTGATTGATTTCTTTTTTCTTTGGGGATGTTAGAAATAATAACCAGAATGAAAATCTTAGTACAGGGCATCTCAGCTGAATTGATATGGTTTTTTATTCCTAGTTAATCAGCAGTAAGTCTCTGGGTGTCAGTGGGTGGTCCTGCATATCATCAGTTATTACAGCTCTGTGGACCAACCCTTGAAGTCCTGTAGTTTAAAGTATATTATTTGATGGAGCAGCTGAGCTTTTGCCCTGTCATTTTGAATGATATTCCATAATAGTATTTAATGTGATGTTAACTTTCAACGGGAGCATGACTAAACACTGGAAATGAAATTTTTTGACATTTGTCTGTTGTTCATTATGGTTGATGTGCAGTTTGTCATCCTTTTTAAGTAACACTGCATCTAGCACAGATAACATGCTTGGAACATAATGAGCTGTCAAAAGATTATAGCTACAGAAAGGTCAAATAATCACTTAAACATGGTTAAAAAATAATTCTTGAAAACGCTGTTGGGCTGCTGCTTCATTACATTTAGTTAAAATGTTTAAAGAAAGCCCCTAACTCCCACAGTTCTGTTTTCCTGAGATAAATATAACAGACATAGATAACACAGAGAAAGAAGAAAACCTCCTATGTTTTAGCATCATTTTAAAGAAATAAAACTAAGCACCCTGACTTGACAGGGAGGCACCCTCTGAACATATTTTGCAAGCATGTTTGTCTCTCATTGCAGATTAATTACTAATTGCCTGTTATGTGATGTGTTGAAATTAGCTCTTTCTTTCTTATCATAGCTTGAGACATCTTTGCCTCCTACTTCTTAAGGAGGTCAGGGCTTCAGCCTCCTCTGGAATCCCAAATGAGATTTGTCAGTCAGGCGTAGCAAAATCTAATCTCATCCAGAGAAAAAGAAAAAAACAGACCAGAAAATGATCTGATTTTCCGATTTCATGGCCAAGGTTACCCCGGAAAGTGGCATTTAAAGCCCGTAACTAAGGTGGCATGCCAAACTAAGCACTAATAACAGAGCAACCATGTGGAAAGATATCGCTTTAACAATTTTACAGTTGCTAAGTGTGAAAATTGTAGTGTGGGCAAGCTCCTGGAATCTGTGGCAATTGGTTCAAAGAGCTGGAATTGATGCTCAGTGAGAAAACACTCTCAGCCCCTGTAACTCTTAAACACTGATGAGGTCAGCTCCTGCTTTTGCTGTTCAAACATAAGGCTGAACAGCTTCATTAAAGAGATGATTTTTTTTTTTCTCTGAGAATAAAAAAAATAGCAACAACACCACATAGCGTTGGTTGGTGACTTGATAAGATGGTGTTATCAATGTGATCTTGTGCCTTACAGACCTGAAAGAAAAGAGATTAGGTGACTGAACTTAACAGATGATGCATTTTTTCTTGTTCTAAGTGCTGTTGTGCTTTTGCTTCCTGGACACACGTGCTTCTCATGCTCGTGCATGCTCCCCTCCCCTGAGCTATGTCTGTGCACAGCTTTTTTCTCTGAAAATACCTGGCTGATAGAATACGTGAGGCACTATCCATACATGTCTCTGGGATAGGAGCTGTGAGGTGATGTGTATCAGGAAGTGCTGAAGGAGCAGATTGAAAGGAAGTGTATGTTCATGTTTCTGACATTATCTCTGGGTTGATTTGCATTAGAGGTAGTAAGGCACCTTGGATGAATAATCTGTTGCATGAGTTTGTACATCAAAGGCTGACTATTACCTAGCCAGATATTAAATGAGCCAAAGGCCACTGCATGTCTTCTATAAATCATAAACCAGCCTTCCAATCCCGGCACAGTGAAGCACTCGTGCCATGGACGGGATGTAGCAAGGGCTCCAATCCCCCCGTAAAACTGTGTGGTCAGACCTCCCTCCTCTGGCAGCACTTCCCATCCTATGCAGCGAATGCACAGGGACCATCCCAGGCATGGTCCTGGTCCCAGGGACCATCCCAGGCACCTGTGCAGTGAGAGACCCACCCCACCAGAGAGGGTGGGCAGCAAGGGCAGCCAGGGCACTGCAGCAGCAGGAGGCTTTGCTGGGACTGCAGGAGCTTCACAGAGCTCCTGGCGGCCCTTCAGAGAAACACGCCTGGGAGGAGACTTGTCTACAGCATGAGGAGATGTTCTCGCCTCCTGTGGCTTCGGGGCGTGCCTGAACATGGATGAAGGCAGTTTGGGATCGGCTGCAGCCATGCTGTTGGTTGATGGGCTGTCTCTAAAAGGCTGTGGGCAGAAATTGCCATCAGTGTTAGGCAGGTCTGATGCAGTACCAGCATCTTTGCAGCTGAGGTCATTTGAGTGCCTAAATGAGGCTGCCAGGATCAAGCTCTAGGTAGCTGTTAGTTAAGGTTATGGCTCTTAATCAGCTGGCATTAGTGAGGCTTGGAAATTACCCCAGTGGCTCTTGAGTTTGGGGTGGGAATGTTAAGCCTTACCTATTTGAAAGCATATTTATAACCTGCCATTGAAGAGTTTGTCCTGGCCTGTGTGAAGCACAGCTAGGGACTTCTTCAGGACCAGTGTATGTTTTGTGAAGACTTTGTCATTGTGTTTTCTCCTCTCTGTATTTCTACCATTGTGAGCCTCAAGGTTCTGTGTGTCTTTTAGCTGGTTTTAACCAGCCTTTTAAAAGCAAACATTCCTGTGTGATAACACTGGAGAGGCAAAATGTATTGAGGGTTGGCTGGGCTGCAATGAGCTATTTTTGCACAAATTTCTTGTCTCTCCTCATGTTGTTGTCAGTATGTCATGTTTCCAGAAGCTGAAGTCTAAAGCAGCTTGTATTTAACACTCTCCAGAGAGAGACTGGAGCTGGCATCCTCATGTGGAGTAATGAGCTCTGGTCTTTCAAGGACAACCTATTTGTGCCATGGGCTGCCCAATGCAGGTGAGGCACATTTGGGTGCATGAATCCCTCGCTTGCTGGGTGAGAGTGAACAAATCCTCCAGCACAGGCTTCTGCCTTGGCTAAGGAGCCTGGCAGCAAGCGCCCAGAGCTGCCTGGCTTGGCCTAAAGGTTACGAGTTAGTATTGCTCTTCTGGTTTGAGCAAGAAAGCTTAGAAAGCAGAGGACTGAATAGCAGAGAGGACTTCCACTGTTCTCGTGCTAGTCCTTGTCTGCCAGAAGCAGTAAGTCATATAATCCTGCCCATAAACTCATTTCAGCTTTTTTACTGCACCACCTGCTCCAAATAAACTGGAGGTGTGGTTTAGACTCATTTGGAAACAAAAAGCTGAAGTTCAGACTTTCTCCATATGGAGACTCCTCTTGAAATGAAGGAAAATCATGGGAAATGCTGATTCAGCTCTTTCTGTAGATCCCTGTATCACCAGCCTCTCCATTTTGGAAGAATTATGAACCATAATTGTGAACCGTGAATTCATAATTATGAACTGCTTCCAGCATGCCATAAGGAGATTTTTACAGAGAAATTGTGCATGTGCAGAACTTAGGCCTCTGCTCTTGGGGGCCATGTTACCTGCGTGTAATGGGAAAAATAAAGCCAGTCCTACAGTGTGTCTTTGCAGCCCATCACTACCAGCTCCTCCAGGCATGCTGAGGCTTTCTAGAGACTGGGAGTGACAGAGAAAAGCTTTCTCTCTCTCGGGAGCAGCCTAAGCAGCTTCTGATGTTAGGAGTTGCAGTATCCTGCTGCCAACAACCATGATGTGGCAAGGCACTGGGCCATGGCTGGGATTTTTGGGGTTCAATATGGGATGGGCAGGGGTGGCTTTTGGGGTCTTTTGTTCCCTTTTTTTTGTTTTTTGTTTTGTTTTGTTTTGTTTTAACCCAACATAAGGCTATTGATAGTATTTCCAATCAGGCTGTATTGTAGTTGTAATCTGTGACAACTGTGGATGTACATCTGTCAGATCCTCCGTATTTATCTTCTTAAACATAAAAATTGTTTAGAGTTGGCTCAGCCTAAAGATGCTACAGAGGCTGTTGATATTTCAATGCATTTGACTTCACAAGTAGGTTGTCTGACTGGATACTAAAATCACATCCACCAGCATGTACTTCAAGCTTTTTCTGGTGCCTAGATTGCACTATATGTATTTACTAACATAACTCTGGTTTATAAAGCATTTTATAAACTTTAACCCCTCATTCACGTGCTTTACTGCATCACCCGTGTTTCTTGCAGCCAGAAGTATTTGGACTCCTGCCTGTCTACTTCCTAAATGAATAAAAGTGACCTCATAGATTTAAAGTGACACATGGGGATATTTCTGGGTTTATCAGTAATAGAGAGCAAGAATTGCTTACCTTTCTAACTGACCTGTTTGGGTCGGGGGGAGGAGAGTTGGGGATAGGTATCACCATACTCAGTGGTTCAATCTGTCACATGCCTGAGTCTGAGATGTCACTGCTGGCTGACTGCTGGTATCTCTGTGGGTGGCAAGGCAGCTGTTAAAGGCGATGTTTTTATATCTCTATTCACCTTCTAAACCATAAGGGAGGGTGAAATGGGAAGTAAATGACTGGAGCAGAAAACATCTCCAGGCTTGGAAGAAGTCGAGAGTCCATTGGAGTCAGCCCTTACCTGACTGGAGAAGCAGGAGAGGAGATGATGCTATTTCTGGAAGACATTATTTCACTGTCGGTAGGCTTTGAAAAAAGGAAGGCGCCCAGGCTGCCCACTTCTCTTCTTTCTCCAGTGAAGAAGCAGCGCAGCCACTCCTAAGGTCTGGACTTGGGTTTACAGCCAGGCAAGGTAGCTCCTCCAGGTTGTCTCCTCTTCTGAACTGGTGGCTAAACGACCAAATAGCAAGCCTCTTTTTTTTTTTCTTTTTTTTTCAGAAACCTTCAAATAATGAAGCATTAGCTCCGAAACAACCTAGGGAAGCAGCATCTGGTGTGTCTATTAGGCCATATGCACTCAAATTCAATATAGCTACAGAAAAAGACAGGGTGAACATTAATTAAGAAGTCCACTGATAATAAGAACTGACTCCTGTAGAGATGATCTGTAGTTGAAATACAGTTTGATTTTAAAAAAAGAAGAAGGAGATTAAAAAAAACTGGCAGAAGCTGAACTTCAAATATCCTTG
>VZTN01036953.1:171399-217197 GCA_013400515.1 Erpornis zantholeuca | reverse complement strand
AAAAAAAAAACCTAACAAAAATAGCCCAGCACATTTGGGCTGTGGATGAATGTGTGTTTAGGTATGTGTGTGTCTGTGAAGCTAGCTGGTATATATTTAAGATATGACTTCTGAATAATGTTCCATAAGTAGGCAAGGAGATGAAGATTTAAATAGATTAACAGGTATTGTGCAGTGGTGCTCTGCAGGTGTGCTGTGGATTTAGTACTGTGGATAGAAGAGAGGGATTTCAGACCTGAGGTCAAGACCTGGTGATTCCTTTATTGGGGTCCATTCTGTTCTCTTGCCATTTCTGCAGGCCCAGCTGGCAGGAAACTTCCCTGGACTAAGAAAGAAATATGGACCAATCTCATTTTAGATCACCTTGGATAACAAAGAGAGTGAACTTCATCAGCAGGCTTGCACAAAAATAAAGAATCATTATTTTGCCCTGGTATCTACTGCAGTTTGATATCAGGTACCAACTGTAGTTGCTACCAACTGCAGTTGTAGCAGAGTCAATTGGAAGATGTGGTTTTTTTTGTGAAGAAAAAGGTTCATTTATGCATTGGAAGCTGTTCTTACGATTTGGCTTTGTTCCAGTCCTTGTCCCATTCCCTCTTCTGATCTCTTCCCTAGGGGAATTTTGACCAAAATTCTCAGATGCTGCTATGAATTAGCCTAAAGAGGCAGCCATGGGGCTGTGTGGGAAGAATGTAACTAAATGTTTTAGGGTATATGAAGTATGTGCACCATCAGCAAGGCTTAATGCTGCGGACATAGTTATTACAGCAGCTACCAAATGTTTTCCATTCATGTTTCTGAATGGAATTAGAAACTTTTAAAATTCTTCCCATAACTTTGACTAAGATAACCTTTTGCAGAATTAAAATACCTGGGCTTTGGGCTCTGGACAAGAAGTGGAAATTAGTTAAACGTGTTAATTATCCAGCAATTCTTAGAGTAAAAATCATTTAGAAAAAAATAGCAAGAAGTTTTTTGCTACCATAATTATAGGTATATCAGACTACTTTGCTCTAAGGGAATCCAGATGATGAGTGGCTGGAGTGTGTCCAAGTTTCCCCAGTGCCCATTGTTCCTTTCAGCAAAATAAACTCATGGGTCCTAGTAACTATTTAATAAAAGTCTAGCAGTTTTACAGATATGTTGGAAACCATTTGTGCCTGCTTTTTGCACACATGGAAAGCCTTTCTGTTCCAAGCAGGTCCTTTTTTCCATGTGTTGCATCATGAAAAATTGTCCGTCTGAGTTTCTTGTCATACCAAAGTCAGGAACAAAAAGCAAGAAACAAAACCTTCTTCTCTTCCAGCACAGTGAGATACAGAAAGATGTAACTAACATCTTGAATGGGAAAGGAGTGGTATCTGTTGCATATTTTTAACGTGTGCATATATATACGTGTATGTACACTTGTGTATTTGTGTAGGTATTCTGATTTTCAAAGGGAGGAGTCCTGAAGGTGAAATGAACACTGGAAAAAAAAATAGAACAGGGGTTTTTTTTTGTTTTTTCCTCTTCCACTGGACTAGCTGAGTCTGTCTTAATGTAAATCTGTGGTATGAAGCCACGAGTTGAAAGCGATGCTCTTGCTTTGTGGAGAAGGCATAGTGCACCAGACTACTCCATTCCAAACCTGGCCTCACCAGACTTGGTAGCTTTGCTACTACACTGATGATGTGAGCCACCGAGCTACTGACTGCTGATTGTTATTGTTGTCATTATTAATCTTATTTCAGATTTTGTGATTTCCATTGCCACAAGTGTCCCCTGCCATTTCACGTGCAGGAGTTTTGGAAGGGTTTTGCCTTTGCTTCCAGTAATAGGCTCAAATGCATGGAAATACTCCTCCTGCATTATAGAGAAATACACTCCTAGCACTGCGCTGGAGTTGCCAAGGATAAATCTCTGTATGGCTTTCCCCTGCCCAGAAGGTTTACTTATTAGTCAGATAAGTGGATTTGCCTTGAAAACATCCAACAAATTCAACTGTTGATGGTTTGAAACTCCGCTAAGTCCTCCATGCATGTACAGGAGGACTCTCCTGCTTCATTCACCTGGAAGCCAGGTTGAAAGATTAAAAAGGGTCAGAAATGTATTTGACATCTGTGGCACAAACACACTCAAATCTTCATCTTAGGGGAGGGAGGGCCTCTAGGTAATGGGATTTAGGAAGTTTCTGTCCTCTTTAAGACCTTGTTAGGTGATGTGATTGCCTTGCCACCTAGTAGCAGGCCAGTAATGAGACTTTTGATGGCTGTCACTCAGCAGGGAAGTGAATGAAGTTAGATGATGGTGATAAATTGCTTGCCATGTTGGCTGCAGAAGGGGTTAGGACAGGGCAATTGTCTGCCTGAAGCAATGCGGAGCAGGTGCACTCACACCTTCGCTCAGTAATGGGAAGTGCATTATATTAGACCTTATCTGTGCATGCATGTGAGAGCGAGTGCTGCAAGGTATTGCAGGGTTATTATTGTAATAAAATCCTTAAAAAGCAGGGGAAAAAAGCTAGGTAGTAAGCAGAAATATCTTAATTTGTCTGTCAAAGCCAGTGGAGTTCTGGAGAACAGCATGTTCCTGGCCCTACATTGTTTTTCTTCTGCGCTTAATTTTTTTTCCCAAGTTTTCTCTGTGGAAGGTTCTTTCGGCTCTCTCCACCACAAGCTTCACACCTTTTCATCATGGCTTTCATTCTTTCTCACGTTAGATTTTTTGCTCTCTGCAGTGGCTCCTGTGAGTACCATAGCTGACTTGCGTCCTGGTAACATCGAGGGTGGGCATGCTGAGCAGTGTTGCTCAAGATGGGGTGATGCTCCAGGGAAAACATCAAGGAAAGGGTATTAGGGTATCCCCTAAGGATCTAAAGTGCAGATAATGGAGAAAAGCTTAACAGAGATGGTTCAGAGAAATGATGCAGCTGTGTAAAGAAAGTACATCCAGACCTTTTCAAAGGGGGTTATTCTTGGGCTATAGTTGGAGGATCAGCCAAACTTTTCCTGACTGAATCTCTCTTATCAGTAGGATTTTGTTTACTTCCCCACTTTTCATTGCTGGACAAAATAAAGAACAGGTTATTTCTCGTGTCCCCAGTTGCTGAGACGTGACAAGTGGGGTCTTTGAGCTACATCCATACCACACTCAGGATAAACTGGGCAAATGTACTCCTTGCTTTGGGTGTTGGCTGTAGCACAAAGAATGTAAACAGTCATTTGTTTTTGATTCAGTTTTGATCAGAATTAATCCTGAGTCAAACAAAATTACTGTGCAAGCCTTAAGCCAGCAAATTATCTTCCAGGCATTCATGCTGACTCTTCAGAAGTAGCCGCTCAGCTGTCTGTACTGCTGTATAGCTACACAAGTCTGACTAATTTTGTTTTCCTCATTAAGCTCTTGTTGGTTGTTTTGAATTTTTAGAGTTAGATTTCCAAGAGAAGCAAATTAAAGTTAAGTTTCTAAACCTATATCCAGGCACATAAGTGAAAGATGTGGAGTGAAATCTTTATCCCATTGAAGCTAATGGTGAGGCTTTAATCATTCCTGGTTTTCCGAGAGCATTTATTAAGTCCCCAGGAATGACTAGGCACTTATAGCACAAGACAAAAGCCCACACGTATTTCTTGCCCAGGTGTAGGACTTTTCAAAACAGTTTGTGATACTGGGAGTGATTTGAAGTGGTGATTTTGCTCACCAAATTGTTAATGACCGTGCTTTTATGAGTGTACACGCAGGACTTTTGAAAACCCAGTTCTGGCTTAAAAAGTTTTCACTTAACAACTTTCTGGAGTAAAATTATTGTTTGCAAAGAATGCTAAGTATTTGCTAGATTGGAACCTTTTATTTGTTTTTAGAGGCCAAATGTTGTCATTTTCTGGTTAGGAGGGCGTGAACTCTGGTAGCAGACCAGTAACATCCCCTCACTGAATCAAAAGTGATCCAGAGAAATTTGCTGGACTTGGTTATGGGGGAAAAAAAAGCCTGCTTAAGCAGTATCCTTGATTAAATTTGAATTTGTAGCATGGGCTAAAAAATCTCTCTCTTCATAAGGGGTATACTTATGAATCAATTCTCTCTGATGGTGGTTGATAGAGGCTTTATACAGAGTGTATGCTTGGGAATTTAGTTTGGGCACAAACACAACTGCAAAAATTCTGCCCAGCAGCAAAAATTTCCCCATGTCTGTCTTTCATTAAATCCTTGCAGGAATATGTATGTGCCTTCATACCTCAACAGCAAATGCTTCTATAGAAAGGAGGTGACAAAGACAATTCTTCCCCCCAGGTTGCTTTTAAGAAATATTAGTTCCTCCTAAAGCTAGGGGAAAATAATGGAGAGGGTGAAAAGAGAAGGGAGAGGCTAGGAGGGAGTCTGAGATCCAAATGTGGTGTTGAGCTGAAGGCACTCTTACATGAAAAGTAATCACACTGCAACAAAACCCACAGGTAAACAGCCAGTGTCCTAATAACAGATGTTGTCACTGCTCAACAAAAACAAAAGGATTTTGTATGCATATGCCTGGCTAGAACCCTTTCTTGCCTGCAGCCCATCAATTTCTCAGTTCGTCTGAGTGCCAGCAGGTTGGATCCTGTTTTGGGGGCTCACCCAGGGGATGTGGAGTGCCGGGACTCAGGCAAAGAAGCCTGGTCTGCAGTTAGCACCGTGTATCTCTTGAGATGCACCTTGCGATAGTCAGTTGATCCAGTAACACAATCAAACAGGATTTAAAAAATACCGTGATTTCTGAATTTTAAATTGCAGTTTATTTTTCTTTAAAGCAGGTGTTCTTATGGTGTGAGAAGATGTAGCTGGAGCAGCAACATGAAATCTTCCACTGCTGGTAGACCAGCATGATTTCCCATGCATATGGATGAAAACAGAGGAGCTATTTGTATTTTCCCCAAAAGGCTCTACCAATGTCTGACATGTTACCGCAGGTCTTCCAGCAGAATAACAAAGAAAACAATAGTTTTCCTCTGTGGTCTCATCGACTCTCTTTAAGAGTTCTGGCTTGGTATTAACAAGTAAACAATGTTTGCTTCTGCTAGATTGCCTTATGCTACAGAGATAAAATAAAATTACCAGGAAGGGAAGGTTCTATAAATGAGTTACTGAGGTTTTTTTCCCTATCTGAAAACAACCCAAACCAAATGCTGCCAACCGAAAGGAACAAGGGGAGAAGTCACTGAAGGAGGAGGTGATTAGATAGATATTTATTGCATTTGTAGGAGTACATTATTGCTGATTCAATGAAATAAGAAAATTGTTTAGGCTTGCCTGAATGAGCATTACTTTATCTAATCAACCTTTTCTAAATTGGTCTTAATGTACTTCTATAAATACATTATTTCCAAACTCCAGGTTGTGTGGGCAGTATCAATTCTGCTCTGGCACTGAAATATGCCTGCCCTTTTGTTCCATGTTGGAAACATACTTTTCCCCACACACACCCCAGAAAGAGGTTTGGAAACAGGTTGGAAGGATAATGGACTATGTGTGGCAGAGACAGATGGGTTATTTAGTGGTGAGGTGCCACCTTCTCTGTAGGCAGGCTGCTGGCACAAGTCTGGGCTGCTGTATCTGTAGGGCTGATTTTGGTAACCTTCTGGTAGCTTTCTTATGTCCTTCAGGCCAAGGGGACTTGGCATCCTTGTTCCCATGAGGTCTCTGGAGTAAGTTGCTTTTGGGGGCATGGGAAACCAAAATGCTTTGGCATTTAAATCCTGAGAAAACTCTGTGGCTTGGGATGCAGATAAGCTCCAAAATGTGACCCAGAAGGCTGATTTCATGAGGAAAAAGAAGGGTGCTCTGCCAGAATGTAGCATTATCTTAGGCAGAGGAGCTGCGGTGGTGTTGATTTGGGTGTGAGAAAGGGAAGGGCTGCAGTCCAACCCTGAAAGGAGCCATATGGACTTTGCCCTGAGGAGCTGGAATCGGGGACTAAGCTCTCATCTTGGTGCTGGTGGGCAGGGAAGTTTGTGGCTAAGCAGATAAATGAAGGTCTGAGCACAGGCTGATGATTTTCGCCTTCCTAGCAGAGCATGCTCCTACCGGAAATTAAGCTGGGACTGTTCCCTTAAACACATTAAGTGGTTGTAATTGTGTTGTTATTAAGCTGAGGTGATATATCTAAGGGTCTTCATGCATGGATCATGAAAAAGCTAAGTAGCGTTACGGGGCTGGGAAGTAATAAACCATGGATCATGAAAAGAAAAAAAAAAAAAAGCCAACAAAAAACCCAACAACCGTTGTCAGTTTTGCCTTTGATAAGCAGTTAATTTATCTCAGAACTGGCAGAATTCCCTGTAGTTTGTATAGGGAATTTCTAAGCTGTGCTGTGAATATCAGAGTACTATTTGGTTATCTGAGACAACTGACAAGTGCTGGAGCATGACAGCTATTGGGAAAGCAAATTCCAAAGACAGGCTGAGTCTGAATATATTAGAGAGTAAAGGCTGCTATAGGTGTGTACTATGGCAGAACAAAAGGCACGATTGCATTAGTTAATGATAGCAGAGGCACTTTCTACATTAGCAGGTGGGATGATGTCTTGGGAATGGATTCATAGGCTGAAGCAGTGTGCTGTGAACCTTTCAAGGCCCCTGTTTTGTGCTGGCTGTAGCTTGGCCCTTTCAGAAAACCTAGAGCAGGCCCTGAGAGCAACAGTGCACTCCCAGGACACATCTTCAGGTTGAGTTTTATCCCCCCACAAATCGATGGGGGTTGCGTTCTAGGTTATAGGTCCATATAGGTCCATATGATGCTCAGTGGTTAGAGAGCAGCCCCAGGGAAGACTGAGGGGACAAGGTACCATGGCACACAAGAACAGCTCACGCTGCTGAGGGACCTGACAAGCAACACAAAATTAAATCTGTAACTTGGAAACTACAGCTGAGGAGCTCCTGACTATTCGCTTAGGTGTTAAAACGCCTGTGGAGTTGGGGATCAGAAGGGGGCTGCTGCAAGGGTGGCAAGGTAAGGTCTCTCAGGCAGACTGGTGTGTAGGGCAGCGGGGGCATGGCAGGAAAGCAAGCTTAAGAAATCTGACAACAAGCAGACTGTGTTTGATCCCTGCAAGGCAGTATGAGAAGTTTAGTGCATGGCCTTCTGCAAAAGCAGAAACATCATCATTTGTAACCTTTTAAGCAGCAATCTCATTGAAGGGAAACAACAGATAGCAATCTGGGTTTTTATTTATTTGACATACTTTAGAATAAAGATGAGAGCTAGTTTCTACATTTGTTCATCTTTGGAATGACATACAGCTCTCTGAGTAAGCCACACATAAGTTTCACAGACTGTGGTGGTCTGTTTTAGTTTTTTTAAGAGCTATCGAGTAAATCCAGAGACGAGCAGATAATATACTCAGCTTGAAAATGATAAGCATGGAGATATGAAAGCCATTCCTTTCTGTGCAGTTGAAATGGAAAGATTAGTGGAAATGTCATGGCTTAGAATTCATGAAGCAATGTTTCCCTAATCAAGTATCAGAATAAATTGCCAGAGTACAGTATATTTCTTTTACATGAGAAGACTCTGTCTGAAGGCATGCAAAAACAGGTGCTATAAATATATGTAGAAACCCTTATACATAATGTTCTGCATTACAAGGCTTATCTCCTAATTGTGTTATGCCTGTGATTAGCTGCTGTAAAATAGCTCAGCATACAACTTCATAAATACTTGCCATAACATGCTCTGCATGAGGGGCCTGCCCAAGCGTAGTGCTGCCCATTTACCTTGGCTGGGGGTATGGCCTGTGGGTGTCTGGTGCAGGGAGGACCTAAAGGCTTGCTTTTGCTTCAGAAGAGGTCTTGGCAGTGCCTGCAAGTGATTTGATGCTTTCAGGTGCAAGTGGTGAGTGGCCATATCCATATTGCTTCTGTCATTCTTGGGAGATGTAGAAAATGCCAGATTAAGGAAAAATGGGGGATAGAATTTGCATAAGCATGTCCTCTGCATATAAATGTAAAAATATATATACACACACACATACCCTGCTGCTCCTGAGCTGGAGGTTTTCTGCCCCATCAGGTCTGGGCACTAATTAGAATGAGTGACTACTCAAAAATCTTAAAAAAATATTTAAATTCATGAGCTTGCTTCAGTGAAGCCAGGGAGGGATCACTCCAAGTGCTCTGCTGATGGATCGTCTGACCAGGAGCACAAATGGGGCAAATAAACTCTTACTCCCTCAGAGCCAAGTACAGGAAAGGAAATGGGTGCCCCCAGCACTTCCCAGGATGGTGTGATCTTCATGCTTCCCTGTTCTGCAGGAAGCAGACTGGAAAATACCTCTGCTTTCTTCTGAAGATGCTGTGTGAGCAGGGAGAGTAGGATGCTCCGTGGCAAGGAGAGGTCTCGAGGTAAGTAGGAGATGAGGGACATAAAGCAGAAGCAGCACAAAACCTGATGGAACAACACAGGATAACTCCCTACTTATTGACCTTGTAATGCGAGCCCCATGGGCCCGGTAAGTGTGCCAAAAAATATTGCATGCTATTTTGAGGTTATATTACCTTTTTTTATCCAACATGGACAAAATTCATGCTCTCTGGTCTGGGCTGAGATTTATAGCAGTGAAGGATATTAGTACTTTTCCGATTACAGCGCTCTGGCGGAAGGAGACTTGCATGCATCCCTCTTCCTGCTAGAAGGCTGACAGCCTGTGCTTATGCCTGCATGTGTGTTATCAAGGGTTATTCATTTCTTTTGGATGCAAAACTAAAATTAGTGTCCCCTGACTTTCTCCTAACTGAAAATGGTTTTTTAAATATGTAAGAATCAGAAATCATTTTTTTGATACGTGGGTCCTTCCCTGAGTCTATCATTCACATGATCATTTGTCATTAGGCACAGCGGGCAGGAGGTTAATTGTAATTGCACGGTCATCTGGACCATTGTGTGATTTGAAGCAGAGTTTCTCTGCTGTGTCAGGTCCAACAGTATATTATTTGAAAGCATTAGTGCCAGGTTGCTCTTTAAATCTGCCAGGGGGAACTGAGGAAGAAGTGATTTAAGCCTTCGATTTAGTGCTCTCCTCTTGCTGTCCGCTTCAGGCCACTTTACTAGCGATTGCAGAATGTGAGCAGAATTAAAATACAGAATTTTTAAATAAAATCAAATCCAAACTAGCAACTGAGAAGGTGGAACCCTTCATCATGGTAACTTAATACCATGTATCCTTGTTGACAGCTCTATATGTAAATCACTAATTATTCTAAACTATTCAGTTCCCCTCCAGGAAATCTCAACTTCTACATTAAAGGCTGGCTATAAGGAATGAAAGCCTTGTGCCAATTCCCCACAGGTTTTATTAAGCTGCAGAGAAAACCCAAGGTTTTTTTGCATCATAAGTAACAGTGATAGAGAGGTCAGCAATTTACCTACATCAGTGGAGATTACTGGGTTTGCAGCCATAATTGTAAGCACTTTATGGCTTCAGTAATTCATATTTTCTACCCCGGTGGAGCAGCAAGGTAAGGAGGACGCAACTGGCTCTGCTCAGCTGAGGTCTCCTTTCATCACTGTATGCCAGAGGGGATATGCAGGAGTGCTGTGAAGGTGCAAAACTGCTCAGGGATGTCTGTCATGGGTTCTTTTTGACACAAACCTTACTCCCTTTTTTGGGGATAGCAGGTCATTTGCAGACCCACCTGATGCCTGGGCCCAGGTTTGGTGGCTTTGGAGGTGCCTGGCCCAGCTGTGGGTGTTGTGGTTTGGTTCTGCTCCCAGGCTGAGCTGTAGGTTGATGTGTGTGGTGGTATGGGATGTGCCCTCCCGTAGCCATGGGATGGCCAGCTCTCCTGTCCATCGGACAGCACCCAGCTGGTCCCCTGTGAGCTAGGGGGTGGACTCATCCTCTCATCTCTCGTATGTGTTGGACCATGAAAACTGTGTCTTCAGCAGCATGGCCTTTGAGAGGAGAGGGCACGAGAAAGATGCTTTTCAGCAGCCTGATGGAACTCTGCTGTGTCGGGAGCAGCTGTCATGCATTCTGGAGGAGGAAAAGGCAAGCCCTTGCCTGGTCTTGCAGCTTGTAGGCAGCACTAGTGTGGCTGATGCTGTTTAGAGGCCCTGTAGTGACATTGGCACATGTTGAAAGGTAAGGTAGGGTTTAAACACCACTATTTAACACTTTTGTTCTGAATTTTAGCTAGAGTTGTGTATTTAATTTTACTTTTAAAACATGCTTGGAGAGATGCAGGAATTACCCAGACTATCAGAATCCCTTTCTTATCTTTATACACCAGCCAGTTACCATAAATCTCTAAACTCTGGTTACTGTCTTGTTTAAATGCTACATTAATTTGCTCTTGTTTCATCTTTGTAGCTATTTTGTACTCTATTTCATTGTAAATAATTATGTGCTTCTGGTCCAAAGTTTTTTGCAGGAGAAACAAGCTGAAGGCTTCTAAATTTCTACATTATCTGTGGAAGAGACAGCTTCATCACCTTCTGCATCTTTCCTCGGGCTGGAAAAAGGCAGCCTTGGAAAGCAAAACGTCCTATTTAGATTTATTCTTGAATCTAATTTCTCTCAAGCAAATGAAAGTATCCTTTTTTTCTCTCTCTCTTTTTAAAAAAGAATTAAGACTAGCCAAAAATATTTCTGTGGATGAGTGTACACTGATCCTATACCTTTTCCAACTCTGGCCTTTTGTCTTCTTTCTCCTCTACTTCTATTTATGTTGTTCTTGGCCACCTTTCTCGAAGGAGCTATTGATTAAAGGATGCAGACTGTCTCAGATCCTCCATATCAAGCTGCTCTTTTTTTTCAAGTTGCTCAGTATGTGAAAAGCATCCATTTTTGCACTGCGGTACAGCTTTACCGAGATACCTGGTCTCTCCATCTATCTCTCTTTATTTTTCCTTTGCCCTCCCATCCTGCTAAATGGACATCTTGTCAAATCCTGTTTGCACAGACTGACAGCTATAGAGGTCTTGGAGAAAAAGCCAGATCCCTGCACATACACTCTAACAAACAGAATCAAAATGTCAAGGCACAAATGAAATATATCACTGTGCTTCCCTGTCAGATTTTGCTAATATCACCTGACTAAATTGGCAGAGGAACACCTGCAGCAAGTTAACCTGGTTCTATTAGCAGTTGTTTCACATATTTGTATTTGGTAATGGATATAGGGACTGCTGGGGAGAAAGCTTTCAGTTATTTCCTCACAGGATGAAATACCCCCTGTTCTTCATGCCAAAAGACAGTCGGGGCAGTGAAGTCACTTTCAAATAGAACGGCAATTAATAAAGAAAGAAAAAATAATTTCACAGTCTGTTGTTAAATTAGCAATTCTTTAGAGTGTCTGGAGTTTCTGACAGAATTAATATGCACTCTGAAGCCTTGGGCAGCCTTGTTGCATATCATTTACCCAACAGCTGTAAGAGCCAAATGCAGAGACAAGGAGTGGTGCTTGATTGCAAGGGAAATACTGGAATTATCTGTGTAGTAATCATTTAGCAGCCTTGTTCACAAATAATCAAGAAACATTTGGATTTGGGTTACATCCCTCATTCTTTCAAGACAAATGTAGGAGAAACAGTGGCTGGAAAATGATGTGTTAAGTAACGGGGGTGAAAAAAAGGCAGGGAGCAACATACATTTGAGCAGGGAGAAGGAAATATACAATAAAAGTGCAATAAATTTCCCATGGATTGAAGGGGAGTATTTTTATAGCAGCTTTCTGCAAATTGAATGCATCTACATAAATAATGGAGCGACACATTTAATTGCAACTATTTATTTTTAAATTTGGCTGGATGATGAGAGAATTTCTGCGTGGAATAATGAACCTTGTGTTTTTACCACTTGCACAAATTTGAAAAAAATAACTTGTGAATGGTATTTGGGCTAAGCCTCAGAGCCGCAGAAGTTTCTGGCTGCTCTCTAGTGCATCTGAAAAGAAACCAACATCCAGAAGTGCATCCACATGGAATGGATGCTAGATATTGGGGAAGCCAAGAGATGACAGGGAGGAAAATATTACCAGTCCATACTTGTGTCAGGAAACTCCCATTTGGTCTTTCAGTACTCTTCAAATAAAAGAATTAATGCTGGACATTTTACATTTGCCTTCTGCTGGCTTTGCTGGTGGTGTTCTCATTTTCAGGCTTTCTTCTCAAAAAGGCTAGTAAACTCTTTTTCCCTCTCAGGTGGTTTGTTGTTTTTTTTTCTTCGTCATGACACGACTGATTTTTCATATTCTCCTGCAGTCTCTACATTTCAGGGCTGCTGAGAGGACAAGGCAGCATCTTCCTGTACCAGCATCACCTACTGGGTATCACAAGATAGATGCCACAGCACTTGACAAGGCTTTGAAAACAAGGTGTGGAATTGGAGCTGGCAATGAAGAGTGGGAGGCTGTGGAAGTTGGTTTTGTATGAGACATAAGGCAAGCAGGTTGCAATCTCTTTTCTTGCAAGGCACAGGTATGCCAAACCAAGGGTGCAGTGCCCTTGTGTCCATGCCAACTGCTCCCTTTTCTCCCCTCTTCTTGTCTTCCAGTCTTCCCTTGAAGAAACCCAACATGAATGGTTTCTGTAAAGCAGAAGGTTTGGTTTGGGCATTTTTCCCTGCCTTAGAAAGACTGTTCAAGTTAATTGAATGCAAGGGTGCAGAGATGCAGCAAAAATTACAAATAAATGCAGTCCTGGGTTTCCAGGGCAAACAGGCTCATAAAGGCAATGCTTATTTCTTTGGATATAGCTGGAGAGCCATGTGAGCTACATGTGAGCAACAGTATTCCTTTTTAATAGTTTGGGAATTAAATCTCCATAAATCAAGCTTTGGCAGCTCACAGTCTTAAATAAAAAGTCTGTGAGAATGGCCAGCATTGCTGCTGCAAAGTGTGCTTCGGGCTAGTACTTTATGGTATAGGGAAATGGATTTGGCAGGAAGGACATCATGGCAAGGCTTCATGTAGCAAGAGGGAAGGCAGTGTTTGCTTTGCTTTACTTTTTGCTTCAGATGTGAATTTCTGGAACAGTTGCATATGCCAAACAGCCATTTTTGGGGCAAGAACAAAGCCCATAAGAAGAGGCAGGGGACAGCAATGTTAGAAGGACATCTCCTCTCAATGGATGCTTTTGTCTCAGAAAAGTACTGTTTATAGTCTGATAAAATATCTTCTTGGGATATAAGTGCATTTTTTTTTCCTCTGGGCTTTTGGGTTTTTTCTGGCTGGGCTGGAGTCATGGCAGTTTTAGCTAGTTCATGGGAAGGATCCCCAACTCCAGCATCCAAAAGCCACAAGGCTCCCTGCCCAAATAGTACTGAGGTAGGTTTCAAAACCCAGAGGTTTATAGTGTCAGGTTATAATGTTTTATCTTGGGTTTGAGCATTTTTTATATGCAGCAAGTTTTCCTCCAGAAACAGGAGAGATTGTACTGAAATAAATTCTCTGAAGGATGGCAGTGCAGAAGAAAAGCTCCCTGTATTGTCAGGCTGACATGGGAAGAGCCAGCAATGCCTCAGGTTGACTTTGTTGAGCTCGTTCCTAAAGAGGAGCTGTTTGGTGGCGTTACTTGGCAAATATGATGAACTGTAAAGTGTTGCAGTGTTCATCTGACCCAAAGGGGTAGTTTAATCAAGTTAACAAATAATCTCAGTAATTTTATGTCTGGTTAATTAAACTGAAATGATGAAGCGTTGTATCTCCATGTGATGGGATAACTGCTTGATGTTTCTGCACTTGGTTGTATGTTTAGGGCTTGTTCAGCTTTCCTGGTTAAATTTCTCATGGTATTAATATTTTTCATGACCTCCTTGCACAAACTCCTTGATTTGTGGCCTCCTAACTAAAGTCAGAGCATCTTGTGGTATGTGTATCAGGGCAGAATTTAGCTCAGTGAGACCTCCAGCTATAACTCTAAACAGTGTGCTCCAGTGCAAAAACCCATGAGCTTCTGTGGAAGGAGACATGACTGAAGGGAGGTGTTCCCCAAGAGATATGTCCATGTTTCTTTCTGTGCACCTTTCAGCTGCACAGAAAGCATAAACCCATAAACCCGTTCTGTGCATAAACCCATTTAGCACACTTAGTTCTGTCAGCTCCGGATAAATCCTTCCCATCTTTTTTTGGTCGGGACTGTAAAAGATCCATCTCCATCGCCCTCTGATGGAATTTGAATAGATGTGTTTGGAGTGACATATGTTCAGCCATAAATTACAGAGGAACAATTTTAAAACAAATTGTCTGCAGCCAATCCTGCTGAATTTACCTCCTGAGACGGATGATCATAAAGCTAGAAGCAAACAAGCCCTTAAACATTTGATGCCAGCTTTGAAAGGATCCTTTTGAGTAGGTGTTAGCATCACTGTAGATTGGTGGGATGCTGCCTATTTTGGGCCAAATAGTCAGCAGAGGAAAGGCTGATTTGTACCAGCAAGAAATCTTGTTCACACAAATGAAGCTGATCGAGGTAGAGCCAATCAGAGGGAAATATTTTAAGAATTTTTAATTCTTTTTACTGTCTGCATATGTACAATTTATTAGTTCAGGCTAAAGCCTTAAAGTGTTGGTAGAGTAAACACACATGGCATAAATCATCAAAATAAATCCTCCCTATCGTCATATTTCTTAACCACAACGGCTTGCAATTGTCCAAACCATAACATAATTAATATGTTATTAATATTTCTTTCTTTGCCGGTTGGGCTCCAGATCTCTATGGCAGACTGAACCAGAAGACTAAAACCCTTTTATTGTAGTATTGTGCCCGCAAACATGTAGCTTTGAAGAGCTCTATTTTCCAGGAGATTTTGCCTACTGATCTTTGCATTACTGTCTGTAGTAGGTGTGTAAAATGGACATGGGGGGATATTGGCTGCACCATTTCCAAGTTGGATCCTGTGCCCCAGTTTCCATTAGGGACGATGCCGGTTATTGCTATGCAGTCAGTGCCGCTGTCGAACTCGAGGGAGTTCTGTGGCTTGTCCATCAATCTTCCCCTTGCTTAGCACGGCAATGCAGCTTGAATGTGTAAGGCATAACAAAGGATAACCCAGGTGCATGTCTTTGTGTGCAGAAACCCCCAAAACAGCCTCCTCTGCCTCTTGGATTACGTGTGGAGCCGGGCATCTGAAGTTATGTTTACAAGCGTGCGGAAACAAATTTGTCTCTGCTGCCTTCTGTGTCTAAAGTGGTATTTTTCCTTTAGGTGCAGTATTGTAAATCATGGCTTCCTCTGTTTAATAGAGTAAAATTATTTCAGTTTGTCTTCATTAAAAAACCAAAGACAGTAATTTAGGAGTAATTTAAGTGCATCTTTGTCCCACATCTCGCAGAACAAAGTGAAGATACACAGATTTTTATAGACAGACACATTTGTGAAGATACATATTTTATAGATATAATAGGCAGAAAAGCTGTAGCCACGGGATGTGGAATTCCTTTTTTTTATTGTAAGCCAGGTAGCTGGTGTTCAGTGAGATCAACCTGGATCTGTCCCTTGTAGCCAGAGAGCAAGGAAGACTGCAGGTGCTGCCTGTGCTGAGAGCTGAAGGAGCCCTTGTAAGAGTATGCATCTGCTGATCACAGAAATGTTGGGTTTGCTGGGAAATGACACTTCACCATAAGCAGTGCTTTCTCTAGAAATGTACCAGTTTCTCTCTGTGTTCTTTTGGACAGGAAAGTTTGGCAAAAGGAAAGACCCCACAAAACCAAAGCACAGCCATCTAGACCTGTAGTTGACACAGCCTGAGGGAGCAAGCCTGCGCAGTGCTGAATGCTTTTGAAAAATCTTCTGTTTCCCCTAAGAGCATTTATTTTCTATAGCTTGCTTTCCTTCTGCAAAATCAAACCCAAATGATAGTGTGGGTTTGCATATATGCCAAGATAAATCTCTTTCCCTGCTCCTCCATCATGCTGCTGAGAGTTTAGGCTTGACTCAGGTTTTGCCTCATTGACTGCTTGAAAATCTTCTTTAGAGCGAAGTCAGAATGTGGAGAAATATAGCCCATTAAGACACTAATGTAAGCATGAGCGTTTTCAAATGTGTTGTGTTCTAGGTATTTTTATGTCTTGAAAATGTAGTTTACTTGGGAATTTGATGAATTTTTCAGAGTGATGCCATGTGATGAAGTTTTATACCATTTAAAAGAAAGACATTAATGTCATTAGTGGCAGTTAATTCTTGGTTTTCTAGCAGCTACGGTTATGTCATAAATTGTTGTGTGACAATTCAGTGAGCCACATGATAGAAAAAAGTGGTATTTCAGAGGAAGGAACTGAAAGTACTAATTTATTTACATTCTAGTTTTTAAGGTTGTTTTTATATTCAGAGCTAGAGCTGATTTCAATGCAGAGTGGAAATAATTCAGCCTGAGTCAGTGTGGGGTTGGGCAGGACAGCATCAAAAGACAATGTTTTCTTAGAACAAAAGAAAAAAAGATTAAAAGAATATTTCCCATTTGAGATGCATGAATTGGTTTAGGTCCAAGGTAGGAGGGCCAAGTCTTATTTCTCAAAGTGCTGAGCCTGTAGATCCCTCACTTGTCCAGCAAGCTCCAGGACATAATTTAAAAGGACCTTTAACAGGTCTTGGACTGCAGCATTGGGTGCTGGACTTCCTGAAAGATGCTGGCAAGTCTACGGGATTAAAGGGAACTGGCAGCTTCGAATTACGGTGTTTTATTAGTGGGTATTTATTTAATTCCCTTCAAATCCCCAAGGCATGCTACAGGAAGCAACATAGCACTATTGCAGATAGAGAGACCAAGCCTAAAAGAGATATAATCGGGGCATTTTACACATTTCTCTGTAGCTTTATAGCTTTGGCAGCAATTTCAGTGTCAGCCTGCAGTTCAGGAAAGCTGTTAGGGAGGGCAGGATTAGCTCTTGGGAGCCTGCTTGTAAATTCTGCAGAAGGATGCTCTGTGGTGGGTTGCTGTAGTTCTTGAAATACTTTTTAGAAGAGCTTGCCGTTCATATGTTTATGCTTGTTGGGAGACATGCAGACAGTCCGTTGTGGTTTTCTATTTTGTTTTTTCTTGTAAGTAAAAGAGCGTGTCAGGAGCACAAGCTGAGGCTTGGAGCCTCTCAGCATTTTAATTGGTTCCACATTGTAAAGACTGTACCTCGCTAAACCCTTTTATAGGTTTTGGACACATCTAAGAGGCAGCAGCCCCCTCTTCCCAGTGCAGACACTTCAAGGAATGGCAGCTCTGGAAAACAGGGGTTGATTTATTTGTAGTTTATTTTTGCTCAGATCCTTCAACTCTCAAGGCATATTCCCTGCACCGGAGCAATGTGCTAATGAAAGCAGAGTTGATGAGCTACAGAGCTGAAAACACACACACACATACACACCCCTCCATATCCTGCCTGTGTTTCAGCTGAGAGTTGCCTCATTGTGCACTATGGGTCTGTCCAAGGGGCAGAGAGTTTTACACTGTGGTTACTTTTAGAAGCCGTGACAATTTGAGCTGTGTGTCCCTGTCTGAAGAAGTTGGCAGTCTGGAAAGGTAAATGGGACTGAGGATGTGAAGGACAAGAAAAGGAGCTTTCCAGGCTGGGGAGGAAACCTCAGGTTCAGCCACATAACCTGTGCTCCATCTAGGGTAGACATCCTTATCCTCATTAATTTTTGTTAGATTTAGTCCTTTAGCTTTATTTATGGATTAGTGGCACCGCCTTATGAGTTACACTTGTGGTTTCTGATTACTGTGGAGACTAATTTGGTGCTCTGCAAGGGAGACAGTGTAATTCCTGTTTGAGTTTTATTTTCTGGGACATATGAAAGGTTGCTTTACTGATCCTAAGCATTTAAGTACTGTGAGCTTATCCTCCCAGTGTCACAGGAGTGCAAAGAGAGTAATAAGTTGGACTTTTTCTATATCTCCTGGGGTTTCAAGGCTTATAGGGTCATGTTTCCTAGCTTCTCTCTCTAGAGAGACAAAACTGGAATTCCCACTAATACTAATTATGGGATGAAGAGACAGAGTATTTTACAAGCAGCTGGCTGACATTTCCCATTATCCCTTGTTCTTGTGGGACACTTTTAACTTGCTGGATGTCTGCTAGAAACTCAACACAGCGGAGAGGAGGCTGTCTAGGAGGTTCCTGGAGTGTGTGGAATGCTAACTTCCTGACACACCTCGTGGGTGAGCCTACCAGGGCAGTGCCCTGTTAGACCTGCTGTTTATGAAGAGAGTAGGGCTGGTGGGAGATGTGATGGTCGAAGGCCATCTTGAGCATTGTGACCAAGATTTATAAAGTTTTCAGTTCCTGGCGAAGTAAGGAAAGGAGTCACAAAAACCTGCCTTGGACTTCGAGAGGGCAAACTTTGGCCTGGTCAGGACACTGGTTCAGAAACACTCCTTAATAACAAAAAGGTCCAGGAAGGCTGGACATACTTTAAGAAGGAAATCTTCTCCCTGGCAACTGGTGAGAGGATGAGAGGAAATGGTCTCAAGCTGCCCCAGATGAGTTTCAGGTTGGACATCAGGAAGAATTTCTTCACTGAAAGGATTGTCAAGCGTTGAAAAAGGCTTCCCAGGGAAGTGGTACAATCATCATCCCGGGGAGTGTTCAAGAAATGACTGGATGTGGCATCTGGTGCTATGGTTTAGTTGACATGGTGGTGGTGTTCAGTCACAGGCTGGACTTGATGGTCATAGATGTCTTTTCCAGCCTTAATGATCCTGTGATTCTATGATAGTTGGGTAGTTTTACTGACATGGTCTTGTGGGTATGGAAAGTCTCAGATGTAGTCCTTGCTTCCAGCAAGTGTTGCTTTGGGTCAGTGTACAGCAAAGGCAGCTGGAGAGGAGAGTAGCCCTGCCCATGGGCTGCAGTCTTCAGCCAAAGCTCAGGGAAGGGATGGTTTCAGGGGTACACCTGCAAGTCATCTGATGTTGAGGCTTGCAGAAAATAATCTACCAAGTAGTCCCAGCTGGTTGATGTTAGTGGCTTGTTCTCCCCTCTTTTTGGTTTGTCTCCCCCCTGGTACTCACTGTCTCTACTACTGGTATAGCACATTTAGCATGTCATTTGCAGAGGCCAGTTTTCACTGTAAGAACACCAGTGGTTCTTCCTCTGTCCACCTACATTCCAGGAGCCAGTGTCTTTCAGCATGGCTCTTGTGGGCTCCCCTCTGCAAGGTTCAAAGACAGCTTCTTTGTACCTTGCAGAGGGGTACCTTTGTACCTTCTTTGATTGCTGCTGGTTTAAGGGATCAGCTCATGCCATTGCCATCTCAAGATGCTCTTGCTGCCATCCTTCACTGCAGCCATCTCTCTCTGGCCCCTTTAAAGTGTGCAGCAAGAGGCTGCACAGATGTTAATGCTCTCTCTATGCCACATTTTGTGGTTGCTATTAAAAATAAAAAGAGTGAAATTGATTTGCTAATAATGGATGTGCTACTAACAGAAACACATCCCACTTGTACCTAACACTAGCAGGTTGTTTATGGCGTATTTGCTGTCTCTAAAAATAATAATATTTTTTTATTGCGACCAATTTAATTTAAAGACTACTTTCACACATTGCTGGCTGTTAATCAGTTAAAGAGTTTTAATATTAAGAAGAAAGAAGCAGATCTCATCAACAGCTTAAAACTGATTTCTTTTCAGCTGGTTTGCAGAAGATTATGGAGAGTCTTAAGCTCATCTTATTTCTCCTGCTTTCCTATCCCCTTTAAAAGAGAGATAGTACCATTATCTGTGTGACTGTACTGAACTAGTTCTGTGTATCCTTTCAATAGCTGGTGACTTGGAAATACTGAGATAAAAATATAAGAAGACTAAAATAACATTTAATTAGGGATTAAACACCAGACACCCATGTAATTTTAAATAAAGTCATGTATGCTTCATGAAAAGATTATAAGATTGACTGTCAGAAGAGGAATGGTAAGTTAGAGACCAAAACCCAAGATATGCTCGAGGTAAGTTGGTTTTGGCCCTGTTCTGCTCTGAAACGAATTTCCTAAATGTCTGAGACATTGCCACCAGTGGCAGAAAATGAACAGGGCACCATTTCCTGCCACGACTCTGCTCATCCACCTACTGTGATACTTGCTCTGCAGTGTGGAAGCATAGGGTGCCCCTGGGTCAGCTTTCATCTAAACAGGGTCAGTTTCATCACAGAATCTCTGTCTGCTAAACGATTGCTGCTTGAACCATCTCACAGGCTGTCCTCTCCTTTGTGTTGTGTACAAAACATGGGGAAGGATACAGAGGAAAGTGCTGTAATAGGCGCTAGGTGTGCCCTAGACATCCATGCTGCTACAGATGCTTCTGCTCTTGAGCAAGGTAGTGCAAGTGGGATTTCCATCAGGAGCTGCTGGCCATGAGAGCCTGGAAGACTGTGCTGGGGAGCCATGCAAATCCCCTTGTCCTCCCCAAAGCATCTGCTGCAGGTGTGTGGATTCAGCCAACACCATTCACTGTGGCACTTCTTGCATTTATTTTGATTTTCTATACTCCTGTTTTTTGCATAACCCACTTCCTGGTCTTGAATTCTTCCTTGCTAACTGACACAGGAATATTTCACCTCGATGTGACAGGACGCTTCTCTTCGGCCTGTTTGTTTTGAGGACTCATGCTGAAATCTTCAGTGTAACATAATGCTCTTGAGTATTTCCTCCTAATACTTTTTGAATAGGGATGGGGCTTACCTGACCCATGAGAGCCTGCAGTTTATACAAAAATGGGTCTGGTCAGTTCTATTTCAAATCTCTCAGTACAATATGGCTTATTGGCCTTGTGCATCTCTTGGTTCCATATTTATTCATGAAAACCACACATTCCCTTTGAGCTGAGCTACATATCCTACCATCATCAACAAGCTGCACCTTGCTGAAAATCTGTCAAGGAAAACTGACTTATTTTGCATTTGCTGCTTTGCACAAAATAGAAGCACAGTAAACTCTTGTGCTGTAATGATTTTCTGTCTGTCTCGATAGAACATAATGAGATAAATTCAGGTCCTTTTTTTAGGGCTAATTACATTGAATACACACTAGATGTGCCCTGCCCTCGTTACATGTTGCACATATTCGTGCTTTCATTTCCCCATCTCTGTTGTCTGCATGTGCAAGTGGGTTTGATTTGGCTTTGAAATACAAATTACGGGCTAGAGAGGAACCATTTGATGGTCTGCTCTCCCAGAAGACTCTCCAGAGGCTGTATAACAGTCCTTGCTGTAGGTGGGGCAGCAATTTGAAGGTGATTGTGAAGTAAATAAAAGAACTTACCTATGTGCTGGCAATGAGGGATGTACCAAAAATCATGATCACCCCCTACAGCAGGGCGGAGAGGCTGCAGATCCATGATGGTGACCTGGCAGCCTGTGCTGGGCTTGGGACCTGCTTGGGTGCTTGCCATGAGAGGTGTGTAGTCTGGGCAGGACTGTGGAGGTGGGGCCTGGGGGAGGTCTGTTGGATGCTCTTGAAGCACACCAAGACTTACTGTTCAGCTCTGGGAGTTGGGAATTGATGTGCAAGTCTCTCACCTTTGGTGAAGAAACTACTGACGTAAAAGGGAAGATGTCAAGAGAGTTTCTCTGGTACTGCAGGAAGCTGAGCCAGCTTTAGATGCAGCTGTCCTAGTTGGTCCATCAGAGGAAAGGGATCACTGGTAAAAACCTATACTTTACCTACGGTGAAGATGAATTCTGTCATCACTTGCTGAGTTTTACCACATGCTGTGATTGTCTGGGACGTTCCTGATGGGATAATATTAGTACTTTCGCTGTGAACTCATTTTCTTTGCAAGCTAATTACAACTGGGAAAGTTTGAATGCAGATGGAAAGGCTCTGGGATTTCCAGGTAACTTCTTAAAGTCTGATAGCAGATCCGTGCATCATTAATATCATACTGGGCAGAAATATTTTAAAGCAATTCAGAAGGAAGAACGGTAACAGCACTTCATGTCTCTGGGTCTTTGCTTTTTGAGGCAAACAGAAAATCAACATTTCCTCCTTCTGCTAACAGTGCATTTGTAATTCTCTATATAATGGTGCAGTACAGAGACAGCTGGGTTTTTTCCTAAAAAAACACTTGCAAACCTGTGGCTGTCACTGCTTCTGGCTGAGCGTGCGCACACAGGTGAAGTACAGAGAGCTTTGCATAGGTGAAAAAGCACTTGTTTCAGGAGAAATTGCTGTATTCATTTCAAACTACTTTAAAAAAAATCCCATTTTTTACAAATACATAGGCATGTATTTGTAAAAAGAAAAGTAGCTTTCAGATCAAGTCTTAGTGCCTCATCATGCATATATATTGGAGCTGGAAGGATTATCTTGTATGGTGAGCATGCCTGGTTCAGACTATACCCCAGAATAATCTGTCATATGGAGCACTTTAAAATTCATCACAGGTTTGCAGGAGGAAAGACCCTAGGGAAGTAGTGTTATCACAATATCTGAAAGATGTCTATCTTGAGATCCCCTCCACCCCTGTGTTGCTGTTTGTTTGCTGAGACATTTATTTCTGGGTGTAGAACATCTTAAACAAAAACCAAGAAATGTATTTTACCTGTTCTCCTAAGACTAAATGAAAAAAAAAATCACAATAATGTTTTCTAAAGCAGAGCCCAGAAGATGCTACTTCTAATGCATTCAACAAGGAAAATAAATACCCATCAATAGCAGATGCTAGGGGAAAAAAATAATCAACAAATTCACATTCTCTTTTCATGCAGATATTTAAGTATGCACTATCTGTTAGTGGCATAGACTGTTTTAAAATTTGCAAACTAAATAGCTCATGAGTATTTGTCTGTTTTATAGCTGAAGATATGGGGTTTTTTTAAAAGGAAATGTGAAGAGACTAATTTTATGATGGGAGAGCTTAGCATGTGGTTCTTCTTTTCACAGTATGCAGACCTGGGTTCTTCAAAGCTTCACCCCACAGTCCATCCTGCAGCAAATGTCCCCCTCACAGCTACACACTTGACGAAGCATCCACATCTTGCCTGTGTGAAGAACACTATTTTAGGAAGGAATCAGACCCACCTACAATGGCCTGTACAAGTAAGCATGTGCTTATAGGGTTGTTTTTAATCCTTTTGAGCTGTTCCTGTATTGTGACTAGACATTATTATACTAACTAATGTGCTTTTTCAGGCTCTGCACTGGAGTCTGAACTAGTCTTGACACACTTGTAACATCACTGTCTTTGTCCACCGTACTTCCAATTACATGAGAAGAGACTTCTCAGTGCTTTTTGCTTCAAAAGCTGGCATCAAAGCCAGGAAGGGTTTTTGTAATGAGCAAAGGCTCCGTCTGTCCCCCTGCACTCCTGGGTGGGCTCAGCCAGCAGCGTGGCACCAGGCATCCGTGTCGGTATGTGCACAGGTACCAGTGGGGCACACGGAATAAACGATGGGTAGCGCTTGCCAGCAGCAGGCATGGATACAATCTCCATGGGCCTGCCTAGTGTCATCTTGTAGCTCATTTTGAGTAAACAAGCAGGGAGAGAGCCCTGTTTTTCCAATCTGCCTGGAGATGGCCACTCTTCTCACAACTCTGTGATGGAAACTGTTTCTCCAAAATGTAGAACTTATCCCCTGGGTGTAGGGGCAGGCAGTGTAGCAGGAACATTGGTACTGGGAGTCCAAGGTGGAGTTGGTGTAATCAGAATCACTAATTTTACCCTTCTCCTGCCATCCATGAGCTTTCCTGTCAGCTGTATCTTGAAAGTCCCTTGTTCACTTTATGTTTCAGATTCTTAGGGCCACAGTTTGCATGCCCCCAGCTAGTCCTGCTGAGGGTAGCACAGATCCGAGCTGGGACTGTTATGCTCCAAATGGAATTTATGTGGTTGAAAATGATTGAAATGGAGTTGAACTACTGGTGCAGGAGCAGTTAGGGCTTCCAAAAAACTGAAGCAATAGAGGAAAAAGTAGGTTTATGGCTCCATACCTGCTCAGAGCTGCTGGACGATGGTGCAGAGATGACTTCCATACCGTAGGGAAGTACTTTGCATCGTGTAGGGATGGTAGTGGCTTTTGTGCCTTTCCCAGTGACTACAGATGTCCTTCCTAGCTTCCCAGGTTTGCACTTCAAAAAGGGAAAGAAAAAGTCTCTTCCTGTTGGAGAGACATTCTCTCAAAGGAAATTGCCCTTGGCAGCTCTCTGGTTGCCCGCAGGAGGCACTTGGAGCAGAATTGGGCCCCTTGAACTCTGCCTTTGATTTTCACCAGGCAAAAGAGCATGGCTGTTGGAAGCTGTGCTGCAGGGACGGAGAAGGCAGCCTTAGGCAGCACTGGAGTCACTGGTCCTGTCAGATCAAAGTGGTCTGGTGGGGTGAGTCATGGAAGCACTTGCCAGTTTATTAAATAGTTATGCCAGAGTCTTTTGGAGCCATAGCCAGGGTGGGTTATAGCATGAAAAACCTGATACCAGCATTTCTTGATGTTCATTTTGCCCCTTAGCCTGACTTAAAAAACTCAGACAAATGTGGTCCAGCATGGTATTGGGAAGCACACTGAGCTCTGGAAACACTCCAAAAGTAGGCTTTTCTCTGCAGACAGAACCAAAGCCAGCAACTGAGAAAGAGTTATGCCAGACTCTGGTATCCACTGTGCCTCCTGCCCCCATCAGTGGTGTTGCTCTCTGCCCTTCTCAGAATGGAAGGGTAGACATCCAGTCTGTCCTGCTGGTGCATTAGCACAGGGAGGGAGCTGCCATTCCCCAGGAAGATGTTTATGCATGCCTGTGGCCTGAGCAGCATCGCGCAGTGTTCAGAGAGGCACAAGCAAGTTTGGCGAACAACTCTTCTTAAAAAGAAATAAAGTTCAAGAGCCTGCCTCTCCCAGGTTTCTAGTGCTGTTCGAACCTTGTAGGTGAATGCTGTAATTTCCGACTCCGCAAATGCCACAGGATTTTCTTTTTATGTTTGTTTGGGGGTTTTATGCTTATTTATTGGTGGTGGCTGTCTGAGTTTGTTGGCTTTTACTGTTTGGGTGGTTTTCTTTCAGGGTGGGTTTTACTTTTGTTTTGAAAGCTTACTGTAAGCTAGTTTAAAGCCCAGACATGGTGCCTGAAGCTGTGTTAGGATATGGCTTGGCAGGGTACCAAGTCCTTCTGGGGCAGGTGAGAAGTTTAATACTGATCAAAGCACAGCTCAGGCTCTGTTGCCCACTGCAAACCCCAGAGCTCAGCTGAGGACTCTGCAGCACCTCTGCTTGCATTCACGCCTACCACCCCAAAAGCAGGGTGGAATATCTGAGCCCTCTCCATGTGCTTCTACCACCCTCACTTTCCCCATGCATCTTTTCTTAGGATTTTGTCCTAATCCTGCTGTATTTGTGCTGAAGGTGATGAGGAGGGCCACATGTGCTCTGCCAGCTCAGCAGCAGGGGTAGGAAATTTCGGCAGGGAAAGTAAAGCGTAGGTAGCGATGCTAGTGTTTTAAAGCAGTCCAATTATATCTGGAAGGCAACAGCTCATCGTGAACTAAAACACAAGTGAGAGAGACTTGAGGCTGCTATGACTGGTAGGAAAATATTGCAAGGAGTTTTTTTATGTTTTTATTATTTATTGTCACAGAAGTTAATAATATTCATAGGATTCCCTCAACAAGAAATTCATTTAATTTTAGAGAATACATCAATGTCTGTTTTCAGGTTTACACCTGCAAAGTCCCCTTGCCACTCAGTATAGCTGTAAAATCACATTTTCCTAATTTAAAGCGAGTGTTTTTCAGTTCCGAGCTGCATGAGTCTCTCCTCCATCACCACCATCAGCATCACTAAAGAAAAGTAGCTGCTATATCACTGTCACTTGCTCAGTTAAGTACAGGGCAGGGGAGGAATAAATTTTTTTCAATTTTTCCAGTTTCTTAAGTATGTTTTATAAGTAATGATTGGTAATTTTGAAACTAATAGTGCTGCGACCCAGTCTGAAATAATTAGTGCTCTCAGACAAAAAAAAGAAAAAATTTTGGTCCTGATGGACATTTGAGAATCCTCTTAATATTACTATGTATCTTCCAGGAAGTAATTGCACTGCATTTCTTCTTAACTAAGTAATTCTAGCTTCAGTTCCTTGCACAACATCTTTTTAAAAACAAAACAGTTGCACCCTTTTCTTTTCTCTTCATGTCTCTGACAAAGTAGCCTTATTGTTGTTCAGAGCATGCTGGGGAAATAGTTGTAGTATAATGACACGTGGGACAAATCAAAGACTTTATAGTATTTACTGTAATAGTCTACTTGCAAGAAGTTTAAAGTTAGCTTTGAGTGTGTATGTACATGTATTTATATCTTGAGGGTAATTTCTTTCTTAGGTTATATTTTTAAAATATGCGCATTAGTAAACAACAGGTTTGCTGTCCCTCAAGAAAAATACAAATATCTTTGTTTTCAGAAAGTATTTGCCTTTTGTCAGAAAACTGTGGTGCAAAAGAGGTGAATCTTAGGGTATAAAGTAGCATATTCAAAAATTAAATACATGTTTTAAAAAGTCAGTAGACTAATATCTGTGCCCTTGACAAAAGGAGTTTGGAAATTCAAGCAGACCACCTTAGCCAATCTAGGGCCCTCGTCTTCTGAAGGTAGAACATATTTTTGTTCTCCCTGCTGGGGTTTAGTCAAGTTTTACCCAGGCATAGTTTCAGGATTCTTCAAGTAGGTCTTGTTAGATATCTGTAGACTACTAAAGACCTTTCTCTGAGGCCCCGTGAGAAGGCTAATTTTATAGGTTATGAAGTCCCACCAGTTTTAAAGCATTTCCACTGAAGCTGATATTTTTAAGCCTTCAAGAAGAGAAGCTGACTTTTCTGTACAAAGCAAGTAAAAACAGCTGGTGACTTTACAAAAGTAATAATTTATCCCCTGTTAAAGACACATTGTCCAGTTAGTGTTTCTTGGGCCTGAGTTCTTTGTTTTTTCCTAGAGTACTGGCATCAGCAAAAGGGCATTCATCCAGTGGAAGAAAGAATAGGGCAATTTAACCAGTTAAAAATATATTAAAGAAGTCCTCAAGTCCAATACATATAACTCCGTACAGCTCCAGTGATGAATTCCATTGTTTCCATTATATCAGTACAAGTATGACACTCAGAAAATAGTCCTGGCTTGGGCTGTATGTTGGTGTCATTATCTAAATAGTGCTGGATCCCTGGGGTGCAGCTTGGGAGTGGATTGCTCTCTGTTAGTAGGGATCTGAAAGGATCACAGAACAAAACAAAGATGATCTGGCATTTTCTAAGCTAACTCAGCTTTCTTCTTCAACTGCTTTGCCTCTGAAAAATAAAAAAATACATCAGGATTATTTATTTCCTCTGGCAGTGAGTTTCTCATTGAATCAGAATATCTCGAGTCAAAATCCTGACAGTGTTTCAGTTTATCAGTGTTACCAATTTTATAGACTCAGAGAGGGGAATAGAAAAAGGAAATGGAGGAGAATGTTTCTCGTTTATAAGGTGATTTCATTTTTGCAACACTGCCTGTTTTAAATAACGAATCGAGTTTAATTATCACAAGAAAACGAGAAAATGACAGCCTAAGTCAGCCTGTTAAATTCATATGGATGTCTGGCTAGTGAAGCTACTTGTTGGACTCTTTTCAAGGAACTGCTCATGGGTTTTGACAGCTTCATTCAAACTGAAGAGGAGTGTGCTGTGTTGCCTTCCCTCAGAAAAATCCCAGCCTTTGCTGTATAGTTTCTAGTGGTGCTGTGACTAAAATCCATCCTGGCTTGCTTTGATAAATTTCCTTTCTTCCTCATTCATTAGCATTCCCTGAGTACTTAACACGTGGATATCTTGCATGAGACTCCTGCTTGTCCTTTCACATTGTCTTCAAGGTGTATCTGCAGCCTGCCCTTTGTCTGCAACACAAGCCTGTTAAAAACCAAAACCTTGCAGCACCTTCTTCGAGGAAGCAGTCTTGAAGGTGCCTCCAGGTGGGCTTTGCTTGTCCATCAGTGGCCTCTCCCACCAGGATGAAGAGAAGCAGCTCACTTTCTGCAGGTGCTCTGGTACCTCTGCAGTAGCTGTTCCTCCTTGCCAGTGCCATGCTGGCATCCTGAGCGGGGAGGCTTGGCAAAGTGAGCAAGTGCGGCGTGGGTAACCAGCCGTGCTGCAGCCTGGCGGGGGCCAGGAGGGCTGCCATGGAGTGGCTGGATACGGCCGTGTTTCCAGTGGCCCGTGCAGATCACCATCTGCTTTGGGCTACATCGAGCGTCTCACTTAAGTGTGATTTGGATACCCAAGCTTAGGTTTCACTGCTGCCAAATGGCTGATGGGAAGAGGCGGCTGCACACAGAGGAAAGATTTGGCATCTGAGCTGAGTACCTAAGTAGCGTGAGAACTCTGGTGTGTGTCTGTTTTTTAGGACCTAGGGGTAGTGATACAGGGGCAGTGGGGTGATAAGGGAGAATCTTGCCCCTGGTGAAGCCAATAGTGATGTGGACAGGGCAAAGACTTGCTAATCCCTTCACAGTAGGAGCAAGGAGAGCACCAGTGACAATGCCGCAGGGTGCAGTGCTCCTCCTCTTGTGTTTGAACCAGCCATGTGTCCTGTCCTCCCACGCAGGTGATTGCATCCCAACACAGATCTCTTGAGTGAGGTGAGAATGCTCAAAACAAATCCCTATTTTCCCAGTTCTTCAGGTGTTGTTGCAAACGGTCCCTGTGTACTTTCTGACACGTGAGCAGCAGGGCATCTCTTTTCAGCCTAGAGAGTAGTATCGAGGAGGATGACTGATAATACTGTTTTTACCATGTGTTTTTCTCACTTTACAAACCAGGACCCCCCTCTGCTCCTCGGAGTGCCATCTCAAATGTTAACGAGACTAGTGTCTTTCTGGAATGGATTCCCCCTGCTGATACTGGTGGAAGGAAAGATGTGTCTTATTATATTGCATGCAAGAAGTGCAACTCACACTCGGGTCTGTGTGAGGCGTGTGGCGGTCATGTCAGGTACCTCCCCCAGCAAACCGGCCTGAAAAACACCTCTGTCATGATGGTGGATCTGCTTGCTCATACAAACTATACCTTTGAAATTGAGGCAGTGAATGGAGTGTCCGACCAGAACCCCGGAGCCCGGCAGTTTGTGTCTGTAAATGTAACCACAAACCAGGCAGGTAAGTGGATCTTCATCCTGGGGCAATGTCTGGGGTGGGAGCCTGAGCCAGTCAGACCCAGTGCAGACCTCCCTTTGGAAAGGGTGGAAGTCTCCAGCATGGAGGGCTGGACTATGGCCTCTTCAAATATAGGGGGTGGGAGGAGGGCAGTGCATAGGTTATAATTACTTCAGTCTTCAGTATGTTTCCTTTCAGCAGGACACATTTTTAGGCTTTGTGACTTTCTCCTTTTACACTAAGCTACTTGGAGATACCTCCACTTCTTTGCATGTAGGTGTATCCATCCACTGAACCAGAAAAAAAACTGCTGTCTTTCCTGTTGAGAAAGTGAAATTTCTAAGAGTCCATTTTGATTAGAAATGGCAAAAACATCTTAACTTTACAAACAGTTACCCTGAAAAAATTGTTTTGAGTGACTTTAGGAAATTTAATCCCTTTTCTACACTGTGATTTGTAAGTGACTGGGCTCAGGCTGGTGAGGTACTTTGTCACTGCTTCTCCAACTAGGTAGGACTAAGATGTCACTCATACTGTGTTATTTTTGGTTTTGCACTGTACAGACAGAGATCATGTAGACTGGTTTATTCCTTTGTCCAGGGCTCTGATCTATCTGCCCTTCCTTTGCCCAGCAGTTGAAATGAGCTGTCACTTTGGACACAGGCATGGAGTAGCCATTGTCCCCTGTCACTTGGAGGTGTGATGGGAGGCAAGAACATGATTACATCTCCTTCCACGTGCATCAACACACCAGGCACATCACATAACTTCAGTAAAGCCCCGGAGACTGACCTGTCCTTTTCTTGTCCCCTCATGCTTTGTATTTTTGCCTACCCAGCTTACTTCCTGCCATTTAATTCAGGGCTCCCCAGTGGCATTTATCCACCGGGAAGCCCTTCCAGGACTGTTAACAGGTGGCATTTGAGACTGAGGACTGTGCTGTCAGATCACTGGAACCACCCCCTGTGTTCTCCAGACAAGGTTTAGCCAGGAAACCTGGTGGGCAATTCAGTGTGACAGCTGGGTGCAGATTGGCAGATCCTCACTGTGGAGCAGAAAAACACTAGCTGGAGCAGGGCTGCATCTCATTCCTGCTACCCAGGTGTATGTGCACAGACTTGGCAGCCAGCAACAAGGAAGTGCAGATCCCTGTCCTGGTAATTAAACTGGATTGTTGAAGTGTTGGACAGATCATTCAGATGTTTCTTGAGGAGAGGAAATAAAGGCATGCTGGGGATGCTGCTGATAGATGTGGCATGGAATCTGCTGGAGGAATATTAGAGAACAGCAGTATGACACCCATTGAAGGCACCTGTTCAGTGCAGATCCGTGGGTGTCACAGTCCTAATGCTGTTTACTGTTCTCCTGTTGTGAAGGCTGCTGCCAGTAACTCTGCTGTTTGAAGAAGTATATTTTCCTGTTAGTGGGTTTGCATTGGTATTTCATTGCTACCACTGGATTTTCCCTGATGTGTGGCGTTAAATCCACATAAATCTCAGTAAATGTAGCTGCGCATGAGGAGATGATGCTTGCTGATCAGTATAGATGGTGAGGAAATGGTCCTGGCTTGTGACTTATGTCCCAAACTCTCCATACCTGCAGCAGGATTTATCCCCATAGCTGCCTTTCTGTGCATCAGGCCAAGAATAACCCCCTTGCACAGGTATCACTTGTAGCTTTGTATTGGAAGGTCTGTTACAGGAAATGGTAAACCTGTGACAGATGTGTCTCACGCTAAGGACAAGTGGGTAAGTGTAGCTTCTGGTTAAGTCTCGCTGTTTACCTTGGTGGAGCCACAGTCATGGGAGACACTAGTGGATCAGGCCATGGGTGTTTAATACACTGTGTGGTGTTGAAATTGTATCTGTACGCTCTCATGGTTGATTCAACAGGAGGTTCAATCAAACTGCTGTGTAAAGAAAGCAGTGGTGACTGTATTCCTTTGTCTCTCTGGCTGGTCCTACCATGCATTTGTGAAGTGAGCAAGGCCTGTCTGCTGGAGCTGTAGCATCAAATGAGCTCCCCAGTAATGTGTTCTTTCAGCACTCCCCCAGGTGATCATCGGTTTGCCCATGCCAGAAATAAGGCAGATGGAAAGAGGGACTTTGCAAATCAGACTAACTGCCAGGTATGGAAAGTCAGTATCTGGTTTTTTAAGGTGCCTCCAAAAAGTGTCCTTTGAGGCAAGTAATGGAATGGTCCATGCCCAGTGATTCTGGATATCTCTTTAAAAGCCTCACCTTCAGCAGTCCTTTCTCAAGTAGGAGTAGGCAGGGCACATGGGGCTTCAGGGAGTCTCAGGCCACACACCTTCCCTCTGGAATTACCTCCAAGAGGTGCAGCTCTCGTGTCTCATCTTTTCCCTTGCACAGGTTTTCTGAGGGTGTGATTATATTTTCACAAAGGCTGGTTAATGAAGTTGAATCAGTGACACAAGGCCAACTGCAGCAGTAGGAGAAATTCTGCTACACGATCTGTTGGCTGCAGGAAATTGAAAAATTGCATGCCATGGGATAGGTCTGGCTGCTGGAGTCCTGCTGGCATGTATTCAGTAACCCAGCACTGCAGAGAAATGCCAGGGTCTGTTTTGTTGGTTTGGCTTTCGTCCATCCCAAGAAGGCCATGCTCATTTCAGAACTGCAAAGAATGCACAGGCAGAGGCTGCTTAGGTGCACCACCTCTTCTGGGCATGGCAGCTTTTGCCAGCAGAAACTACCTCTGGGCTGGACTCTCGAAGGGATTACTTCCTGAAAGAAAAATTCTCCAGAATAATTTGTTCCCTTTCTTCTCTCCCCTATTTAAATAATGAGTAAAAGAATTGGTGCTGGCAAACCATCTGGCATTTTCAGACTGATGTAGTTTTCCTCTGAACTTTTGAAATCAGATTTGGAAATACCGCAAGGGAACAGTAAAGTTTTGTGCACAAGAAGAGGCTGATTGCTAATCTCCATTGCATGCTTCTGTTCCCCCAGTCCTCGGGGACCTGACTGTATTTGGAATGGGACTGATCCATGCAGGATGTAGTGGCCTTAAGCTCCAAATACAGGACTAGTTTTCCTGTAACCCTCTTGCAATCCGTAAACCTCTGTTGTTTCTGTGGGATTTTGCTGGTGCTTTTCTGCTGAAAAACCTGTGTCTAGAGAGGCTGAGCAGTGCCACAAGCCATGAGACAGAAGTTGTGCTGGCCTCCTTTATGACTACCCCAGAGCAGCAGCAGGCCGACAGAGGACCTTCTTCCCTTTGTAGGCACAGGAGTTGACCCGAGCATGGGTTTTCCCTATGACATTGCTGCAAAATACGTGTCCAAGGGAATTCCCAGCCCAGATGGCAGGGAGCCATCTGTAATGCAGTCTCACAGTGTGTTAAAAAGTGTGTCTCGTGCATGTGGGCTGGAGCACAGTGAATAATCTGCGAGTGGCAATGATAGGAGTGACTTAGACATCCTTCCCTTGCTCATGGTTTTGCTCAAGTTTTCATATTTCTGAAACCTTCACCTGTTTAAAAAGTTTCCAGAAAGCAGTGTGTGTACTGCTAATACTGAAATTCGCTTTTCAAGTGACAACTGCATGACTTCTTTTTTTTCTCACCGATTTCACCAAGCTGGATGATTAAGGTATGCTGTCGCTCTGGACAGAGATGTGCATCTCCCTTGAGGTCTTTCATCTTATCTGCCCTGTATACAGAAAGCACCTACCATGACATCTTGGTCAGAGATGTGTCTTGCAATGGGTCCATAGGGAGCAAGCAGTTTTGATTCATGGTTGCCTGCATGCCCGTTGTATCATCGCTGGAGCACACTGGAAAGATGAAACATTTAACACCTTTCTAGGCTTAAAACCTGCCAAGAGTATTTACTTTAAGCCAGCCTAAACAGCCTAGCAATTTTCTTTGCTTTTGATGTCAGAAAGTCCCAAGCTGGGTATGGCTTCAGGCACGGAACTGGCCTGGAGGGTGGGGGGCATGAGAGAGGGACAGTTCTCCTGCTGGCATCCCAAATGCCACAGACTCCTTTGCACTTAAAGACCTTCTCTGTGTGTGTTTTCAGATAAAAACCCCCTGCCTGTTCTCTGTTTGGAAAGTCAGAAGCCAGTGTTCAATCGCTTTCTGTGACCTGTATGATATTTTTGAGCCTTCTGGGCAAGGAGGAGAAGAAAGATACAGATGCTCTTGCTAACAGAGGAGGAGTTAATGTGTCTTATGCCTCAAGGAGTTTGTGTGCCTGAGGCCAAACCAGAGGTACAAGTTGCATCCTGTGGAGCAGCAGTGCTTTTTAAGCAAAGGTGTTAGAGGATGGAACCCGGCAACCTGTAGTGCTGTCTGGGAGGCGTGATGGCTAGGTTCTTACTTGACCAAAACACCACTAGATGCTTGGAGCAGCTAGAAGGTTCTTGGAGCAGGGAAGTGTGCTGAAAACCATAGCCCTCACTCTAATTGCACATGCTGGGATGGTTCAGTGGAGGGGGGAGCAAGTGAGAAGTTTTCCTTAGCAGTCGGGATGTGTACAGTCTTCGAAAAGCAGCCAAGGGCGATTTGGAAAGGGAAACCTGCAACATAGAGCTTGCTGAAATCTTACATCAGCATCTGCCTGCTCTTGAAACCAAGAGACTGTAGCCCTGCACAGTCTGGGAAGAAGACATCAGAAAATTGGGCAAGGGACAGGAACCACATTTTCAGAGATTGCCTTTAGGAACAGATGGCTTAAAGTCCTGTAACATTCAGAGTCTGATTTTTCCAACTTTAAAGTCTTCACAGGTTTGTTAGGTTTGGCATGGGTAAGGGAGCAGTGTACTTATTTTCTTCAGGAATAACAGAAAATTTCCAAGAGGGTGCTCCAATAGAGACAGCATGTTCCATCGTCTCACACAAGAAGCAGGACCGGTCTTGCAGCTCTACTTTTCAGCCAGAACCACTGGCCTAGGGTCTGCAAAAGCTTAAGCAGAGGCTTACTTCTGGAAAACTGCCTTTCCACAACCAGCATGTTGCTCAGGACTTGCCTTTAAACATCCATTGTAACAATACTTGATCCACTGGGCTGCATTGCCTTCCCAGCAGTGGTCACTAGTGGATACCATAGAAGGAGTAAGAGCACAAGGCAGACAGGTACCAGTGCTCCTTAGAGCGCTCTCCAACCTCCAGGGAACACCTCTTGGTGCTTTATAGCCCTTAATGGATTTTTCTCACATGAATTTATCTAATCATTTTATGAACTCTAAGAAAATTCTAACAGCTCCAGGCAATCCTTTATGAATTTGGTGTCTGGTAGTTCAAACTGTGCTTTAGATTCACACTGGCCAGAGAGGAGCTATTAGTGGCATAAATAGAGGTTTTAAGTTTTGCAGTTGTCCATCTCTGTAGAAAGCACTGCCATTTAGAGATGCAGCATTGGCTTCCAGTGTGTTAACCCAGGTATTGCAGCATTTAACCTAGAACAATGTACTCTGAAAAGCAAAGAATGTCTTCCATACCAGGATGGGTGAATACAGGGGTATTTTAATATGCACAGGTAAACTGTACTGTCTCAAAGACCATAGTGTCTATTTCAAGCTGAGTGCACCCTGCACTGCCCCTTGCAGCAGGATCTTTCTGCTGGCTGTGAACACCCTTCATGTGAAAATTAGTACTGAGCTTCCAGTGAAGGTTCAGCCAGAAAGAGAATCATTTCATTTGTGAAGTTCCATGCATATGTAATCAGTTTCAAGAAGTATTTTGGTATGTTTTTGAAGCATGGTCACATGCAGTCAGAGCATGCAATCGCAGGTTGTAAAAAGCAAACACACTGGCAAAATAAAACCTGAAAGCCAGTCTTGTACAAAAGGTTTATTGTTTGATTTTTTTTTCTTTTTCTTTTCCTTTTTTCTTTTGGTGATGGCTGCATTTATACTGAATGCAAAATCTTCATCCAGCATCCTATTCCAGAGTCATGAGTTCACCCCAGCCCAGATGGCTGGGTGTCTGCTACCAAATGAATTATGGATCAGATTAATATTTTACAGTTTTATTTATAACTCCCCAATCAGTAATTGCTACTTTTTCATAGTTTGTTATAAGTCTTTTCATTATACTTCACATATTAGAAATACATGCTTGAATATTGAGACAAGTCTTTGGAATATGAAAAAATTCCCCAAATTACAATATGACTTTTAGTTAGAGGTCATTTTTATTCTGGAAGTATGTAAGACAACCCCATGGCTGATACATAAGGATATTAAAAGATGAAATAAAAAACATTTTCCTGCATCTACAGACAGACCTTTCAATCTTTACATGAAATTAAAACATCTTATTTATAGATGGAAATAAAAATAGTAAGAAATAGTTGTCTCTATCCACCCTCCTCCTGAAAAAGGGAAAAAGAAAGATGCTGAAGGTCTCTTTATGAGATTCAGGTGATGACATTCATTGTGTGTTGTGCAGTAAGGGTGCAGGTTTTACCATCTCCCAGTTGCAGTGAGACAAACATCTTTATGGTGAAACAATTGTCTCCTTCAAAGCAGGCTGCTCGTGAGGCATGAGGTACAAAAATCAAATGCCAGGTTACACCAGGGGAAAATGAATCCATGGACTGCACCCAAGTGGTGCCATGAAGATGGGTGTGAGGGAGAAAGAGCTGCCCAAATACTCAGCTTGAGATGCTGCAACCAGAAGGATTGACACTGCTCTGTAATATCCCAGAGCTGCAATCCCCAAACTGCAATCCTTACCAGCAGCATTGTCTCAGGCTTGGGGTAAAGTAGCAAATATTGGGCAATCTGAGTTTAGGATTTTAGAGGTGTGAGTAGCAAATAATGATATTTTCCAAAAAGCATAGAGCAGGCCATGCTGCGATCAGGTGTAGTAAGAGCTTCACGAGGTCAGAGCTTTAAGAAACTTGTGGTTTTGCAGGGCATTACTCATGTTACATTACAAGAGTGATAGAGCTGGTTTAAAATTTTATTTCCCATTTTCCTGGCATATTTTTAAAGGATTGCCAAGTAATCTTATACTAATCTAATTTTAATCCCCTTAAAACACAGTCTTCAAGGCCAAGGAGTTCTCTTTGTATTGAGCTGAGCACAGTACCTGGCAGAGAGCAAAAGTAAAGCATCTGAAATGGTTTCACTGCCCAGATGACATCAATTTACAGATTTTTTTTTTCCCCATGAATGTTGCTTTTGCATTTCACTGCTAATAAAGTCCCATTCATCTCCAGTCTCAGTCTGCAAGCTGATAATTCCATTGTCTGATATGTTATTTCTCTGATTTTAGCATTAAAAGTAGTTTTACATTTTTCCACTATCTGCATAAATTATACTTCTGAAAGTACTCTTCAGACACCAGGACTCCAAAATAGCCAAAAAAGAACGTAAAAATACTTTCAGTGCTGTTAGAGAAAAAGCAGGGGGCTTGTAGGCATTAAATAAACAACCCACTTGTTCTCTGGCTGCAGCTTCTTTACCAAACCAAGTAAGCTCTTACAGTAATCTCCCTCAAAAGTTAAATATAACAGTGGAGGAAAAGAGGAGTTTGAACATTTGCATTTCAGTAGTTGTGCATTGAGGGAGCTGTGCTACAGAAACACTGCTCGGCGTTTAGTAGCTTCACAGGGCATTTCTCCTTTCCCATGCACCCATCGTGCTGATAGAATGAATTTGTAGGAGTGTGAAGCTGTAAATACATGCATGGCAGCGTGTGTGCATTTGTGTGTGTAATGAAGATGCAGGACACATGCTGGATAGAACACAGGGATTACCCACCCTTGTTTTCTGTGGGTATCTGTGACAGCCTGGTAAAGCTCAGGCAGTTCAGGTGCCTTTCCACTCTTGATGTCCTTGGGCCAAATTGCTACCTAACTGGGCCTGCATTTGAAGAGAGTGGCTTTCTATTGCTGCAAGGCCACCCAGAAGTTCTCTGGTCCCTTTTTCCTTCTGTCTGTTTTCTTTTGCCTTGAGCATGACCCTTCTTTAATAAAAAGTTTTTAATATTTATTTCTTCATTTGGCCGGATTTTTTTTCCCCTTGGTGTGTGTCTCCACCCACACAGCAAGCTGGCTTCTGTATCCCAGGAAGGATTTTGCTGTATTAAACCTGAGCTCTAGCTCTCAATGTGTGTGAATTAAAGGTTCCCAGTTAGTATCAGTATCAGGCTGAAATGCTTTTCTCCCCTGGATTGCTTCTCATTGGAGAGGTGTTGTTTCAGTGAGGCTTGTAAAGTTTTTCCACATTTTCTATTTTGGTTGCTGTTATAATATATTTCAACAGCAAACCCCTTGCTCATTCCTTGAAAGATTTCCAAAATGCTACTTCTGGCACTTGTATTTCTTAGAGGGCTAATGTAATAGGAGTAGTAGGGCTGGCTTGTACTTTTTCCCAGCTTACTGCCCTTCTTTCTCCACTGAGGGGGGGATGTGGGGATGCATGGCAGGGAGGGGAGAGCTCTATCTGAAGAGCCAAGAGTAGTGTCAGTGTGACCGACAACCCAGCAATAAACCATATTTCTTCTACAGCAGCTAGGCCAAAGTTCAGCTGCATGCAAATACTACAAAAAGCTCAAGAGCTGGAAGGTTTTAATTAAAACACACTTCAGATGTGCTCTTTTGCCAGCGTGATGGAATGCTTTCTGCATCTCCTGGTCCTGGAGGAACAGTCATGATCAAAGCAAGCAACTAATGGGATTTCCGGCTAGATCAGTACAATAGAAATCACCAGAAGGAAAGCGTTATTATTTATTTATTTTCCTGTTTCTTCAGGCACGATAATTTCTAGGAATATAGGCTCTGATCAAAAGGCCCTGTGCGAATCGATGCAGGGCACCCACTGGCTGTGGTGGTGCTGGGTGAGGGTTTTTCTGCTGCAATGCAGCAAACAGGGCCGAGACATTGCTCTTCATGCAGAGGGGCTCACCAAGCTGGACTGATCCTCTACGTGCTTTGGAAAGCCTTGGAGAGAGCACTGCTCTGCGGAAATGGATGGAAAAAGTTGCAAATTCTCTTACACATTTGACAAAATCTGCCCTGTGGGTTTTGGCCAGAGGTGATGGGTGAGCCAAGTGGTGGAAGGGGCCTTTAGCAGGTCTCTGGGCTCTGCAGAGAGAGACAACAATGCCTCAAAAGCAAATTTGGAGAATTAGGTGGAAAATGCCAGTGGAGGGCACTAGCACTGCTTACTGCCTTCCTGGGAATACACAGCGTGATCGCCCACCATACTTCTGCATCCTGCTGTGCAAAACTTAGGCATCTTTGCTCTCTTCCCCTAGATGAGATGAAAGGAAGCAAGGTTGAATCAGGAAAAAGCAGAAAACTGGGCTTGCCCCTCCCTCCTTCACTTTGCAAGGGTTTATGGCACCCTGTGTGCCATTTCTTCATAGCTTCTTTTCAGCTTTCTGCAGTCTGTGTCAGTCCAAGGAGAGAAAGTGCTGCTCAGCCAAGTAGATTATTCTGTTTCCTGAATTGCCTTCCACACAGTTCAGCACTAGTGTGGCTTATTACAGGAGACTGAACTGCACCGCACCATTATCCTGTCATCTCCAGAGCTCTGCCTTCCCCACAGTGGGTTCCTGCCTTGGATCATTAAGCCACGAAGCTCCGTGGTTCTGCCTTGTTCTCCTGAGGGGCGGCACCAAGAGCATGAAATTGTTTGCTGACCTTGCTGGAGACTTATGGTCTGAGTCTTTAAACACCTGGCCATGCAAGGACAGTTTCCACAGAGAGGTGCTCTCACCTAGTTCAGTAAACTGGAAGACTATCACTGCAGAAATAACTGGGTTATTTAATTTATTGTACATCACTCTGTCCCAGGTGCAACTCAGCCCTTGCAAGGAAATGGAAAGAACTGGAGGATGACTGGACAAGGATGCACATGAGGGCACAGACCCATCTCCACCTTTTCCAAAACTGCAGACGACAACTAGCAAAGCTGGGTGTGCATGAAGGACAAAATGGCTGGGTCTTTCTGCAGAGGGGTGTTTCACCAAACCCTCTGCTACATGTTGGCTGAAGCTTCAGGGGGAACTTCTGCCAGAGTCAAATAGCCCTGAGGGCTCTGAGTGCTATTTGCAACCCCTGCAGAACATCTCCATAAAACAAAACAAATCCCCTAAAGTAGTCAGTTGATAATATTGTTTGTGTGCTAATAACACTTGTGTTGTCTGTGTGTCCTCATGGTCTTCCTGTACCTTCTGATATTGGTCAATGAATGAGAACTGCTTTTTTAAATTCAGTTTGTACAGTGTCCAGTTCTTCAGTTAGGATAAAATTGGAAAGTTAAATACATGGTCATTATGCAAATAAATGCAAGTTGGCTCAGCTTTCCTGAATGCAGACCTGATGGATACAGCATCATTGGAAGGGGTACCTAATGTAAATTGCTACTTTGGTAAATTGCTATTTTGATGCCTAAAACTTTATGCATTGCCATCATCAGGGAGGTTTTTCAGGCGTCTGGTTCATGGATGAGGAAACTGAGGCATGGAGGTGAGTGGTGTGAAGGGCTAGAGGACACACCAGGGCTGGAACTCTTCTTGCTGCTCCTCTGCCCGTGCTGAACCCTTCACATAGGGCTGGAGCTCTAAGATGCACTGGAGATGTTTCCTAACCTGTTTGCTAAACTAACTTAAGAGCATAAAAGAGATGTTGCCAGAATCCACTGGAGATGGGCTGTTGGGTTCGGGGTTGCTTTTTCTGGATTGGTTTCAGTATTATTGTGGTTTCAGTTTCACTGCAGCATTAAAGATAGAAATGTCAGTCAACAGTGTGTTTATCCAAAGCATGTAGTGAGCTACAGTGTGCTGAATAGCTTGGGGAAAAGTGTGACATGGGGCCCATTTGCTCCCATTCTTAATTGCTTGCAATAGTGAAAATTTCCTCCTTTCCTCTTTTGCACCTTCTGTTGTCAGGAAAGACAATACTTGATCCAAGTCCAGCTGAGTGCAAGGTGTTGCCTTCAATACATCTGGTTGGTGAACTGTGCTTTGTCTGCTCAAAAGGGAGCCTTTAATAATGTGACAGGGTCCATTCCAAGCTGTTACAAATTCCGGTGCCCAGGCAATTAAATGTAACTAAAATCCTGATCGTTTTGATTTCTTACCTAGCAAGAGAGCAATTGCTACCTGTTCAGTAAATACAGTTGAGTTTTATTTGGCCTCTGGCAGTAATAGTATTTAGAGTGTCTTGGCAACTGTTCACTGATGAGGGTCCAAAAAAAGCACTTAACAAAATCAAGTGATAGCAGTAATAAACTGCCAAAGACACTGACTCTTTGTTTATCCGCTTGAGTGCTTTAGCAAAGATTTCAGGGGCTCCTTGTGGTTTCTCTGCCTCTCTTAAACTTTTTAGCCTGGATCACGAGCCCATCTGCCAGGGACTGGTGAGGTGGCTGCCTCCCAGCCAGGGGCATCACTGCCCAGGGCTGTGTCAGACTCTGGGGTGACACAACCTTCTGCTCCCTGGTCCCCATGGCTGAGCCCCAAGCAGGTGCCCAAGGGGCTATGCCAGGCGTTGGATCGGATAATATCCAAATATCTGAAGTATGGGACTATCAGATCTCCTGCCTCCCTGCCTCCAGCTCCAGCTACTCTGCCTCAGAGGAGTAATGATTCTGGGGATGAGGCATCCACGTGGCTCATAAACCATTGGACCATGGAAGTTCTGTGCACTTTGCCCTAGCAGGAGGAGCGCTTTGGCATGCACAGCAGTCGCCTTCTCCCCTTGCCATGAGGCTGCTTGAAAACTTCAGAGGTGCCACAAGTCAGGCGATTTTACAGCTGCCGTTTGGCTGAGTCTAGGAGTGTTTTCCTCACCAAGAGAAGCAGCAGCTATTTTTCACAGAGCAAATGAAGCCACCTGTTGGGTTAACTGGGCTTTATTCAGTCCCCAGGCTGCCTTGCACAACCTTTAGGGCCCATAGGAGTCTTTGAAGTACCATTGAATTTCATTGTTAATGTCACAGTCATTTACTGTGAATGGAAAAGGGTATTTTTTTTCACTCCCAGGCATGAATAAACTCTGTAGATTGCAGGAAATAATCCCTCTTAAAGGAGAGTTGAAAGTGCTGTCTTTTAATATAAGAAACCTGGTGCCGAGCTGATGCCCAGGACTGCTCCGGGTTTTCTCGAAAGTACTGGATTTTGCTCAGTGTTTAGAAACAGAATAAATCAGATGAAAGGAAAGCAGCTGATGACAGGGTAATACATGTATCAGGGAAGGCGAGGAAGTGAGGAAGGAAAAGTACCTAATGTGGATGACTTTAATTATGAGGAAGGTGGGAAGATTGACTTGCCCATCCTGAGTGGGGTGTGTGAGAAGATACATTAGTGTATATTCTATCAGAGGTTGATGAGGTCTCCTCCAAGATGTTAGTAGTTACTTGGATGAAAAAAGGTGCACTTGCTGGCAATATTTATGAGGGCTTTAATTACAAATCACAGACTGAGTTCCAATTAGGAGGGAAAGTGGGGGTGAGAAGATGAAAGAAAAGATGTACAGCATGTGTTAAGAGCACGGTGATAAATCTGTGGCTAAGGATTATGGTGAACAAGGTAGTTGTACATCATGGCGTCACTTGCACACTTAATATTTTTAGGTGCTTACTCCAAGTTCCCTTCCACCACCCCCCCATCACAAGCAAAATGCTTATAAAGGGGTCAAACACAGGCCTCTGTTACTCCTCTTCCAAGATGGAAGGCAAAGATCATTTGCAAATGATGCAATACAGGGCTGTTGCTTTTTTTTTTTTTTTTGCAAATTCATTAACTGTGTCATAAAACAGCACTCCAGAAAAGGCAACAGAGATAGATCACAGTATTTGTCTCCATGCTGCTAGAATAGTGGAAAAGTTTTGCTGCCATCAGCAATCCTTTCACATTGTTGTGAAATGATTCTCATGTTTAGAATCATAGAATGGTTTGGACTCGTTTGCATTATCCTTGCTATAATCTCACCTAACCAGCTTCTTATGCAGATAACCATGATGTCCATTTATTTTTATTTCTGGAGGTAACACTGAAAGGGTCTCGAGATGCATCAGCACTGGCTTAATTCCCTTTCCACTGTAGTCAACCAAGGACTTTGCCATTGACTTCACTGCAAGGACAATGCCTCCATGTCTGAGTGGCTTTGGCACAATTCTCTCATTACATCCCTCTCATGTGCCTCAGAAAGAAGCTTCTCTGTAGTGTTTACTTAAGGTGTAAGCTGTTTGCCAGTATCTCCACAGGTGATGCAGGTAAGAGGTTTTGTCTAACAGCATCAGCATTAGACAAATGGGCAATACTTTGGATCTCGTAGTATTGGTAATTAAAGTAAAGGTAAGTCTGCAAACAGTTCATGAAATTCTGGGTGGAGAACAGGAGGAATTAGCTAGTGGGATTGCTTTTGTTTCAGGTAGCATTGTTCCTCCTCCTGATATCCTAAACAGCAGTGAAATGGCTTCAGGGAAGCAGTGGCAGTACTTAAGCAAATGGAAAATTTTTTTCTCTTCTTTAATTCCATGATCACACTTGGTAAGCTAGAACAAAGCAAAGGAGAAAACTCTTTCTTTGGTGATGTTGAGAACAAATTCTTGTTTATTTAAAACTAGCTATGTCAGGAGAAAGGTATGATGGAGTATAATTGCCAAATTCTTATTTGGTAATTAGTATCTTGCAGCCATCTCAACGCTGTTAAGAAACAAGCATAATGCGCATAGGATGCACATATTTATCGTGGAAGTTGGCACTTCAGACCATTAGGAAGTATCTGTAGCTTTGCTGTATGCTGCATGTAGATTAATCTAGTTTAGGAGACATAAGATCCTGGCAGACATGCTCCCATCGCTCAAGCATTTTTAACATCAGGCAGTAGGAGAGCACTTGGAGAGGCACCAGGTGGTTTCTATAGCCCTGCTGCAATAATATTGTGAGTTCCTGATACCTGTGCAACAAAGGTTTACCTGTTGCTGGCTGCAATATTCACCTCTGCCTGTTCTATTTACACACATTAAAATTAAAAAAATGAAATGGTCCGGTCCAGGAGGGAGTAGTGTTCCATTCATTCTCTGTTGTGCAGAGTATTTCTACATGCCAGCATTGGAGGAGAGACACCTTGCCTCTTGGGAGTCTCTGAGAAAGGGCCTGTGAGATAACCCCAGACACACGTCACAGCCATGGGGCTCTGCCACCTTAAACAAAAAAAATTATTGCTGGGAATTAAACACATTCCCTTGTCAGCCCATCAAAGAAAGTATAGGTAGAAGCAGCATGTTGCAGAAATAAGCAAGTCTGGAAATCGTGTCTAGGAATAAGATAGAAACAACTTGTCAAGGGAAGATGATTTTCAGTAAAAGATCATAGCTAGAAATTCATCACTTAGGGCTTTTTGATTAAATGTGTTTGGGAAGAGATGGACAAATAAGATCTCAGGGGAGAGATTGTTTCAGCCACAGGCCTAAGGCTGCCACCAAAGATGAGGTTGTACGTGCTGCAGCAGATGATGTTAACTGCAAACCTCATTGTGCTTTGTGAGCAGCGGGAGTGTCCCTCCTGCACTTGCATTTATAGGCTGCAAAGAGAATGAAGTGATTTTTCCCAAGGTCACTCAACAGTTCATTAGCAGGGCCAGGAGGAGACCAAAAGCCACCAGGGTCTAGTGGCACTACACTTCACTAGAGTCAAGGTGGAGACATACAGGTAACTTATTTATTTGTGTCCTTCCTTTATTCCCCATGTCTCTTGACTGTCTTTTAGAGCTCTACACAAGAATACAGGGTTAGGGATTGAATCCTGGTGTGCATCCAAGTCCTTCCTGATGGAGGATTGGAGTACTAGAGCATAAATAGGATCTCTTCCAAAATGGAAGGACAGATTATCTCTGTGTTAACCTGCAGCAGTCCTAATGGTCTTCTGTTTCATTCATTGATTTGGCTAATTCAGTACCTGGAGGGATATATTGCATTTTGCCTTCCCATAGTGGATCAAGTTCTTGTCTTATTTGTATGGAAGCTACTTTTGATGAAGTCGGTGAGTAGCCTCTCATGCAGACAAATGCAAGGAAGGGCCTGATGTCTCAGGCAGGTTTGACCATCACACTTTCTTCTCTGGATGCTCTTTGTTTTACTGTTTGGGCTCTAGAAATTTGGCTCAAAACACTTCTTTTTTTTTCCAAGTGGTGTTGAGGAAGCAAGATTATCTCATGCATGGAAGTAGAAGCATTTTGATTTTTGTTATTTTATCAATGCAGTGTCTTCCCCACGTTCTGAAAATCCTTTTGCCCAGGTCATCCAGTATATAGTTGTAGTATATGATTTGACATGCCTTACTGAGGAAAAGATGAAGCAGAGAACACCAGATTTATTATTGGGTCACTGACTGAGATATTTTTTGAGTTCCCAGAGCTTTATCATATCCTGGGTCTTAGTAAAGAGATGATCTCAAGAATTAGATTACTGAGATCATAATATACTGCTGTGTTAGACAAGATTCATGGTTGAGAGAGGATGTGGCATTTACTTGGCCTTTTAAATGTCACATCCAGACTTTAAAGGCCATAGTCTTAGAATAAACAAAAGAGAACACAGCTAGCTCAAGCAGCTTTAAAATGAGCAGCATCCTGGTGATCCAGAGGGAACCTGTGAACCGTATTTATGCAGCAGATACAAGGATAAGTAGCCACTGGAAACCATGCAAGGATGATAGCAGTGTCTTTCTTGAGATACAAGGTAAGATGTGCCTGCATGGTCAGCATTCCTTTCATTTAGCAGCAGAAGGAAGGAAGTAATATGAAGTTCTTATCAGAGTGATGCACAAGAAGTTAGACAGGCATTAATGGCTTGAGTAATTTTGGTTGGAGTACAGTAAATGTAGTGACTGAATACCACACAAAGTAACATGTCTCTGCAAGCAGGTGCTTGTCAGTTGAATGACTGGATGGAATTTTTTTTCTGTTTTCTTAGCTGTGTGATAGTTCAAGTGGATGATAACACCGGGCAAAACTTATTTCTTTCCTCAGATGCATTCTTCACTGATAGAAACAGGCCCACAGGAGGGTAATGCACAGAGCTGAGTTCTGTACACTGCAGTGCTATACAGCATAAAAATGCATGTGGGCAGTTCCCACTGATCAGATGTGATAGTTCAGTATCTGCAGGCCTTTTAAAATCGGGCTGTTTTTGAAATTTTTATGAACTGATAAATGTTGCCAAATTGCTTGGAAATTTACTGAGAGTCTTCAAGGGACATTCATCTTTAAAAAGTACACTTGAGGCACACATCCTTACTTAAGGCTTTTCTTGTTGTTTTTTTTTTTTTTTCTGGGTAGCTCATGGAAGTGTCCATGTGTGTATCTATATTTAAAACTGTACTTTTCTGTTTTGTTTTTCATGCTCTCAGTAACTGTTATATTGACTTTTTTAAATATTTTTTTTCCTCCAGTACTAATTTCTAGAACAAAGTTCAGTTACCTCTTAAAATGGTCTATATTTTAACCAAGTGGCACAATGGGCAGCAAGTCACTGTGTGATGAAGTTTGGTAATCTGCCCTCAGGAGTGAATTGTTATTGATTTAAAGGAAGATGAAAAGTCATTGGTGTTTTGTGGGAGGGCTAAATGATCTCTTTTGGCCTTAAGATCTAGGTATATTGATTTAAAATTATCTTGCTTTACCTGCTGCCTATAAATTTACAAATTCAAGTTAAATGAACATAAAACACATTCTGGTTGAGTCTACTGTATTTGTACAGGGTTTTAACTAAACCATTTAAAATGGTGGTCTTTTTTATTAATTCTGCTTAGCTGTGTATAGCTCTCTTAGAG
>VZTN01036953.1:28153-171361 GCA_013400515.1 Erpornis zantholeuca | reverse complement strand
GGGGGGGGCAGTCTAGCAATATTTGTATACTTCACTGTAATTGAATCCTGATGCAAATCCAAATCTTTGTTATTCTTGCATTCACTGCAGTGACCTTGATAATGTGAATGCTTCACCTTTGCTGTTCCTTGGAAGGCAGTCCCGTGAAACGGGATCAGTTACATGCATTGCTAGGATCCCATTTTCAGTACCAGTGAATTAAAAACAGTTAGAGCTAGTTAATGGGCTTCCCCCTTGCGTGAGGGGGGGGAAGGGGGAATGAACAAAGGGCAATAGAAGCTGAATTGTTTGAGAGGAGGTAATCTCTGTTTTGTTTCTGCTATAGATTAGGAATGATCAATTATCATGTCAGAAAGCAGAGAAGCTAATATGCCGCAGAATCTACACACAGTTATTTAATCATCCTGCCTGATGCATAGCATTCATCATTCACTTTTTAATGCCACTTACTGTTATCGTCTCGCATTTATGCTGGGAACATTTAGGGAGAGAGAGTCATGCTAATATGCAACGACCTGAGGCACAGAGTAGTAGAGAACCCATATGGTTCGATTTCTGTCTCTTCAGTCTAAGCAGCTTGAGCCCTGGACCCATGCAAACTGCTGTACACATCTGATCTTGAGATGATCCCCCTGTGGATGACTCAAGGCATCATCTGAAGGAAAACCTTTGTGAACTCCCACCTGTACTGGGTGGGTAGTTCTCAGGGGTGCTGTAAGCTGCTTTTTTCCAAGAGCAGTGGGAGCTAACATCATCACAGACCTGCGAAGGATACAGGCGAATGCCTGTGAGCAGCTGGTATTTGTGCAGTGAGCTCTAGTAGCCACCCCATCCTGTCATCTGCTGTTTGGACTACTTTCAGACATCTTCAAGGCACAATTTCAGCCAGCCACTAGATGCAATGAGCTCTTGCAGCATGAAGGTTGGTCAAAGGAGAGTCACAAATGTGCAGGGTGATACCAAAGAGGAGGTGTTTTATGTAATGCATATGAAGACATACATATGTGTACTTTAATTCCTCGGTGCAGTTTTTGGTGGTCTAGTCTACACACTGAATAAAGGTGAAGAAAAGAGAGCTGGAAGGATTAGGGTGCTTCCTTAGGTCTGTCCAAGTCATTCCCTGGTCCAAGTTGGAGAAGAGAGCCAAGAAGCTCCTCAGAAGGAGAAACCCGCAGTGACTGATGTTGAAATGCCCTCTTCTCTTCTAACAGTCACAAAGCTGAGGGGAAGCAGTGGAAGTACTGAAGTGATCAGTATAAGGAGAACTTGCCAAAACCAAATCTGTAATCGTGTTACAGTGGTTGTGAACCAAGAGAGGAATCTGGATGCAGTGAAACTTGTCTTTCCTCCATCTTTCTATAATATCATGGTAAAGCCAAATGAGACAATGTCACCCAAGCCTCAAGATACATTAGAGAGTGGAGCCGCACAGATGCTTCCTCTGAAGCAGTAAGTTGCCTGATTCCTATAAGCCTCTTCCTAGCAATATCTAGGAGTAGTGAAGCTTTTGTTTTGCAGCCAGGAGAACCTAAAATGTGGACTTGTGGCACATTCTTTTTCCCCCCTGATGCTTCCAAGAGTGGCACTATCAGAAATGAAAGCCAAAAAGGCAGAAAATTCCCACTCTGCTATCCTTTGTGCATATATCTTGCTTAATTTTTGATAGTCATATTCACAAAGCAGTGAAAATACTGTTGTGGGAGAACCAGCCACCAACCAGTGTAGATTGGGATGAGCATCATGTTGCAGAAAGCAGCCTGTTTGACCTCAGTTCCGATGAAGAGGAAGAGCTACAGACATGTCCATTTATGCATTGCATGTGCAGCCACCATTTGAACAGCTGTTGGGACCATTTAGCTTCTGGATGGCAATCCCACCCTCAGATGTTCGGGCTGTTCTCCTGGTACCTTAGCATTGCCCTGACCTCCAGAGCCTGTGGTGACCCAGTTAAGTAGACAAGGGCTTAGGGCATATCCTGTCAGCAGTAAGGGGGGAAATAGGACTAGAGAGTCCCTGTACAGTCCGTAAATTGAGTTTTCATGTTAGAAATGTTCTGGCAAATTCTTGAGTTGCTCTCTAAATCCTTTTCAACACCTCCAGAAACTAACTGGACTGAAAAAGCCTGGTTCATTTTGTCAGTAGAGTCTGTGTTTGCTTCCTGCAGAAAAGTGATGCCTCTGCAGGGTGGGAGAGTCAAAAGCCATGCTTTCATATGCAGCTGCATTTATCCCATTCAAAAGGTTGATGTTCATCCTGAGCTTGTGTTGCTCAGTCGTGATCTCTGCAGCTTTGCCTCAGCAAAGCAATTTTGCACAGTGCTTGTCTTTAAGCACAGAACTAGTGCTTCTACTTGGAAACAGAAGTTGGAGAGAGTTATTAAATTATGAAAATAAGCCTTTGCCACAAATTTCCTCGTAATTTTCTTTTTTGTCACTCACATAGGGTTTTTGTTCAATGTTTGAGCTCAGTGTGATATCACCAAGTTGCTTGTGATATAAATAGAAGCAGCCAGCTGTCAGGAGTAATGCTTGCAGGTATTCCTTCTTTTCTTTATTTGCCTTACAGCAGTGCCTGCGGGCCAAAGCAAAGATTGTGCTGGCAGCATCTGAATAGTTAGTTCCTGCCCCTCAAGTTTGTACAGATAAAGGAATTATCGTTATCTTCACTGCACAAATAACAGCCCAGAAAGATGAAGTGACTTGCCCATGGTCATGGTAGGAGTCTCTGGCAGAGCCGGAAAGCTGAGTATTGTTTCCTCTGGTCTGATGCTTTTATCCCAGTGCCATCCTTTTGTGTGACTATCTGCTTTCAACAATTTAGACTTTCCCGTAATGTCTCCTGGCACAAACGTGCCAGCTGGTAAATGGCACTAAATATATGTCTCTTGGATCTCTGCCTTTCAAGATCCTTTTTATTTTTATTACTTACCTTGTGATAGCCAGGTGTCTGTGTAGAGCCCTGTGTCTGGAAGGATGTCGGGATGTGCTCATCTAACCTGCTTTAAAACCTCCACACGCACAAATGCCACAGGTTCACTGGGTGATTTTTTTCCAGTGATCCATTATTTTTGTCCTTAGAAAACTGTTCCTAAATTTAACACTGCACTTGTGTTGCTCCAGAGACAGCATCCTTTTACTTATTTGGAGACTCATGTTCTCTTCTAGTCTCCTTTTCCCCAGGACAGAACAGTCTCTGTTCATAGCTTTCTTAACTTGTGGGTTTTCTCTAATTCCCTCTTGGATTCCCTAAAAATGCACTGTTTTTTTCCTGACATTCAAAATGGGGCATGGGTATGGAGCTCCCTCAAGTGCTTCCTCCTTCTCCCCAAGGACCTGGTAAATCACTTCTCCTGCTGGGAAGCTATGGGTTGAGGACTTGCCTAAGCAAACAGCACCAAGAAGGTGCATTCCATAGCAGAGCAGGGCATCAAGGTGTACAGGAGGGTTTTCTGAAACAGGGACAGCCCCAAGGATTGCTGAGACCCACCACAAGCCCACTGCTTGTACAACAGCGGCTGATGAGCGGGTGGGGCCAGGAGGATCCACAAAAACAGCACCCCCAGGGAGAACTGTGAGTGACCAGCAGGGGAAACAGGGCATGGCGTGACAGGTTGTGTGGAGGGTGCATGGGGAGGTCACATTCCACTGACTTGAAGGGAAGAAGAAATTTGGTTCATTGGCATTACTACCAGTTTGGTGTCAGAGCCAGCAAGAGAAAACCTCCGGGAAGACCTTACAGCACTGCCCAGTGCCCAAAGTGGGCCGGCAAGAAAGCTGGAGAGTGTCTTTTACAAGGGCTGGTAAGGATAGGACAAGGGGTAATGGCTTTAGACTACAGGAGGGTAGATTCAGAATAGATCAAAGGACACAATTTTTTACAATGAGGGTGTTGAGTTGCTGGCACAGGCTGCCCAGAGAAGTTGTGGTTGCAACCTTCCTGGAAGTGTTTAAGGCCAGGCTGGATGAGGCTCTAGTGGAAGGTGTCCCTGCCCATGGCATCAGGTTTGGAACTGGATGATCTTTAAGGTCTCTTCCAACTCAGACCATTTTATGATTCTGCATATTCTTCCCTCCTTCCAAAGGAGCATTGCATTGATGCCTTAAATAGCTACCTAGAAACAGAGATTAGACAGGAATAAGGGAATAAAGGAGGTGTGTATTTAAAAGCCCTACACTCTGGGCTCCAGAGGCTCCCCTGCCTCAGTGGATCCCAAGATGGATGACAGGTCACGAGTTTTTCACACCTGTATAGGTTTGGTCCATTTGCATATCAGCATAAATTCGCCCATTAAAACTTTAGCTAATGATGTAATTTCCCCAAGCTTGCCCCCCTCCTCAAGATGATGGTGTACACTTTTCGGGCCTTGGATGATCTGGGTGTTCGTGGAGAGCAAGCTGGAGAGGCTTTGTTATGTCTGTCTTAGCATAAGAGAGTGGTACTTAATGAGCTACAGGAAACTTCAGAGTTACACTAGCAGAACAGGATTTGAAAAATATAAAAGTTAAAACCTTAGGCATCATTATGCTCCCATGTTTCACACTGCAAAGGTTACCCTTTAGGAAGCTGAAGGTACGCAAATTTACCTTGATAGTATCAAGAGGTGTTTTCCCAAACACCTGTAGTAAAACTTTGATTTGTGCTGACTGTCGTAGTTAGCTTCATCTCAATGCTTGGAACCTGAGATTTTAGGGCTAACAGTGGCCATGGTCATACTTAAGTACCAAAAGACTGGGCAGGATATCTGAGCTGGCAGCAGGGATGCGATCTGTTACATTTTCTCTCTATTAGTCTGCTGTTTCCCTTAGAAACAGTAGGAGCCTGGGCAGCATTTGCTCTGATCCAGAAAAGCCACTGTCAGCCTAAAACCGAGGGTTTTATATAATCACAGGTACATAAACCTTTCCATTTCAGCTCTAGTAAGGTTTTGAGGTTTTACTAATCTAGGGGTTTGATCTAGCATTATCTGTTTGATCTGTTTTTATTTGTTTCTAAGAATTTTATTTCCAGCCTTCTGGTCTTCACTGGGAAACTCACTTATGGAAAGGGTCTAGATTGTGGTTCTGCAAAGCTGTGACCAGCTCAGGGTCCTGTGACAAGTGGTGGGCTCATGCTTTTCTCACATTTTTGAATGAGAGGTGAGATGAGAACAGTGGTAGTGTTCAGAGGGACCAAATACCACAGGAAATCCAAAAGAGAGTTAAGGACTTTGCCTATTCTTCCCTCTGACTTGATGCACCTCTTCAGTAGCTGCTCTTCAAGTGGAAACATAAGGAATTAATTTGCTGCACTAGAGTGTTTAGTAATTTGGCTTTAATGTTAAAATTCATCAGCAAGACTGATTGCTGTATCACAGAGAGTAGCAGGCTTGGCAGAGAAGGAAATTTCCCACACAGTTTAGAAATGGTCCATGAATTTGCTGGGTTTAGAGTTTGGTAAACAGCTGGAAAAAGGACACAGCAAATCTTGTATGAAGAAAAGAGCCAATTTTAGAATTAAAAAGGTGAGATGGTAGGGAGCAAGAGTGCACATTTTACATTTTATTCAGTAGCTGTGGTTTGGCTTTATTTTGTTCTTAATGGCATGTGGTTTTTAAAAGGAAGTTTTTGCTTAAATGCAAATCAGATATTAGGTTACTAAAGATAGGAGAGGCACTCCTTGGTAAGTGTGGTGGGAGCTAGTCCGATAAATGTACTCAATAATGAGAATTCTACAGCAAAAAGCTGAGCCGTGTGGCTATGATCCAGCAAAATGCTGACAGCAGTGGTAGCACTCATGCACTTAAAATTAAGCATTTTCCAAAAATGCTTTGATGGATCAGAGCTGGAGTCCTTATCACCTTGCTAGGAGAGAATTTATGAGAGTCTTGTAAGTCAATAGTATTTATTCTTAAGCTTCACAACTAAACCACTAATGGAATATAGGGAAATTACAGCTTTTCTGTGGTGTGAAGATATCTGGCTCTGCTAAAAACCACAAACTGTTCCCCAGCTTCCAGAAAAACCTACTATCTTGATTTCCAGAGGCTCTAGAAAAACAAAATCAGGTACTGGAATTCCCTGTGGATCTACACCCTATAGGAAGATGTTTTTTCATACCTCTCTTCCCAGCTCCAACAAATATTTGTCTCAGATATGCATTGGCCTTGAGTGCAAGTACCTGCTAGGGACACCAGGGATGCCTCTTTTTCCTGAGCCCAGGCAACCTCTGATGCTGTAATGTCTCCCTCTCCCTTCTGAGGATCATGATAAATTGACGCTTATTAGGAACTGGTTGTGCAGGACACAGGGCTGATGACTGCTGTAAGTACAAATGAATTTGTGTTAGGCCTGGCAATTGAAAAAAAAGTTTCCCAAACAATGAGCTATGGTCAGGGCCAGTCTTGCCAGGCCAATTTTTAAAATTATTTTTTCTAAACAGCCTGTAGCTGTTTGAAGGGGACTTTGCACCCTGCATAATACAGGTGAGTGTTTGCAAGCCTTCAGGTTTCAAGAAAAAAAATTACTTTGATTGGTGTTACAGATCATGGTACCCTTTGCAGTCTTCATTATACGGAGTCCCTAAAATTCCTTAAAACTGTTGTACACCAATATTCCTCATAAAGCACTGAATGTGTTTGTTGATGAGCAAGCTGGAGGTAGTACTTCCCCTCCGTTGAGATGACTGTGCTGAATATTACCCAATTTTCTCTTGTGATATCTGGTCATGTTTTCCTCAGGCCTTGTGCCTGCAAGTTTTGTGAATCTGCAGGCAGCTTCCATTATTTAAGAGTACACGTCTCTCATCCATGATTGGCAGGAGCCGAGAGCATGTCTGTGCAAAGCTGTAAACAGGAGGCAAATGGCAAGAATCCAATTTATTTTTTGAAACCGTGTGCTTTTAAGAGCCTTGCCAAAGGTTCTGTGTTTCTTTGAGATGGTGGTGATATATGATAGGTTCCATTAAATATTCTGGCTCTGTTCTATATGGGGTAGTGTCCATATGAGGAATGACAAGGCAGTCTTACCCCAAAGGCTCTACAGTAGAGCTTAGTGCCTAGATTTGGTGGTGTCTTTAGGCTCTGCTTGTAATCCTGTTGCAGTTTTAATATATGATAGCCCTGACACAAAGTAACTTCCTTATGGTAGATTTTTTAGAAATTATTTGCTTGCTTAGTGAGATAAGCAGTGAATTTTGGAAACTTTCATGCAGTCAGCAAGAGGGCATAGAGAAAGGAGTGCCAGAGGTGAAATGTTGCTACACATTCCTAGGTTTCCTCCACAAAGATAGGGAGTCTTAGCAATATTCTGTTAAGGCAAACTATTTTGTGAGTGGCAAAGCTTTCATTGGTTGCATCCACTGTCCTTCAAGGAATAGGTGTTGAGTCCTGCTGTCTCACAATTAACAACATATTTTGATTAAGAGGAAAAGACTGCATACAAACATTTAAAGGTATTGCATTTGTTTTCATAATTTATACGTCAATAATCAGTACTTGGTCTTAATACCAAGGACATTTTACAGATACATTTTTATAACACAAATTGTTGCAGGGAGGGTTTCAGTAGTGATTTTTCACATACAGCAAGGGATTTGTTGCTATTTGTTCTTTTGATACCATTTTACAGGAGTAGCTAAATATCATTGAGCGTTGTTCATCTAAAGATTTGCCGTAAGAAGCAGTAGGTACTTACGGGTGGGACAGGTGATGGTAGCTCCTCGCTGTGGAACAAGATTCTTGGTTTCCTCAAATTTTTCTCTTTGCTGCTTCTCTTGCAAGCTCCTCTAGGAGATACTCAGAGAAAAGAAAGCCTTGAGTTAGGTTAATTTAGTGTGCACACACCTCTCCTTCCCCTAAACACACTGGAATTACTGCAAGAGCAGAGTATTGGGGCACAGTAAATCTCGAGGCCTTAGACCACATAGGTGCATAGCCAGACAGATCTCCTGAGCTGTTACAGAGATCAGAAATAAGAGATTAACCATAATCCCTGTGCTAATGCAAATTGCATGCAGATTACTTCTGTTATTTCTCTAATGTAATTGAGGGGTTTCTTTCTGGTTTATGTGTACCAACACAAGGGCACTCCTCTGTAGTGGGAGCGCTGGTAATTAAAAGCATTGGGTTAGTAGCGTCCACAAAACCACAGCATCCATACTGCTCTCTTTGCCTTTAGCAAAGGTAGTTTCCTGGTATCAAGGGTCCAAGGATTGGAAGCCTAGGGAGAAGTTTCCTCAATGCCTGAGGAAAGCTTTGTCAAAGAAAGAACAGGCTCTTCAACACAATTAGGCACCAGTTTGGATTTCACTTTTCATGAACCCAACATTCTGTCCAGATGGGAAGGTCTTGGGAACACCTTGGCCATGATGAGGTTGCATGTCAAGTCATGTCCTGGTGTCAAGCTTAAGGAGCTGTGTTGAATCTTATAGGAACCAGGATGGGAGCCACCTTAAAGATCACCTCTTTTCAAATGAGATAGATCTGGTTGCTTGGGTTAGCCATGGATTTAAATTACAGAAATGGGGGCCTGCCTTCTGTCAGGGTTGGGTTGGGTTCCTCTCTCTTGTTTGACCTGTTTTGTTTCAAGGTACAGATCAGGGCATCTCAGGTTTCAGAGGCATTCAAAATGGTGGTGGGTAACAGACTGCAAAGAGATCTAAGACTTGGCACCTCCGAGATTCATCTTGGGATGTACAGCGTGTGAAGAAATATTATATATTCATTGCCAAAGCAATTTGAGGGTTGTGGTCTCATTTTGATATTCGATGTGTGAAAGGGACTAACATGAATTTCCCATCTACACAAGAGATACCTTGAAGAATCATTCAAAAGAAGATGATCTCAATATATATGAACGATGTTTCAGGATTTGGCTTGTACTTGCCAAGGTGTTTGGATTTAATCTAATCCTGGGGCTAAAATTTACCTCCTTGCATTATTTAGGGCCCGTGCATGGTTGAAATCTCACAAAAGATCTCAGATAGAATAGAAATGGCGTTTAATGCTACTTAGTACAAGGACTTTTCATTCCTTGGAGTCAGTTTTCAGAAACATTTGCAGGCACCTGCAAACTTGGGGCCCAGCGTGTTTGCCTAACTAGCCAGGCATGGTTTGCAGCTATTTGTTCTCAAGGGACAGAGAGTTTTGAAACCCATTATCAGAGAAACTCGAGTACATTTCGGGATATGAAAACTTGCTAGCTCAAAAGTCAAGTTATGACTTAAATCCTAAGTTCTGACTCAGGTGTAATATTCACAGTAAAAGTACCCTTAAGGGAGCCATTGGGTGTTAAGCTTCTCTGAAAGTTCCTGTATGGAAATGCAAATGGATAATACAGTGAAAGCTTTTTTTTTTCCTGCCCCACACAGTGTTTCTATTTTAACTAATATATCTATATATTTTTTTAAATTAACTACTTCTTGAAGCCACCTGCAATTTCACATGTCTTTAGTGTGACTTGTTGAAGAAGGCAAGTTTTGCTTCAAACTCTGAAGTCACCAAAGGCCTGAGAAAAAAATTAGAAACTATGTGAAAAATTACTATATACCAGGCTTCCGAAGTGAAATCAGAGTTAGTTGTCTTGTGGTTACTCTTCTAATACAGGTTTTATTTTCTTCAATTATACCTGGTTTTATTAAGTGCATTAATTATAACATAACTGTTTGGTTAATAATCACAGGTAAAGGTTATGGCTTTGGGACTGAGTGAGGTGGGGAACTATTAGCTATTGTTCCTGCCAGAGTGAAAAATACCAAGGCAAAAGTAATTGTCTTGGAGAGAGCACTAGATAGACCATGAAAAGTAGAAACTGGATTATTTGTTTTGTCTTGGTACAGTGGTTGCTCACCTGATAACATTAGTTTCTCTTAAAATATTATTAGCATTTTATTCCACTAAGCATTACTGTATGTTAGATGTTAGTGGGACACAGCACAGTATGTTATAAATATGGCCTTTGCTGCCTAGATGGCCAATTCAGTGCTAATGTCATTATCAAAGGTTGCAGAGGAACAATGTCCTAAAACGTCTGTTCCTTGTGAAATAATTTCCTGTAGTTATTCAGATGTGACTAATGATGCATCTTCTGCAGAAACTTTAATTTATTTATTTGGTATGTCCCCTTACTCTTCTTAAGAAATGTTAGAAACAGAACCAAAGAAAAAAAAAAAAAGGAAGAATCAGTTTTCTATGCTTTTCTTTGCTTCCTGATTAATTTTTGGTCTTGGGAAAGCAAAAATGTACGTTGGCAATTTCACACCTTGTTACATCTTCTGTTTGCTTTCATCACATGCATGGCTGTTTTCATAAATGGCAAACATAAACATAAATGATGTAATATCCCTCTTTGATCTTGACTGTGTGGCTGAGAAATTAATGGAAATGTGCAGAACATGCACAATTCACAATGTACATCCACCTTTTGTTGTGTCAAGGCAGGGATTTGAACAAGACTTCTGTCTGCTTACGTAGGAAACGAGATATTAGAGCTTTGTGTATCTTGACTCTTATATTAATTTATTTTTTTACCTTTTGTACTCCAAATGGAAGGGCTCTGTGGCTTGACTTCTTTCTGTTAAGAGGATGCTGCCCTTGCAGAAGCAGTGACCTTTGAAAAGCAAGTCTTAAGTAATCCTTTTATTTTTCTGAGATCATATAGCACAGTATCCAGTTGCAGGCTTTTAAGATGGAATGATTGCAGACTTTGTCCACTTGCCCGGATTGGATTACATTTTGTTTGACAAAGAAAACTCTAAAATACTTATACCTTCCTTCTGTCACTTTAGAGCATTGTAATCTCTGTGCATTGAGGATGCAGAGTAGTTGCTGTATCATGCCAGTACCACTGGGATTTATTGAATTTACTTAATTGGCCTTTATCTCATGGTTACACTTTAACACTTTTTTTGAAGGAGTTTCAAAAAAGATACAGTTACTCCTCATGTAATTTACTTTGAGAGTTGGGTTGCTCATTTTCTTATCTTCCATCCATTTCCCAGTAGAGCAGAGCATTCTGTGAGCCACGATTGAACATGTTGGAGACTTGCACACCCAGAGATTTAAGTCCATGAAGCTGCTCACTAGCCAAGCTTTTTGCACACTCTTTTTAAAGAGAATGCTCTGGTTTAGGGGTGTAGGAACTTTGATGGTTGTGTTTGGGTGGCTGGTGGTGCATTTTGTGTTGGTCTCTGCAGGTGCACATAAAGGAGAGCTAAACTGCCCTGAACCTCCTAGGGAAAGATTTTGCAGCAGAGTTTGGGAGCACTTGCATTGTTTTTTTGGCTGTAAAGGGCTTGTGAGCCTCAGTCCTATAAACACTCCAGGAAACCTCAGTAAAGAGGATGAAAAATCCATTATTTGATCAGGCGATTTCGATACTGGGAATTGCATGGTTTTCACCTTCCCAAGAGGCATTCAATACCAGGGAGGGCTGACGTCTCCCCTCACTGCTCTTCTCAAGTTTGCTTTTGCTAACAGGAGTTTAAAACATTTTAATGCTCAACACCAATGTTCTCTATCCTGCTAGACCTCTGCTGCCAGCTCTGTAAGCAGGGGATAGGCATTGCAGGGATTTGGGGGCACTGCAGATCAGCCCCAGAGGGGATAGGTCCCTTTTCTGAGTACTGTGGTGGCTCCTCCCTGTACGTGCAGCATCTGAGTGGCTCGCAGTAAGTGATCAGTAGCATCTATTTAACGAGGATTGTACAATCTCCTTTTACTTGGCACCATAAGCACACAGTTTTTTCCAGTGCCTCCGAAAACGATGTAGCTCCTTTGCATTAGAAGGGGCTTCATTCTATTTTAATGGAGATCACTACTGTCTCTATTTTCTCTGACCATACACATGTGCAGGGATCATGTATCTCATATGCACAACTCAGCTTGTCATGCACATGCGTGCACAGTGCATATTTAGACACCTGGATTGATTAATGGAAATTCCTTTACCAGATTAGCAGTTTGTATTTAGATTGTTGTTTGCCTACGCATAGCCCAAAAACTTGTAGAGGACATCAGTCAGGGAGGGGTAAGGTGACTTTTGCAGATGAAAAATTGTTGGTGATCACCATGTAGTGCCTGCATAAAAAATATGATCATCATTCAAATCAAGGTGGTTTTTACTCGCTCAGTGGAGCAGTTGTGAGCACAGTGGTGGACACACAGTTAAAAAGCAAACACTGTCAAACAAGCGCAGCTTGATGCCAGCTCTCCAGCAGAAAACAGTATGGAAATAGCCAACACCTTTCAGGATTCTTCAAGAGCCAAGTGGGGAAAGTAAACAGGAGTATAAAAAATTAGGGCTGAAGCAAGACTGACATGTGGGAACTTGCTATAACAGAGAAATCTTGCTGCTGGCCTTCAGTCCAAGGATAATTGTGTGGAGCTCTTCCCTTACTTTTTGGCTTAAAATCAGACCTGGAAGAATTAATTTATTTGTTGTTTTTATTTTACTTAATGGACTAGGGGCTTTTCTATAGTGTTAAGATAATTAGCTAATCCTGCATATAGAATAATTTTTTTTTTATAGCTCCAAATACATTTTGGAAGATAAAATGTGGCTATTTGCTTCTGCTCTTTGCACTCCATTCCCCATATGGCCACAAAATCCTTTGCCACAGGTCTCCTCAGCCCCCTGTCATCCTTGCAGGATCTGGCCTGTGTGCAGGGTGAGTTAAAGTCCCTCATCCAGTCATGGCCTATTTTTATCTCTGGAGAATCTGCTCTTGGCCCTGCAAATGGGACACTATTAATTTCTCCCGTCCCCTTTTCACTCACTGTTGTTTCCTAATCACTGGCATGAAATACCTGGGGTGTTAGGGTTGCATTGCCCATAGCAACTTTTGCTAGAGAGCTGGCAGGGGTGGCAGCAGCCACAACTTAAAAAGTCTCTGCAGACATCGGACTGAATACAAAGGATCAAGCCTGTTTCTGATGCACATGTGTGCTGCAGAGGGCAGATAACCTTTCAGGGCCGCATCTTAAAATAATGAGCGGAGCTGGTACAGCTGCTCTCATGCTGTGGCTTCCCCAAGCCCACTGCGAACTTCCGAACTGTGATTGCTGTTAAAATCTTTTGCCATTTGCAAGGAATTAGCATCACTATGTGAGCTGTAACACCCCGGTGATATTTATGGAGAGCAATTGAATTATAAAGGTTGTAATATTCCTTGCTTCTGGGGGGGGGAAGGGGGGGCTGAAAGATGCCTAGGCTTAAACTCCTTAAAATCCAAAAATAGTTAAGGAGCCCATGTAATCTACGGTTTTCTGAAAAATATATGCCCTGAAAGCAGGTGAAAGAAAGCAAAACATAATCAATATGTAATTCTGATAATGTAGGCTCCTGACACATTTGAAAAGAGAAGGTGTGGGGTTGATGTGTAAGCTGTGATAGTAGTTCATGTTATTACTTTGCTTGGTGATCATGCTACTAAAAATCTGTGCAAGAGCAGTTGTTAAAAATACCACCACGGCAGAAACAGACCCCACTGATCTGCTGTAGCAAAGGATTGCCTTGTGTTTGAGGGTGCCCTGATGAGTTTGACTTTGGCTGGGGCAGGCCATCTTACTAACAATGGTTTTCGTCTGTTCTGTTTTTCTCCTGTCTTGCAGCACCTTCTCCAGTCAGTACTGTGAAAAAAGGGAAGATAACTAAAAATAGCATCTCCCTTTCCTGGCAGGAGCCAGATCGACCCAACGGCATCATCCTGGAATACGAAATCAAATATTTTGAAAAGGTGTGATGGACTGATTGCTGAGCTTCCCAAGTACCTTCTCTTTATTGTTTTCTTCTTTTGGTTATGATTATTTGAGTCATGGAAGGGAATGGAGAGATTTTATGCATAAATCAATGTCAGATTGATTTTGCAGTAAATGATTAGGAAGACTTGAAATGAGGGTGTTGTTTTCCATTAGTGTGCCACTTCTGTTGAACAAATACATTAAATCTGCGTGTCAGATTCCTCTCCGGCCTTATCACATTAAGATAGAGCCTGCTCATTTGTTAAAAGTAGAGGGGATTGGGGACTGAGCATCTGTCTCCTCCCAGAAACATCAGGCAATCCCTTGCCTCTGGTATTTCAGTTTCTCATTTAATTTTCCATTCACTGTGAAAGGAGAGGAGAACAGGGTTGTGGAGAGATTGTATGTGCTCTGATACGAAGGACGTCCTGGCTTAAAAACTTGCCTGGGTTTTCCAGCTCTTGCTCTCTATTTAAAGGGAAGCAGTCTCCCCACAAAACTTGCATCTCCTAGTCTTCGTTTCAAATGTGACTCGTTCTCTTCCTGCAAAATGAATGTAGATTAAATTAAAATGGTTAGAAATGCACTTTATCAAAGTAATGTATTTTGAGTGATATGGCCTTAAATCTCTGGAAATCTTAGAATTCCAAAAATCAGGTTTTCGGGATTTGACTGAATAGCAGTTTTTTTGCCTTAGCTGGAATTGTAAGGTGTTCTTTTTTCCTCCAGATCATCCCAGGCTTTCTGCATGAAAATGAGAAGAAGATAATGAAATTGAGTCACAATACACTTTTTTAGGGGGATTGAATTTCTGTTTTAAGGGAGATACTCCATTAGCTCTGTCTGTGACCCAGGTGAAATCACTAAACATGGACCAGGACTAGATCCTTACTCCTTCTCTCTTCTTTCTCTGACCGCGGGAAGGACCTGCTCAAGCAGACCATGCAAACAGGGGAAAGAATTTCATAAATCTTCTCCATCAAAATAAAATCAACATTATTTTTACAGATGAGGGAGCTTGTGAAATACCACTAGATATATGAGTGACTTAAATAGGGCTGATGTTTTCCAAAAGATTGAAGTACACTGCAAGAAGCAGGATATTTTGTTGCTGGAAATGATCCACTACTAATTATTTTATTAACTTTTTTGAGTGGCTGTTGGGGTACATTGAATCCTTACCATGGAGTGGCTTGGGAAGAATAGCTTTTAGAAACAAAAAAAATGTATAGCAAATAATTAAATTGAAAAAATTCATATATTCTTTCATTTTCCTTAGTTTGTTTGCAAATAAATTGGTGGGAGAGGGGGCTTAAAATGTTGTGTTTGTAGTCTAGAACTAGTCTCAAATAGCTTCTGCAAATAGTTCTTCAAGAGTGAGTCCTTTGTGAAGAGGTAGCTCCAGCCAGTCCAAGTTTATGCTGTCTTGATTTATTTTCTTCAGGCTGATAGTGAAGCTTAGTGTTTTCCATAGAAAAGCCCAAGAGTCCAAGTGTTTGCAGAAGCCAACAGTGAATTGAAAAGTTAATTGGCTGACATACAAGCAAAGATGTGACCTAATACTCACTTTACTGCTTTTTAACCAGTTGTTGAGATAGGTTTGGGATATTGCCCTTAATCCTTCTTGTTTGTCTCTTCTATAATCTGTATTCTCTTAGTTTTCAGCCCTTCATAAGGCTAAATTCACAGCATTCATTTCCAAGAGACAAGAGTGATTTATATTGAATGTTTGGGAAAACTGAATTTTATCAGATTGCATTCCCATAAGAGGGATCACTCCTTAATAAGAAAAAAAGGGCACATATAAGTGTGTGTGTGCCTGTACACATTTATCCAAAACAGGCTTCAATTGAGAAATTTTGTAATCTTCCATTTAGAAATTCCCAGTGCCTTAGCCAGGCATGTTGCTGTCTATGGGAAGCTGGCCATTAAATTAAAAAGAAAAAAGAAAAATGAGTTCAGATTCTAGGAGCTATCCAAAAATCTTGGTAAGGAACTACTAAAAAGTCTGATTTAACTCATAATGATTTGGATCTGAGGGATATGGTGAATAAAAAGCAGGATCCAAAACTGTACACCTTAATTTATGAGCTCTTGTCTAGATTATGTGTTACAGTAAATAATTCTAAGAGTAATTACTTAGCATTTCAACGAAATTCTAATCAAAGAACTGGAACTGTTTCACATTAGAAACTGATGTAGATGAAGATTTATTTCAGCAATTTTTCTTCAAGTTCATTGCTTCAGAGTGCAAAAATTAGGTATTTTCCTGGAGTTTTGGTTTATTATTCCCTTCCCAAGGTCTAATTCGTGGTTCTAGAAATGCAAGCATAAAGTTGTACAATGTGAAATACATTATTCTCTTTTAGGCCTACTTACATCACTGGGAAGCCATTTTGGGGTAAATCAAAATCCTTTTTTAAGGCAATGGGACATGTTTTATCTTCCCTGTGCCTTGGGATTGATATTTGTATGATAAACCTTTCCATTGCTCCAGGCCATGTACATCCTGAGCAGTGGAGAGTTGCTTCTACTGCAGATGCCAGTTACATGCCTCCTAGAATCATTGATTTTAAAAGAGAAAATCAGATCTCACAAGTTGTATTGCAGAAAGGACCTTCAGAGGGGGGTTTTGAGGAAGAAATCCTCAAAAATACATACTTCAGTCATCTTTTGTAACGTTGCTCGGGAGGTTGTTAAGAGTCTGTCTTATCTGAAGAGCCAGCCTTTGTGTGTTTGAACTTTGTGTTTTTTGGGGGGTGTTGGGAAAAGGACCAGGAGACGAGCTACACCATCATCAAATCCAAAGAGACGACGATTACAGCGGATGGCTTGAAGCCAGGCTCAGCGTACGTCTTCCAGATCCGAGCCCGGACAGCTGCCGGCTACGGGGGCTTCAGCCGAAGATTCGAGTTCGAAACCAGCCCAGTGTGTAAGTGTTTTTAATTACTGTCAGCCCCTGTCTCTGCAGCAGTTACCAGAAACAAGTCAGGGGATCGATATCTTTGCAGAGAGCTCTTCCTTTTATTGGCTTCATCCCTTGTCTTTGGAAACGTCAGGCGCATCGTGACTCCACACTTGACCTATCTGTCCCTGGCTTCCTCAGCCCCCATGGTGAGGCAGGAGATCTTCAGCCTTCAGAAATTCATGGCATTCCCTGCTTAGAAAAACCCTGTATTTACAGGAGCTGGTGTAAGAGAGTCTGTCCTCTCAGGAGGGACAGAGGGGATGGGACCTGCTCCTCCGCACCTCATCTTGGCTGTCTGCAGAGGATGTTAAGCTCTCTTAAATATCTACATCTGGGAGGAAAAACCCTGAAATGCCTCTCTGCAAGGGGAAGAGTTGAACCAGCATTAGTGTCTTTTGTGTCTTTTGGTGAAAGTTCCTGTCAAGTTAAAAGATTGTTTCTGTTGGCTGCCAATGCCACAGCCTCAAGAAAAGGAGGTTGACTTGTGATCAGAAATGGAAAAAAATGTGCACTGCAGGTGCAGGACTTCTTCTTGGCCTGTTACATTTGTGGGCTTTTAAATTTTTTTCTTTTTTCTTTTTCTTTTTTTTAATGAATCTGATTATCCAGGGCTGGATTCTGGAACTCCTGAGGCACACAGAGGCTCAGCTGCGCTTTCTCCTGTGTTGAGGCACAGCTGTGGGGAAATTCTTTTTGTCCCAAATACAAAATTTTGCCGAGGTGTCAAATATAATTTTGTCCACCAGAAAATATGTCTTCTCCCTTTTAGTTTGTACAGCTGTCATTTATTAATTTTTTTATGCTGTTTGCATGGAAGAGGAATTTTATGGTGGAAATACCCTGATCATTCCTGTGGGAAAGAGACTCTTTTCTGTGTTTTCCTTGGAAATTTAAATTCATCAGTACTTTGATTAGTGTTACTCCGGTTTATTTAAAATTCACCATCTTTGAGAAGAAGATGCCAAGTTGTCTTTTCAGTTCATGCTACCTCTGAAGTAATAATAGATTTTCAAGGAGTCATTATACATGTGCAGAAGTAGCTGTGGAGCCAGTGATTAAGCTAATACAGTGAAAATTGCATCACAATACAAACATAAATGCCATAAGAACAGTCTATTTAATGTATTTCTTATCATATTAGCCATTAATTGTGCTCTATGAGTAGCAACAAAATCATGTTAAACCAAAAAGTTATTCTATATGGTTTTTCTCAGTTGGAAAGTTTCTAGCTTAGAGTTGTTTGAGTAATAGTGTGCTGGTCTATTAATGAGTAACACATGAAATACATGCACATTTGATCGATTACCTATGATCCTGGTCCAGAAATAATGGCACCTCCATAAAGCCCATCATGTAAATATCTGTGTTAATCAGGACATTTGGATGACATTACGTGGAAGTACTCTTAAACACTAAAAATTCTGTGGGTCATTTAGTCATACCCACATCCCAGTCTTTTCCACATTTTAAAGGCAGAGGAATAGGTACTTCTCTGATATTAAGGAGTTGCTGGTGTAGTCAGAGGAATACCTATTGCATGTCCCCAGTTTGGGAACTGGGAATTGTTTGTCTGTTGGACTCAAGCTCTGGCCGAGGACACACTTAACCAGATACTTAAAGACTTGATAGGATTGAAATACAGTGTAAGCTTCAGTATCTTGCAAAATGCAGCTCTGTTTGACATTGAAAACCTTATAAAAAGCATTTTCTTCCCCAAAGTCCTATATAAAGTCAATATTGGTGTCAGGAGTGAGGCCAGACTCCCACTGCTTTCCTGCAAATCCTGGAGATTTTGAAAGCAAGCACAGATCGAAATCTCACTGCTACATCAGAGTGCAGATCTGAACTGCTTGTTAGTGCCAAAGCAAATGATTTTTATTCAAGCACAGATGAAAACCTTTCAGTGGCTGTTCTGAGAAACAAAATCATTCTCCAAGTCGTTTGGACCAAACAACAGGTTTTGTTTCCAGTTTGCAAGGTTTCTATAGTTATACATTTGTAGGAGTTACACAGCAACAGCCTGAGAAATGCAATGGAGGAAAGCTATAACCTGTTTTGGACTTCCCTCTTTTCCCAGATTTTGGGAATTTTCGCATACTGCTCCCTGCTTGTGCAGTTCTGCAAAGCACCATGAAGCAGCCAGGGCTTCGATTTTTTTTTTGAGTGGAGGCTGTTGCTGGATATATCCACTTGTTGCTTCCTCATTTCCAAATGCCACTGAGCTCATCTGGACCCAAAAGCTAATCTTGCCAAGAGCTGAGTTTTGGCTGGATTGGTGAGCTAATCCAGCTGGTCTGCTGGGCAGGAGTAGGAACATATCACCAAGCTAAAAAGGGATAATGCAGGTGTGTTCCCATGACTTTGAATGGCAGTGAGTCCCAGCTTGGCTTATGAATTCAGGCTTCTCATCTGCCATACATCACAGCAGAATTTATCTCATTTCCCTGTCCCTTGAGCTGTGCAAAAAAACACCAATCACTGCTTAATGTTCTCCTTTAAATGTTTTTAATTATTTTGTCAAGAAAGCAATAAAACACCATCTTAAGGAGCCCCCATAAGTTTGTGAGGCTAATAAAATCTCTGGATGATGGCAGGGGTTTGGAGCAGTTAACATTAAATATTTAATACATCAGGACCAATCCTTCTGAAATCACTTACATTGCTGTAGCAGGTCCACCCCGCTCATGGTTAAGCACCAGAGAGCTCCCATATGTAGAGCTACTTGAAGCCCAGTGCAGATCAATGTTTAATGCCATACCTTTCCGTCTTTCCTTTCCTTTAACAATTAATATGGGACCATATTCAGTTATTTTATAGCCTTCATAACGTTAATCCTGTGCTAAGGACCTTTTTTTAGTTCAATCATTTAGTTAAAGGCTTCTTCAGTACGCAATCAATTCCTGCTGCTCTCTGGGGTGGATGAAGCTTCATCCTGGGCTGGCACGAGGTTAAGAGCTATAATGAGGTTTTCCCCCACAGAGCAGTGGTGCCTGTGCCAGGGAGCTGGTTTTGCAGGGAGGATGTGAGATTTGTACTCTGGGGTGGTTATATATGTGCAGCTAAATAAGCTGGCAGCAAAGAGGGCAAGGTGAGGAGACTTTGGTTTCTGCTTGGGGAGCCCCACATACAAACCCCTGGGGAGAGATGGGCTCCTTGCCCTGCCATATCAGGCAGATAAACAAGATACAAGTGGTATTAGCATTTCCATTTTACAGCCTACAGGAGCTTGCTCACCTGCACTTACTTGACCTGTGTCAAAACTCAGTTCTCAATCAGCTTTCCTGACCTTTCTGTTGGCGTCTTTATCACCAGACCATTCTCCTGCCTTTTGGCAGGAGGGCTCCTTAGAAGACACAGATGAGTTTTGCTTCCCAGAGTTTTGGCCAATAAAAAGACCAACCAGTGTATGTGTCTTAGCAGATTCCTGTTTTACAGAGGGCACCTTATGGCCACGTGATAGAGATACCACAAGGAGTTTGTTTATAATTGTTTATAACTTCTTGAAGTGCAGGTAATTCTATTTATCTTGTAGGTTTTGCTTATGTCTGGTAGCAATAACATTCCATAAATGTTCTCTCTGCCTGTTGGGTTTTCATCCAAATAAGAGCCTGATGGGTTTTCATCTTTTATCTCTGATTTCTAATGCAGCTAACTCAGGGAGAAAAACTTGTGTTCACAAACTCAAAAGGCTGCATTCTGCAACACTTTGGGTTTTTAATTCAGCAATGAGATGCAATCTTGTTGGGTTTTTGGCTTAGTGTTGCATGTGGTGTTGTTTCCTTTCCACCCATATCTTTTCCAAACTAGAAACAGACAGCAAAGGGGGAAAACACAAACCGTAAAAGGAGAAATGAACTGGTAAGACTTGAAACCTCGCTGGCAGCCTCACTAGAAAGATTCATAGGAGTGCTGACTGTCATTTTAACCCTAATCTCCATTTTCTGTTTCTCATCTCAGCAGTAGCTGCATCCAGTGACCAGAGCCAGATTCCTATAATTGTTGTGTCTGTAACAGTGGGAGTCATTCTGCTGGCTGTTGTTATCGGTTTCCTTCTCAGCGGAAGGTAAGAGAAGAAGCTGTGTATTTCTACTTCTTCAAGTTTGTAATAACTTTTATCTGACCAGCTGATTAGTGCGATTTAGGCAAAAGCAGCATGGGAACAAAGCTGTCAAGCAGTAGCACTGTAAAACAGCACGAGGGTGGGCTGATTGATCTGTTTGGACAAGCAGGAATGACAAAGGCACTCTCACAGATGTAGTTCGCTTCCCAATGATTTTCATCTGTGTGTAGACTGGCCCTGATTATTTGACTTGATTCTCTCAGGAGTGTTTTCACATTCCTTTAAAAATAAGCAGAACATGTTATTACAGGTAAAATATCTTCAGCCCCATATGTTTGCACTCAGAGCTTGCAATGGGCTTTGCTCATGGAGAAAACTTGACTTGAGGAAAACACTTGCAAAAGAAATGAGAATAAATCCACCACAATGGCAAATGTCCCACATTTTGGTCAGATCTGGATTTCATTTTTCATGTGTAGGATACTAATGTGTTCCCCAAGTGTTAGTAAACTATACAGAGAGCTTCTCCCAAAGAGGGAGACACTCTGCTTCACACCATCCCATTGACTTCTCATGTGCTTAAACATAGGCAAGTGATGAAAGCCTGGGCTATACCATCTTTGACAGCTCTAATGGAAGTTGATGGAATTTTTTGATGAACAAGAGATTGTGGTACAGGGGCGAAATCTGTCTTGTATCAAGATAAGTTTGTATTGTAACATTAAATTTGTTCGGCAGCCAGCATGGAAGGCACATTTTTCATATTCTATGTGTATATTAGTACATTTTTTTAGTGGCAGTAGTCAAACAATGTAACATCCTTCATGCAAAGCAATGTGAAGTACATCTATTGATAAGGCTGAATTTGTTTCCAGTGCACAGTAAACATTTATGCTTCTAAAGTACCCATCAGCCCACAGTTGCTTTTGTGATACAGGTCTGTCTTACGATCAGGTATAGCAAGGTGGCTGTAAATTACAGGATATTGTAGGCATTAGGAGATGTTACAGACAAAGAAGAACTGCATTGAATTGTTGGTTGAGGGTCTTATTTCCCAGAGGAGGTAAGGTATCAGTCTGCAAATGCAGAGCAGTGAAATCCTGCCAGGCTGAGCAACTCGGTCCCCAGGCATAAGGCATCTGTGGAAGGACATGGACACAGTTATTTCCTGTCAAGGTAAGTGTACTGCTAGACTCATCTCCACTCAAGGTCAGAGACTGACTCTTCCAGCTCAGCTGTTCAAGCTCCTGTTGTCTGCTTTGAGTGACTTGTTTGACTTAAAAATGGAAAAATAAATGCTCCTGTCTGCATGAGAAACATGCAGCAGCAGAGAGGAGTGGGGGGTGAGTAAATGCCTACAGGCAGTTCACACCAGGGCCTACAGGAAAGCTGTGGTCAAAAGACTTGGCTCTGAACACTCTAGACAGGAGTTCAAGTCTTTCCTTAAAGGCTAGAGGTTTTGATTGAAATTCCTCTTCAATCAGAGCAGGTGGATGTGAACCAGCCTGGATGTGTGCTTGTATTGGTGCAAACAGGAGGATGCACATGCGACCGTAGGGAAGCTATGGATGTCACCTGGCACCTCTGCAAGGAAGAGTCGGGGGGGTGAATGACAGGTGGGGGATTGTATATCCCTCTGTGGCCATAGGGAATCACAACTGTGTGGCTGACAGTAGCTCTTGCTCTTTCTACAGTCGCTGGCAAGCGCTCAGTACCCCACTGAGGAGGATGTACCCTTGCAGGTCTCCTTTTCACTCTGCTCTCTCTAGTCACAGCAAGCAGTTGCAAACCCTGAGCCATTTGTCAGCAGTTCGTGTTAGTTACATCCTTCTGTCCTTTTGCCTAATGTGCTTTCCAGGATGTGCTTCCTCTTAGCTCTTTATCTCTTGGCATGCTTATAAAAGCCCTTGTGTCCTTTGGCTAGAGTTTTATTGCCGCCTCTGCCACTACCTTAATCCTCCTACCTTGTGCTCACACCTCCCTCTGTTGACCCCAGGGCAGCTGCAGGTTCCTGGGACCTTCTCCGTGGTGCCACGCTGGATATCTGGGAAGGGCAGGCACAGGGAGCTGAGCTCTTCATCCATTTTTATCTTTTCAGCTCTTCCCCTAACTGAAAAGACCACAGTCCCTCAGCTGGAGCTGGTGGAGAAGCCTCCAGCACCAGGGTTGGGTCCATTATTAGAAAATTGACTTCAAAACCACAGAGCTTTTCAGCCAGTTTGAGTTCCCATTAATTTTAAAGCCCATCTAGTACATTGAGTGACTCGTGAGGACAGCAGAATAAACCCCAAAAATCCAGAAAAATTACAGACAATTTGAAATTAAACAAAGCAAAACAATGAAATTGCTCTGGTTTGGAAGAAAGCAGAGATGCCAGTGAGATGTGTCACTCATGCTGCTTTGCCTTGGATATGGATTCAAGACAGTTTGTGGAGTAACTCTCCTGATGTGACAGCAGGGACAATAAAAGTATTCCAAGTCATGGGATAATTCCTTTCTGAAGCAGTTAACCTGTTTCTGGAGGATGTTTTCCTACACATGTGGAGTGGTTATGTTGTTCCAGTGCCTGGTTCCAGGGGGTTGCATTTTCTTTCCTGATTCTTTCCTGTATTTGCTATTAGAAAACCAGCTGTTTCAAACTCCAGCTGGAATCTCTACTGCTGGCCACACCAAGCAAGCTGTGCAAAGCCCCGGCTCTGTCTTTTCTGTTGATGTGAGAGAGCAGCTACTGCTCAGCAGCAGAGCTGAGAAAAACCCTCTTGCTCTGCAGCCCTGAGGATGTAGCCTGGCCAGTGATGCCTTAAATGGCTACCTAGAAACAGATGCTAGACAGGAATAAAGGAATAAAGGAGGTATTTATTTGAAAGGCCTTCAGATGTACACTCTGGGCTCCAGAGGGCCCTGCCTCAGTGGATCCCAAAATGGACGAGAGGTCACGAGTTCTTCCCACTTTGATATCAGCATCAATTCACCAAGCAGAACTCAATGATGGAATTTCCTCAAGCTTGCCCCCCTCTCTCTGAGATGATGGTTTACAGTTCTTGTTCCGAGTGTCCTTGGAGAGCAAGTTAGAGAGGTTTGTTATGTTTATCTTAACATGGAGAACAGCACTTAACAAGCTACAGAAAACTTCAGAGTTACACTAGCAGTACAGGATTTTAAAAATATAAAAGTTAAAACCTAAGGCATCACCAGCTCCTAGAAATAGGATACTCTGTGCTGGCTTCAGGCTGCTCCCAGGTCCCTGAGAGGCTCTGGACGCCTCAGGATGTTCCTCCCTAGGATTCTATATGGCATCTCTTTGCAGCTATCCTCCCAAGTCCCAGGCTGCAGTGAGCAGAGGTTTGAGAGCAGTTCTGCAGTGCAAATGAATGTCATCCTGCTCTTGGCAGTTCTGAAAGTAGTTTCCAGTTGTGAGGAGTTTGCTGGAGTCTGCAGGCTTTCTATGCTTTGCTAGGTTCCCAAAGGCAGGACCACACCTCTTCCCTTTTTTTTTTGCTTTCAAGTCTCTGCAGTTTTCTCACTTCTTTTGAATGAATATAAGTAACAGCTTGGCATTTCCTGTTGGCAGCTGGCCCTAAACCAAAGGTCAGTTGAACAGTAGTCGTGGTGGCATTTCCACATGTCAGCGTCCATCTGTGGAAATGCACTTTGCATCTGAAGCTGGAGATTCCTGGGAATTTGAAACTAAATGTGCTTCACCCTAAACAATTAAGCTGCCTTTCAGAGCTGATTTACTTGCAGATGCTCCAGAAAACTTCCTGTAAATAACACATCCTCTGACCAAGGTCATAAATGCCAAGCCAAATAGCTGATCACTTTTCCAAGTTATCCTGCTCCTTGCATCAAGGGCATATTAATAATATAACAATTGGGATTACAAATCAAAGAGATTCACTAAATCAGACTGTAGTTGTCTCAGCATAAAAAAGAGAAGTGGATTGAAAATCTATTATTAAACCAGCTACAAGTATTGAATTAAAGAACACAGAGTTGTTATTATCTTTGTTTTGCTAGGATTATATGTTCTCAAAAGCACAGTGCATTTTACAGATAGAGCAAAGCTATAAATTCTGCTTTCCTAGCAATGCATGAATTAAATGTCAGTTACCATTATTGTTCCTGATTGAAGCATGTATTAATCTCAAATCATTACTGACTTTTATTTTAAAGTCTGTGTCAGACAATCCAGTGACAAAGATCTCTTTGCACTCCACCTCAGAGGGAGCAATAAAGTGCCTCAGTTGTTGTCGTGTGGCATCAACCCCATTCTCTCCACAAACTGGGGTAAGGAGCCAGGCTTTCAGCAGTCTGGGGAGGAAATCAACTGCTCTAGAGCAGTACCCCTCTTTTGTCCTTCAAACCCAGGCCTGTTTGCAAAACAGACAAGGTCTTAGGGTGAGTGTTAAGAGACTGGTGGTCCCTCCAGTCCCCCAAACCTTCAAACCTCATAGCACTAAACAAAAGCATGAGCTTTTACAGAGTAAAAGTGGGGAAGATATTGAGTCAATGCTGTGCATGTTTGCAAAAGCTGTTCAAAACAGCTAAGTGAACTGGGCATCTGCATTTATAGACAACTACCCATTATGGATGACCTTTCTGTCTCAAGTGATCTTCCAAAGAACCAGAAGGAGCTTTTCATATAACTTAGGAAAAAAAAAATTTGAAGCAACAAAAAACTGCCCTTCGCCCTGTGTCGTGCTTATATAGAAAGTCTCCTTCTGGCAAGGAATAGCCTTTGAAAGACAAAACAAAGACAAATCTTCCCACCTGGGTATTGGCAATTAGAGGCTCTTACACCAGCATATCCATCCTAGACCTTAGCTGACTTAGACTTTTAAATATCAGCGCCTGTGGTGGCAGAGGGCTACTTTCTGGACACAAATACCTGCATCTTGTTAAAAAGCGACTTTCAGGGAATAGAGAGGGTGAAAGATTGTGGTGTATATCCTAGTCCTGAGACAGTGTTTAAAACCTTCTGTGATGTGGAAAGTCAAAATGGATGAATTTTTCCACAGCCTCCCCCCCATCCTATTTTCCAAGTTGTGTCAGGGCTTAAAATAGTTGGCTTTTTCAATATTTCCGTAGGAAATGGGAGACAGTCTATAGATAATGGTTTTCATAGAGAATTTTTCCAGCATGAGTCACAATTTTTGTTAGTTGGGACTTTTTAAAGGATTTTTATCTCTACATTCTTGCCTGCTCTTCCTTCTTCCTGCAGGACATTGTCTCCTGTGATTTATAGCCACTTTATTATGCTGCCTGCTGCCAAATATTCCCCACGATTCACCTGACAAGAGGAAGGATTTTGTTGAGGAAGCTCTTGCTCTGCCAAGTCAAAATTCCCATCCACCAAGTGCATGCAGGGTCTGGTCCTGCTTCTGTTGGGGTCAAGGTTTTTACTACTTCCATCCTAGTAACAGCCTCTTTGCTGGTCCATTTTCCCAGAGAGGAGCAGCACTGGTGTATAGTACTGCTCTCCAAAGGCAAAGTGCTCCAGTGCACCCTTCTGCACAGGGTCATACCTTCCTAGAGCCAGAGTGGAAATCTGCTGCCAGTAGCACCCATCTCTAACATCCTGTCAAGATCAGCTTGTCAGATTTGGCTGCTCCAACGCCTCATTCCTCCTTAATTCTAAACACTTTTTGGCTTAGTGCAAACTCGCCCGGCTCCGCAAGCCAGTCTTTGCTCTGCAGTTTTGAGGCGGGTTTAGGGACCCAGGCTAATCTGCCTTCAGATTACTTTGGCCCAGAGAGAAGGTGAGAGTTGACCAAATCTGTAATTAAACTCCAAGTTATTTCTGAGTTCCTCTGGCAGCGGCCAAGGAAATGGGCTGGGAGGACTGGCATGAGCAGATAAGCAACCAGCATAAGCTCTGTCTGAGCAGGAAAAATGGGGGACAGTGCAGCAGTAAGTGACAAAACCTCCTCACCTTCTTGCAGGTGATTTGTTTGATGGCATCGTGCAAGTCCTGTTTCTGCTTGGGGAAGGGAACTGGGCTGCCCTTCAAGCTGGAATTTGTAGCATCTTGAGGCTCCTGCTGAGCACCCCATGTCTATGTAGCCTTTGAAAGTGGGGTTTTACAGTGTCTTCTCTTGGCTCTGGAATGGGTAGAGAATGAAGAAGGAAGTCAGACTTTTGTCCTTCTGTACTTCTAGATAAGTGGATATTTCACCTTACTTTGAAATCAGAAGTGTGACCTCTCCTGGAGCTTTTCCATGAGCAGCACTTGGCCTCATACCTAGAAAAACGGTTCTCTCTACTCTTATGTCTTAGGCATAGAAAAGTGTAACGCCAGAGGTCTTTCCAAGTGCACTTCCTTTCCCTGAAGACCTTGCTTTCCTTCCTCACAGTGGTTGCATAGATACCATCTTCTTGGCCTTCTACAGTCTCAGTTTTTCTCGAACAGTACATAGACACACTTTAATGTGGGAACTAGGACACCTCAGCAGGAAGAGCAGGTGACTCCTTAAACTTCATATATTTTGGGACAAAGTGAGAATATATTCCTAGCAGCTCACAGTGTGTAATGCTGTTTCTCTGATGTTTAGAGCAAGCATGTTGACTGAGGAATTGCTAGGTGTAGTGCTGGCCTCCTGACCTGGAGATGCAGGAAGCAATCATTACCATCACTCAAGGCTGCATGAAGGATTAGAAAAATCTTCCCAGGCACCCTCAAGTACTTCAGTCTCTTAATTGCAAGCCTCTGAAGAACATCCCATTAGAACAGCTTATTAAAAGCAACAAAGGAGACTTTCATTTATCATGATTCCAAGACTTCAACTTATAACTCTTAAAAGCCACATCTATATATGGCAGACCCTCTCTGAATTCTATCGAGCCATTAAAAATGTAGTTTAATTCCACATGCTCTCTGGGTCATCTGCAGACTTGTGGTAAATTAATTACATTAATTGCAGGCACAGTTGCTGGGGCCCCATGATATATATACATTTCATTAACAAAGCCCAGGGTTTGAAACCATGCCAAGGGTGTTGACAAGTCCTCCTCAGACAGGTTCATTAAAGTTTGCTCTCTGGACAGTTGGGTTTGCAAACCACATAAGCATTGTGGGGGTCACCTTAGCTAGAACTGGAGGAGTGTTGTGTCTGTGTGCCTGAGAAAACCAAAACCAGCAGAGTTGGGCTGGCCAAGAAGCAGGGCAGTGCCAGCAGGCCACAGAGGTCCTGGAGGTGTCACTGCAGGTCCAGCCTCCTCTACATTTTCTCTGCCCATCTGCAGCCCTTTCCTTGAAGCTGGGGCTAGAAGCAGGTGTCACACCTTGTTTCAGGCCAGCTTGGCTTTTGGAGATGGTGTTGCCTCAGTGCCTGTTCTTCCCTAGCAAAGGGGATTTAACACTGCAGGTGTTTCCACAATAACCTTCGCTGTTACCTAGACATGGCATCTGTTACCCTGCAGCAGATCAGAAGGGCTCCTGACCCGGAGCAGCCCCCCCACAAGCTCTCCTCATAGTCTGTTGGTTGATTCAGTGAGGCTGGAGGAGACTATGCAGATAAAATTGATGTATGCAGTGCTTGGTTCAACTTTGCTCTCCAATATAGGTCAGCTTGCTGGCTAAAGATCTTAAAATCCTGGAGAGGCCTGGGTGTATTTCATTAAACAGCATTTTAATCTTATCCACAGCATTTGATCTTGTCTGGAGGGCTTTTGCTTTCAGCTCCTCAGTTTCTAGACTAAGAAAGCCCCACAGGAAATGTTGAGATGGAAACTGGGCCCCTCCTAGAAGCCATCAGCAACCAAACCCAATGGCCACAAGATGCATGGTGGCTTTGCTTGAGTTTAACATTGGTTTTATTTGCCTCAGGATTTTTATATTTTGAAGTTTATCTGCCAAATCAAGCCATCCTTTTAACACAGGTAGTAATAAATCTTCCTTTGTCCTGATTGTTCAGACCAATTAGTAAGTTCACTTACCTATCCGAGTGCTCCTTGAACTGCAAAGTGAATTTTATTGTCTGCTGATCCAGTTTAGTTTGTTTCTAAGCACTTTAGATTTCCCCTAATGCTGAACCTCAGAGTATTTTGACCATAAGTGCACAGCTGATGTGTTTGCAGGAGCAAGGCTGCATTGAGGTACATTTCTCTTACACTTCAACACTTTTTTTTACTCTATATAAAGAGAGATCTTGAAGTGCTCTGGATTCAGTGCAGGGAACTGATTTTGTCTCAGGGCAGCCCTGTTGCTGATGAGATCTCAAAGAGTTTTCTTTGTTCAAAGAAACAGTGAGCTCTTTTCACTTGAAGGAAGTGGTTGCTTTTCAGGTTAATTCAACAGTTGTTTGGAATACTTTAACTTTGCACACAGAGTGGTGTGGAGGTGTGGGAAGGTCTGGTGGCAGCAACCATTAGAAAATGCCTGGGGGAAAAGGGCCTGATCTTCTGGAGATGCACCGGTTCCTTGCGCTCAAATCTGGCAAGATTAAAAGAAGAAAATGGCAAAACTGACTCAAGATGTATAGTGCTTGGGTTCCCTTTGTGAACCTTTGGGTTTTGGATCTCTGGGGTTAACTTGGATCTACGGAGTGGTTTACTGAAGGCTGATCTGCTTCCATATTAGTATGACTGAACAAGCTGGGGCATTATGGAAATAGAAAATATTGTCAATTATAGTAAGAGATACTGGCATTGCTGTTTAGAAAATGTTAGCAAGTTGTTTTGCTGATGCGAAAGGAGCTTAGAAGACATTCTTCACCAGTTTTAATTTAAGTAAGCACATAATCCAGTGTATAATTCTGTAAATCATTGCATGCCTGAAGTTATTTTGCATCATAATTTAAGGCAAGGCAGTTGCAGAATGTTAATTTTGTCTAAACGAACTATTTTAAGGTATTTAGCCATTGTAATTCATACTGTATAAAAATCTGACGTGCACAGAATTTTTTTCAAGAATGACATACTGTGATGACTGAGGAGAAACAATGAGTGACATCTTCAGCTGACTTTAACTGGAGTATACCTGCACCACCGGGCTCCTGCTTGTACTGGAGTCCTTCCTGTTGTTTCTTCTACACAATGTTCTTTTCCAGGATGAACTATCTTAATAGATTTGGTAACAGAAAAATTGTCTGTGCAAGTTCTCTAACAAGGATAAAGGGCAATTACTGAGGTGCAGCCAGCATTGGGTTGAGAACTGATGCCAGGCAAACCTATAGTCTGATTAAAGTAATGGCTGAGCAGCCTAGCAGCCCAAGCTGTGGGTGCATGGAGTGCCTTTCAGCTCACCATATTTTGAATTTACTTAGGCTGAATGCTCCCACACAACTCACAAGGTCCTGCTTCTGCAGATACCTACCATGTGCTGATACAAGGAGACGCAGAAAGGGCTCTGTGAGTACATACATAAGGGTCTGCAAAAGCAAGGCTTGTATTCATCCACTGCTTTTCTTTTTTAAAGGCAATTGCACAGCATGCACACTTGTGGAAAAAAGTGACTTTGCCTGCTTCAAGGCAAGTGCTTAAGTTTAAGCACATGGGTGGCCCCATTAATCCTGAGGGTGGTACTCAAGTACAGGAAGCACATGGTTAATTGCTTTACAGGACCAGGATCTAGACACTCTCCCCAAGGCATTTTTCACCAACAATAGCATACTGCATGAAATCTTTGCAGACCAGGGTGTTCAGGTCCAAATAACGATTGCAATAAGAAGGAAGAAATACATATACAAATGTTGCAAATGTATTTGCACCTTGCCAGGGCGGTGGGATTATTCCTTACCCTGGGCCTTTTTGTTTGCTTTTCAGTTGCTGCGATCATGGCTGTGGGTGGGCTTCTTCTCTGCGTGCTGTTGCCTATCCGAGCCTAACATGGTCAGTGTTCCCACCCGTGCTGGCTCCTACTTCGTGTCCTCCGTCCGTGTTCTCTGTGCACAGTCTGCCTCTCCCTTCCTTTCTTGTATTGGGGAAGTCACTTTCTCATCTGATCTCTGTACCCAGCTTGTCTATCTCAACAACTGGAAGTAGCGTGACCTGAAGCAGAGTGTGTCTTCAGCAAGAGCAGGGATCTCAGGGGGAAAAACCCGCTATGTTTTGGCATGATCAATCCAGACACTGCACCAGGTGTCTAGTTAAACATCACCTATGCTGGACACCCATCAAGTTCTGCTTCTTGCCATCCAAAGGGGCTGGGTGGAGGGAATGTGTACCCGGAGAGGAGGCAGAGGGCAGGCGGGAGTGGAAGGGTGTTTAGTGGCATGTGACATGCATGTCAGTGGAATGCACTGTATGTCATCGACATACATGTCAGTGTATGACATACCCAGCAATGACATGGTGCTGTTTGCCCACGATATGCTCCAGCAGCATTGGACATATCTCTGCGGGTGTCCTGAGGTGCGTGTCCGTGCTGCATGCTGTCCTGTTCTGCCACCATCTGGGCTGCCTCACCACTTTCTGCTCTCTCATACTCTCCCCTGTCTTCTAATCAGTCGAAGGAGGGGTGATTTTAATTTCTGTTGGTTTGACTGGATGCAAGTTGAGTCACTTCCCAAAGAAGAATCGACTGTAATATTTGTGTGGGCAGAGATCTTCCTAAGCCTCCTAAGAGACGCATGTAATCACCATTCCCATCAGATATATGCTTGAGACCACAGAACTTCTGAGACATTCCACATGCATTGTTAAGCTGGGAAGGTTTTTCAGCATAGCTGGTGAGAGGTGTGGAACTCTTCTGCTGTGTTTTCCAGGGGATGCTGAGGCTTTGCATGGTGGTAGCTGGGTCATGATGCAGTCCCTTGCTGTGGGGCACTGCAGTCACTAAGGTCGACCATTTTGAGGTCCTCTGGTGCTGTATTTTTATTTTGATAGAGACCTGAACCAAGGAGGAGTTTGGGTTTTGATTTTTATTCCTGATGGAGCATTTTTTACTTGTTTTTTTGTGGCTTTTCAGTGCTTAAAGACCAGACTTAGCAAGCAAGGATGCTCAGCTCAAAGTGTGTGTCTGTAAGAAGTTGTTCTGGTGTGGGGGCCATCATTTTGGCAATGATTGCTCTGAAAGAAAGCCTCTCAGTACTTCTATTGTCTGTCATGCCTGTGGCACCAGTGCACAAGCAGTCCCTCGCTGCAAGTCGTGCTTCAAACGTCCTCAGCAAGGCCCCCAACCAGAGCGTGAGAGCAATGAAAAATACTTCTCAGAGAAGACCAGGATTGGACTGGATAGCTATGAAGACAAGAGATTCACAAGGAAAACTTGGCTGACCTGGAAAACACCCTCTGAAGGTTTCCTCCTAAGTTGCAGGGAGACTAATGTGGCAGCAAGCTGGGAGGGGGAAATGGGAAAAGTTACTTCAAGGCACGGGTGCCATTGGCTGTGCTATGGGAAGGCACGACAACCTCTTTAGAGAGATTTATGGAGATCACTTCAGAGGGAGCTTCCTGCAAGAGGGGAAAATGGTATCTTGTTTAAGTTATTTTTAATTGTTCTTGTGGTGGTTTAGGAAAGCAGGGAGTCATTCAGCGCAAAGGCAGGGAAAGACTAAAGGCTAAAAATACCACTGCTGGATTTGTGAAGCTTCCTTTGTAAGGCATCCAGGTTAATCAGAGGTCAGAGACGGAGTCACACAGTGTAGAGGAGGACAGCAGTGCTGGGCAAGCAGCTGAGAACATTGTGAGCCTGAAGCCCTCTGGAAGGGAATCTGCCCAGGTCCTCTCACGCCAGCCATCTACTGTATCTGTGGACTGAGCTGAAGATCTTTGCTTGTCATCACCACAGCTTTTACTGCTCTTTTGATCTTGTGCAGGAGGAAAGTGAACAGAAAACAGAAAGCAACTTCCAGTGTAGAAGCTGTTCAGTTTACACCACTCCCTTGAGTATTCCTTGGGGTTTTGATACTGAGTTTATTCTAGGATTGCAAGTGGCAAAGGCAAGTGCTGAGCACAGACTATCACTAGTGGTAGGCTTTTGCCTCTGGCTCTCAGTATCAGTGTTGTTTATCAAGGATAAAGCTATTTAGTGAACACGTTATTGTCTCCATGAGCTGAGGCAGCAGGATCTTGGCCAGATGGACAGATCCATGTTTGTTTGTTCCTCTGCATGGAACACAATCCTGCTCTGCAACACGTATGCAGCTTTATTGCTTTAACATCTTGGAACAAATAGTCTGAAATAAGCACTAACCCCTTGTGAACAACAACCTTGCAGTCCTTGCAAACCTCCTGTAAAGTGATAGCTTGAGATGGGTTGGAAGCATTTCTCTAAGTTGATTTCTTTTAAAAGATATGTTTCTGAGTGCAGGTCTCAGCCCTGAAAAAAAAGTGGTCTTTGGTCCCTGTTTCAGAGAAGTGCATATGCTTCGTTTATCTCATATTTAAGAGATTAAATACATGTATGAATCTCCACAAGACTGGGATGGGAGATTGCATGCGGCTTCAGGGTGCAACCTGTTTGATGGTACTGACTGCACCTGGCAAGATGACGCCCCTTTTTTCATCAGGGATGCCTCAATGCTGTCCCAACCTGCATTTCCAGTCATGCCTTGGCTGTGTGCTGAAATGCTTTGGCCTCTGCCTGTAAAAAGAGTACGTAAAGATTTTCCCACATGAGCACCTAGGGCTTGACATCCAAGGTCCGGGTTCACAGTCCCTTGGCTGTGTCTTGCCTTGTGACCAGAATGGTGGCCCTAGCTAGGGAGATGAAAAATCCTTCCCATGGGCATTCTGTGGCTTTCAGGGGAATGCCTCGAGTGGCCAAAGGGCCACACACAATGCAGCAAGGGTATCCTGAAGCACAGGGCAGAGACAAAAGAATCTCTATCAGTCCAGGGAGAGCAAGTATCTTCCTGCCTCACTTCCTGAAGGATTTTTCTCTGTGAATTGGCTTCTGTCATGCAAGTTAGTGGGCATTGGTTTCCCAGCTGGATTCTTCATCTTTCTACCTGTCCATTTTATATTTTAGGAACCTATATAGGGATCATTTTACAACTTCACTTTTATAATCTGCTCCATAAATATTTTACGAGCTGCCTGCCAATCTGCAAGTAGTTTTTAAATAAGACATGATGCCTTAAGAATATTTAAAGTCTCGCTTTTCTTTTTACCTCTGATACTTTTATTGAAAAATGCAGAGCTGTGCAAGGAAGACATCTGCTTTCTACATAGAGATACTGGGACAAATCCACAAAAGGAGTAAATTAATTGAGATTCAGGTGTGCTGCTGAATTACGTTAACTCTTTGGCTGAGTGTCTCCAGCTCTGTGGGAGATGAAGCGAGTGTCAGGATCTTTATGCTTTTGCTGTGTGTGATATAGAAAAGATATCGGAAATCTATGGTTTGTACAGTGATAATAAACTAGAGAATGAGTCTTCCATCAGAGCTTTTGACTCACAGCTTTTGCCAATAAATATTAAGACCAAATGCCCATGCAGAAATGGATTATTTCACAAACAAATTAGAGCTTTTTTTTCCTCCCAAAATGTATTGCAAACCCACAATATTTAGATACTTTGATCTGCCAGTAAGATTCACAAAGTGACTCAGGACTGTTGAACTGAAATCTGAGATTTTTGTGGGATTTAGTTGGGGAAGAAAGGAGGAAAAAAGGCTTGTGTGTGTTATTTAAAGCATCTGAAGGTCAAGAATGGAAGAAGCCTGGTTTAGCCCCAGTCAGCATGGACTCTGGCTAGTTTGAGAAGGTGTGCAAAGGGCACAAGTGATGGCAGGTCTTGCAGCAAGCTTTATTAGTGACACCCAACTGTTGCTTGACAGTCACAGTCCACTAGCTGCCATTTCACTCTGACGTGTCTTGTCAAGGCTTGTTTTAACGATGCTTCAGGCATCCCAGAGCCTGATTTCCTATGCTAATGTGATGTGCTGCTGTATGTGTTACTCAGCTCGAGAGAAGGGGGCAGCTGCAGCCAGCTGGGTTGCATTGGCCTTTGGAGTGTGTCCATGGGCAGTAAAAACACGGACCGTTGTGCATCAAGGTGTGCTTGGATCACTGTATGCAGGCATGGCATGTTTCTGTCTCCTCTGTACTTATGGTCAGGAATCAGGAGATGCAGGTCATAGAAAGGATGATGTTAGAAAAGCAGTTTTATAGGCAAAATGCTACAAATCTGAAGAAGAGATGAGGGCATTTGCTCCAAAAGGAAAACAGAAGAAATATTGGGTATGTTCATTTGGTAGAAGGATGAACTGACGTATTTGTGTATTTTTTCAAAGGAAAATTGAGTCATATGCCTCCATCCAGAAAAATTAGTTCTCCAGAAAACTGATGTAACTTTGGCAACTTCCAGCAGAAAAAATTGGTGCCGCCAGAAGTGGGACTTGATACTGAGACCCATGTCTGTAGTTTATTTAGTTAAAAGGGGAGATCATATGATGAAGAAGAAGAATCCATTCTCACCAAGACTTTGTCAACACCAGAATGTGCTTTGAAATGAGCCTTACTCCCAGGGTCTCCATGTACACCTAGAGCTCAGGCTTTGAGTTAATTATGCAGGACCCTATCTCAGGAAATGGCACTGCTGCTTTTAGAGCAAGGCAATGATCACTGATTTGCAGATAACTGAGCCACATCTCTGGTTCTTGTGGAGTTTGCATTCAAAGTGTTACGGTCTCAGCTTGGTTGTTGCTGCTGAAATCATGCTTTGCATGGATAGCCTGGCTGTTTATCAAGTGCAACCTGTTTATCTCCCTGCCTGTGTCCCCAGACTGCCTGCCAGCCTTCCCTTGTCTTCTTGATCCGTTCCCCTGCGCTTGCACAACCTTTGCAATCTCTGTTTTTCCTTTCTCTCCCTGTGGCACAAGTCTCCCTTTGTCCCTTAGGTAAGCTTCCTCTTCCCTGGAATAGCCCCAGAAGCTCATGTTGCTTTTCCCCTCCTCAGCTGTCTGGCATCCAGCTCTGCTGGGTCCAGCTCAATGGTGGGGTCTCGTCATGTCCAGGCTTTTGTTTGTAACTGTGATCATTTCACAAACCCAGTGCCAGAATCCTATAGCCAAAAGGCTGCTTGGCCCCTTGCATCCGGGCAGACAGCAGTTCCCTGTAATAGGACTTCATGCTGAGGGCATGTTTCATGCAGATGCCTGTTACTGCCTCCTCCTAATTGCAGTTTTGTTCCTGCTAATCATATGCTTCTCCTTGCTGTGAGTGATGCTGGAGTGCTCACATGCCCCTAGCTCAAAAATCATGGAAGCAATGGAAGAGAGGTTTCTCAGCTTTAAGTGGCTTCTTAGTAGCCTGAGGCTTTCTTTGAGGTGTGCCAGCTGGTGATTCCAGTGCATGCTGGCTGGCTTGTGGATGTCTGTTCCAGGTTTTTCATTCTACCAAGCAGTGTCCTTCAGTCTCAAGTTCATGCGGTTTGCTGTAAGGATGATCCAATTCCTGTATCCAGTTATGTTACCAGGTCCTTGGAAAGACGAGCATATATATATGTGCATCTTACATTCCTCATCCCGTATTTTTAAATGTGTGTGTATATAGGGGTTCTTCTTGCCTGTGCAGTTATCCTGGGGCTTCTTATGTGGTTGTCTAAGTGAAGCAGATCTCAGAAATGCCACCAAAGCAGACATGCATGCAATGCTAATGCAAAACTATCACCTAGAAAACCAATGGGAGGAATGAAACTGAATCAGGGGAAGGCAACCAAAAACTAACATGAGGATGCCCTGGGGGAAATGTGACTTCCAAATGACTGTGGTTGCAACTCCATCATAGGATTCAGCACTATCCTTGCACTGTCTGGTGCTAAGGTGGGAGCAGGATAGGTCAGGCAGCTTGCCTTCTTCTATCTTTACTCTGCTGGGCAGAGGGGATTCCATGAATGGCAGCTCCCCTGTGGAAAGACAGGAGATGTGCATGAGGTGCTGTGCAGAGCCAACAATATGTAGGAGACACCTGAAGGCAGTGAGGCAACAGGTTTGGTTTTCTTTTGTTTTAAGCCATTTTTTTTTGCATGTGTATAAGGTGTTAATGCATACACAAGGCCATTTTCTAAAATAAAATTTAAACTTCAGTGCAAATGCATCGTGGATGAAGGGGAGCATGCAAGACATACAACACAGTGCCTGAAAAAGCTCTGCAGTCCAGGAGATTTTGTTTCTGCAATTCTAATGTTTCATCCCATTCTCCTTTCATTGTCCTTCCTGTTCCTGCTTTCTTTTTTTCTGAATAATAGCTGCATTAGATGTCAGGTAGAATGGAGTCGTTCAGAAGCATCTGTGGGATTTGGAAACACAAGTCCAATTGAAAATCCACGGGCCTTGAGCCCCAAATCCCGTTAGGGAAATTGCAAGTAGTTTTGATGAGCTAAAACTGGGACAGCAGCAGTAGAGCCACTAGGGAGGTTGGGTTCATCACTGCTCTGGGTTTTTGTGCATTGTGTGATTTGAAGTAAAGAAGGGAGTTCTGCCATACCAGAGAAAAAAATACTCTTCTGTTGTGGGCTTTTTTTTCCAGGCGATGTGGCTATAGCAAGGCTAAACAAGATCCAGAGGAAGAAAAGATGCATTTTCATAATGGCCACAGTGAGTAAAGAGCAAACATATATATGTGGTGTTGGCTTTCTGTGGTAATGAGAAATTCAACTGAGAGGTGGTTTTCTGAAAAAAAAAAAAAATCTGGTTTTGCTGGTAATTCACAAAAGAATTGTTTGTGCAGTAGGTCTCCTCCTGCCCCTGCTGCAAGCCCCACAGAGAACTGAACATTTGAATAGACCTTGTAAGTGTTGAGCTATTCACACCTGTATGTTTGCAGCAGATCTTTCTAGTGAGCCATTTTGGTTTGTTCCTCTGTCTTTGCTGTGTGAACCAAGATGTTATTAATTTTTCCTGGTCAGCACATAACAAGTCAACATTTTTGTGGTCTGGATGCATCAGTCCAAAATACCTGTTTGAAACCCTTGCTTCACCCCAGCTGGCTGTGAGGACCAAGGATGGATGCCTCTGCAGAGGTGTGAGGAATAACACCTATGTCCTGCACCTAGCAAGCTTTCAGAAATGCTGCGTTAATGCCCTTGAATAAAAAACCCCTCTGCGGTGATGCTAGAAAGTAAATCTCGTGGTTGCTTTCAGTCCTTCCTTCATCAAAAGCTGTGGGATCTGGGGATGGGTAACAGTGAGGTGCCTTTTGGGGTGGAAAAGGCAAACACATCGTGAGTGAAAGTCAAATTTCCATTAGTGCTATGTAATGAAGGCAGCAGGAAGCAAATCAATTAAGAGCCACAGTGTAATATAGCTGTCTCATTAGACTGATGAGCAATTCTTCATGTGAGTAGCCTTAATGATTGTCAAAACAAACTTATAATATGGATAATGAAAATACTTTTTCCTCTCTCCAGTCCTGGAGAAAAAGCCTGCTATTGATTATATTTCTACTGATACAACCCACAGGTTTTGTACTGCAAATATGCAGTTCTTTTAAATCTCAGTAACTTCGTCTGAAATAATGTGGGCGATTGATTAGCTGATGTGTGACTGGTAGGGCATAATTTATTTCAGCTCTCCATCAACCCCCATCCATCCAGCTTGCTTTGCAAGTTACTCCTGTGACATTTTGCTTTTTGTACTTTTCCTCCTGGTGTACCCTCTCTATTTCCAGAAAGGGATCTTTTTCTGCCAGACACCGGACCAGCCCATTACACAGCACCAAAAGGGATTTTTAGCTGCACATCATTCCAGCTGAGCGCTGTTGAGCTTTTCTAAATATGATGAAGTTGCACATATGTCACATATAAACTAAATGTCATTTTTCAAGAATGATACTCATTTTCACCATAGAAATAAATTTCTAGCAGAACAGAGTGCAAGGGGGGACAGGAGTGTGTAATGCCCAATTTCCATGACGTCATGTGCCATTAAATGTGCTTAATTTGTGTTTGCAGTTAAGCTGCCTGGAGTAAGGACCTACGTTGACCCCCACACCTATGAGGACCCTAATCAAGCTGTCCACGAGTTTGCTAAGGAAATTGAAGCTTCATGCATAACCATTGAAAGAGTTATCGGAGCTGGTATGGAAATTCATTCCATGACCCTTAGCAACGTGGGGGGTTGGCTTTCTAATTGTGAGAGATCTGGGAAGGGCCAAGAAATATTTGGGCCTGCAAGTGAAGGTGAGCATGTTCCAACTGAAGTTTGGGACAGACCTGTCATTGTCTGCAGTTTTGAAATTCAGGAGCTGAACTGAAAATGTCAGAAAATGGTTGTCACATTTGGACCCAGCTGAGCTATTTCAGTTGATGCTAAGGGAAAGAAGTCACTTAATTTTCACATTATTTTTACCATTTTAACCTTTTTATCCCCCAACATGAAGGTCAGTCTTGAAGCAAAAATTAAGAATAAGAAGTCACCTGGGACATTAAAAAAGCACAGACCAAAGTCCACAGATTTAAACTTCCTTGGTTAAAAGAAGAAACTCCCATTTTATTTCCAGTAAAGCTGTTGGTTTAGATTTGCGCCCAACCTTAGAAGTATTTTCTGTCCTCTGAAATTGTGGGTTTGGACATAATTTACTGTTCACCAGAAAAAAAATCCATTTAGGTTACTTTTTGGAAAAGGTAGTAATAAAATTGTAGAGAGTTTATAGTCTATAAAAGTATATGTTACTGTGAAAGGCTGACAGCTTTCCATCTATGTGAGTTACCAAAGGAGGGTTAAGAAGCAAGTGGTTTGAGTTTTACAGCTATCCACACAGGACAGTGCTATAGGACGTGAGCAGACTCTTTCATGTAGTAGACAAAAATATGAAATGATAAAAAAGCCCAGTGGAATATAAAGCATAGCTCTTTAAATATAGGAAAGTTATATTTTTACTCCTAGTTTGCTTGTGCTTATGAATTACTTGGCTTGTGGTACAGTGGCTGTTTGAGGTGGTCATCACTGTGATGTTCAGCAGTCCATATCCATGAATGCAGGGCAGCCGTTCGTGCTTTTCATCAGCTGAGGCTGTGCTGCATCCTGTAAACAGAGGCACATCGTGTGTTCCCCTGACTTTGTGTGACCCCATTCTTCCTGATTTTCCTCTAAAGGTGAATTTGGGGAAGTCTGCAGTGGGCGGCTGAAGCTGCAGGGAAAGCGTGAGTTTCCAGTGGCTATCAAAACCCTGAAGGTGGGCTACACAGAGAAACAGAGAAGAGATTTCTTGGGAGAAGCAAGCATCATGGGGCAGTTTGACCACCCCAACATCATCCACCTGGAAGGTGTCGTCACAAAAAGTAGGTACAATTTGCTGCAGACTGCTGCCTGTGAGCTCTGGCCGATGGGAGAGTTGGTTAAGAGAGGAGGAGCTAGGTGATTACTTTTCTGAATGCTCTTTTCATCATTTCTCAAACAAAAGTGAACTCCCCTTGCCTGAAGTGTCACACTTGATAGGTCCAGGCAGAAACAGGTTCCCTAACACTGTAAAGGGGGTTTGTGCCCAAAGTGTCTTGGTTTTCTTCCAGCCACAATGGATAGGTAATAACTAAAATGATAAAAAACTTCAGCTGACTCTGGAGAGCTTGCCTCACCTAGGCATAATATGCATGGGCTAAGAGAAAACCCTTTTTCAAAGGGCCGACATTAAATGAGACAGAAATGGAAGATGTTTTTGGCCAGCCTAATGCAGTGTGTGGGACAGCAGTAAGCCTGGGATGTCTGAATGCCAGTGGAATGCTCTAATCCTGGTTTGCAGGTGGTTCAGCAGCTCATACCACCTGCAAAATGCAAGAGCATTTTCAACACAGCAACACCAGGCCAGCCACTAAGTTTTCCAAGCAGGCCTGCCTCTTATTTCTGCCTTTATTTGTTTTCTTTGGAAACCATATCATCCTCAGTGTGAACAAAGATGTGCCGAGTAGTGGGAAGTGATTTCCTTGTCAGGTATGTGAGGAAGATTTTCTACCAAGAGTCTGGGAGGAAGGGGAACCCACCCCACATCCCATGATGATTTCCAGCTGTCATATTTTGAGAAACTACTGAAGCAAAGCCAGCAGGAGGGTAGTACTGAGCCTAGTGATCACTCCCATGGTATGCAAGCAAGAACAGAAGGTACTGAAGTTTTCCTTTCCAGATGCAGGGAAGAAGAACGGGACTGCAGGTGAAGATGACAGGAATGTATAATGAAAATTAAAGCAAGCTCCCTCTGGAATCTGCTAGAGATGCCACTGAAAACAGTTGCCCATGGTGCTGGCATATAGATTATGGGAGGGGTTGAGGGCATCCCAGCATGAGAGTTACTGAGGTCTGACTGCTCAGTTTGCAAAACAACCTTCTGTAACTTTTCCAGCTCAGTTCCTCTCCAAATTACGGTATGCACTAAAGATAAGGGCGGGGAAAGGGACAGCAAATCCAAATGTGCCCAGCACAAGACTGTTGGTGCTGTGCTGGGGCCATGGAAAATGTGTAGAGCTCTTGTTACTCATCCATTTTAGAGCATTGGAGAATCTACTTTATTTGCATCAAGGATTATTTTGTTGAAAATAACTACTAATCTTCATTTTAAGATGTATTTCAAGTGAAGAAGCACCAGCCTCACAGGTGGGAATGGCTGTCTCCCCTCTTGTCTTCACGTTTGGCAATGCCAGAGTTTGCTTAGCTACTGCTGTTCAGATGGTGACATTCGGGGCCATGCACTGCTCTCAGTACCATTTGTCATTGCTCAGAGGAAGCGTCTCCAACATTAGTTCTTTTTCAGAACTGCAGTAGAGAAGGTACAGAGGCTCTAGCTGTTTGTCCTTGTAACCTCCACAAAATCAATGCTCTTTTGCAATCAACAGCCTTTTCTTGCATTTTTCCTTGAAATTGCATTTCCTAAAACTTTGGAGAAAAGAAAAAATAACCAAAATAGGTTTCTCCCAGTAATTTATAATAAATATCAAAATCTCTTGGGGACACCTTGTGTAACCCTCAATACATAACAGCTCCAATTTCTAGCCCTGCAGGGATGTGGAATATTGGGCAGGAAGCGAGTGATGATTATACATCCATGAAAGCTGCTACTGGCATGGGCTTGAGTCTTTCTGGCTGCTGGGGCCTCAGGGGATGGTTGGGAATCTCACTTTTAGTGACAATGTGCCTCCCTAGCAAGCTGCCTTTTTTATAAAGTGTCTCTCTGCTCCAAAGGCTGTGGAAACAAAGGGAGCTCTGCTTCTAAAGTGGACTTGGAGCAACTGGAGTTCAGATTCAGGGAGTTACAGGCACCCAGAGCTTCTCATTATCACAGTAAATGTTTGTTTACTGCACTCAGAATTTTTTTCCAGCATCTTCATTGCTTTTTCCTTTTCTTTTACATGGACCAAAACAACCTTTATGAATCACAAAGTATTCTGCTCTCTCAAAGTATTTAACTTCTTTACTCTTCAGTGTCATAGTCATTGGCCTTTTGTAGAATCAGATCTTTAGGGTAGAATGTCTTTTTTGCATCATGATTAACTTTGGAAGTAAATTAAGTTAAATTGAATTAGGCCATTTTTAATTCTGAATGAGAATATAGTTATATTTAACTAATACAGTCCAAATGCACACCTTAGTTAATTTGGATGAATCATTACAGACAAACCCTTAGCTATTTCTACTTTACAAAGGTAGTGACAGTTTTCATTTGCACTGATGGTGTGCACATTGCATTAATACATTGGCTTGAGTGTCATCAGAATATATTTCATAACCATGTAGTGCCAGCAGGAGGAAGCCCTGGTGAGACAGAGAATCAGCCCAGCACTTTGGAAGGGCTGATGTTTACTTTTAATTTACTTTGTTGAAAGTTATCTATTTGTGTCCTTATTTCCATGCTCTTGGATATGGGGTTAATATATTCCATGACTGCTGCCAACCTGCAGCAGTCAGATAATGAAACATAAGTGCCAGAAATCCTACTTTTTTTTTCTCTGATGGCATCCAAAGGTCTGGAGGAGGTTCCCCAGGGTGGTGGCATAACAAGACCTCATCCTCACTGCAGCACTGCCTCGAAGTGTTAGAGATAAGGAACTCCATGCTACAGTTGGGTGTTTAGCATTTAAAAGCAAAAAAATTTTTTAACATTTGAGGTATCCGTGGTGTTTTCTTCCCTGCAAAGCCACTGACATGTTTGCCAACCAATAGCAACGGCCCCCAAGATCTCTCCTCCCTCCTAGGTGCAGTCCTTGTTGTACACAGACAGGTGGCTGTCACCCTTAATGATGGGGCCCGTCATCTCATTTGGCATTCACCAATATTTTTCATGGTCCTAAGGTGCATTTCTCATATCCAAAGTAATATATTGGGCAAGTTTCAAGCCTGGGCAACAGCTGTATCTTAAGAGAATTGAAGCAGCGCAGGTCCTTCATGCTACAAAGGTGGTGTTTGCACAGCAATGAGTATTTTGATTGACAAGTTCACAGTTACCTTTATTATGTACATAATTAAGCAGTAAATTAGGCAAAATAGTTAAGGTAATCGAAAATGGGAAAATTAAGATCTATCTAAATGGTAGGACATGCACTGATTTTTAGTATTTACCTTCATGTGCGTGTTACGACACACAGCAGCTCTCGCTGATCATTTCTATGAAAGACATTTATAATGCACTTTATAAATAACTGACAGCTCCTCTTTTGTCTGTGCTTGGTGCTAGCTAATGGAAATTGATTTAAATAAAAAATAATTTACATGTTCTTATAAGATTTCATTGAATTTACAAGTGCTGGAGCACACCACATTAATTATTGCTACGCCATTGTGGCAAGCTAGCGAGAAATTAGATATAAAAACTGAGCAAAAACTATATATAATTACCATTAAAATGACTCAGGCATGAAAATTAATCAAACAGATTTGGAAAAACATTATTATTCCTGTCAACAATAGGAGACCAGGTCCTTTGTTAAGAACTTTTACTTTGATTTCCGCTTGCACTCATTCCATACTTAACTAGCTTTTGTTCTGCAATGTAAATATTCCTTTTCTTACTTCCAGATGTGTTTACAAGGGTAGTCACATGGAATTACTCGAATTACAAGGAATGCAATCCCATCCTTTCCTGGTCTTGGTTTTGGTGGCTACCAAGCTCAAGCTTCAGATCATCCTTGTTGATCTTGTTGGGCTTCTGTCGTTATTTCAGGGTATTGAGGCTCGAGGGAAGGGTCCAAAGAGGTTGCTCTGTGCAGTTTGGGTTCTACAAGCTTTCAGCTTGTTGGTGGAGACAAGAGCAAGGTTGCCTGGGTTCAGCTTGCAACCTCTTCCTCAGTCATCATCTAACAATTTTAGGGCTTGGTACCCCACCCACAATACAGTATTACTTTTTCATCCCTACTTCTGTATATATTCTGGGAACAACTCTTGTCATCCAGCTGGGACAGCAGTGTCTTGGTGCAGATTTACTGTTGCATGGCTGTATATCCACATGCAGACACACTATTAAAAGACTTATTGCTCATGTTTTTTAAATAAATTCCTAACAAACTCATGCACTTTTTTTTACAGGCAAACCAGTAATGATAGTGACTGAATATATGGAGAATGGCTCTCTGGATACATTTTTAAAGGTATTGTTTAGATCCTTTTTCCAGGGGAACCTGGGGACTTGGTTAAGGTTTGGGTTCTTTGTAGATGGTTAATGTTAGTGAAAATGTTTTCTGGGTGTTGGTGCTGTCTGGAGGCAGGAGTAGCTCAGTTGTCTCTTTTATCTGCATTTACACAGCATGCATGACCTGGTGCATGCAATGAAGGACTATAGTGCATGCAATGCTACAAACAGGTAAGAATAAATTGGAGGATATTACATTTATTTTAAAAGGCAGTTGTCTTTAAAAGACCAGTGCAAGGTCTTAACTTATCCTGAAAAATGTGATGTGGTTCAAGAGCAGATCCATAGTACAGCATAGCAAACCCCAAACTTGTCAGAGTTTTTCCATGAAGTGTAAGAGCTGGAGAAGGGAGAGTGGGGGAAGTGGTTAGAAATGCAATTTGGCAACATGGGGAGAGCCATACCCCCTCAAGTACCCCTCAGGGTACTTCATTCATGAACCCCTACAGGTAGGATTTCCATGCAAGTTGGTGCCACTCAGTTGCCTGACTGAGAAGCCCAGCCCAGTGCCCTTATTACACACGTGTTCACTCCCAGTCACAGTCTCTTTATCAGTCACCAACAGAAGCAGCTCGCTCCTTGATCTCAAGTTAAAAGAACTACATTTCCTTAGCTTTGTCTCTAGAGATCCTAATCTAAACAGTGAAACTTAGAAAAGCTTCATGGTCAGAGCATGAGAGTAATGAATTATTAATTTTCCTGGTTTCCTTCCTTGGAGACTTGCCTTTGCGTTTTTATTCATGCACACACAATGCTGAGGGTGCAGAGGCTCTCAACTCATCAAATGTCTCTTTCCTTTTGCAGAAGAATGATGGGCAGTTCACAGTCATCCAGCTGGTCGGGATGCTGCGAGGCATCGCGTCAGGAATGAAGTACCTGTCTGACATGGGTTACGTGCACAGAGATCTGGCTGCCAGGAATATCCTGATCAACAGCAACTTGGTCTGCAAGGTGTCAGACTTCGGCCTCTCCAGAGTCCTAGAAGATGACCCTGAAGCAGCGTACACAACCAGGGTGAGTTATGGGGTTACCAAACAGATTGAGAATTCAAGAGAAATTTATTTCTTGCCACATTTTGGTGTTCAGGCTCTATAGTAAAGAGATTTCTACCTATCCAGAGCCTCTAAACTGTGCAAGATCAGTTGATTACAGTTAATCTTCGCCAGATTTATTTTGCAAATGCCTTTAATTTGTGGTGGGAATGGCCAAATAAAACAGTGCTTAACTAAAAACTCTTATGTTTAAGTTGGGTACACTAGTCAGATAGCAAACTTTGCAAAGTTGCCATGCTTCCAAGCTCTAATCTGTCCTCTCTGGTGAATGCCAAAGGGAAGAAAGAGCAATTGCTTTTCTTAGACACCCATTCAGTGATGTAAGCCATGGTCTTCTGAACAATTTGACCCTTTTAAAACATTGGTAAGTGTGTAATGAATGCCCATTGCAAATAATGCACATTGGTCTCAGCATTACCCAGTTGAGAGTAATTTCTCCCAACCCAAGAAGGAGCTTCTCCAACCTCAGTGCTCTGCCCCTGCTCTGCCCATGGCACTGGCACTGGAGAGAGGGGGTGGGCAGGACCCAGCCTCAGCAGCACAGACGTGGAGAGAGCCTCCAACATTAACGGCAGAGATTGGCGCACCTTGGACATGTCTTATTACTGTGTTTTTCCAAGGGTATTGTTTTGTGGGTAGTGGGAGCTGTCTTGAGTCATGCTCCCAGTTCCTGTGGAGATCGTGGAAAAGCCTTCCAGCCTTTGTCAGTCACGGCCCCGTGATGGGACTCAGTGCACAGCTGGACTGGCACTTCCCTGCAGGGTGAAGGGCTCTTAGCCAGCCCTGCTGCGGCTCCCACATGTGCTGCCATGTGCTAATTGGCACTGCTGAGAATCTGGCCCTTCACTTAAGGCATGTGCTGATAAGCTTGTGAATAAGTAATTATGGGAAGAAGAGACTTTTAAAAAGTTGCTTTGAAAATGTATTCCAGATCCTGTCTTTTTCTAATAACAAACACTGTTAGAGGGCATTCAGGGAGACCTTCCAATATTTAGCTCAACACGGAGAGGAAGGGACTTCACAGTAAAATATTTTTTTATATAAATCAAGGGAGACAACTCTTTAAACCCAATGAGAAAAGTATTCCTTAATCCAGACTCTCCTTTCCCTCCCCTTTCCGTTCTCAGAGCTGATCTGAAGTTTGATTTCTAAAATGATAGAAGGAAACAGCAAAGCACATTTGATAGCTGTGGCATCATTTTTAGTCCCACAGCAGAGGCAAACCAGGCTGGTCTTTGCACACACAGATTTCTATGCCTGCTACACAGATCTCTCTGCAGGACCAGGACTGCATTAAAAAAAAAAAAGAAAAAAGAAAAAAAAGGGAATTACTTCCGCAGCAATTTGCATGAAGCCCTCATTAGATCAAAGTCTTCCTCGGCTTCAGAACTGTCTGTTCCTCCCCCGCTCGCTCTCAGAATTGGAGGAACTGTATTCCCTTACCAACCCGTGCAACATAATTGAGATGTTGATCCTATACATGTCCCAGCATTCAAACAACATTCAAACAACAAACCTTCAGGACAGCCAATTAGTAGGCAGCCTACAAATGCTTATGGGCTGAGATAATGTGGAAAGGGGCCCCATGCTGTCAAACAGATTTACTTTAAAATTCGATGTCTCTTTCCAGAGAGAAAATAACATCCCTTGGTGCTCTGAGAGGAGCCGTTTCGACTTTTTTCACATGTTCTCTGCCCTCCTCTGCAATCTGTTTTTTGGTTTTTTTCTCCATTTCTTTTCTATTTAGGGAGGGAAGATCCCCATTCGATGGACAGCGCCTGAAGCGATTGCCTTCCGCAAATTCACGTCAGCCAGTGATGTCTGGAGCTACGGCATTGTAATGTGGGAGGTGATGTCCTACGGCGAGAGGCCTTACTGGGAAATGACAAACCAAGATGTAAGCACGTGCCAGAGCTGCTGTGTGAGGGGACTTTGAGGGCTCAGCATTCATTCTGCAACCAGAGAGGCAGAATGGGGACAAGAGGAGGAGAGCTGCTGTAAAAATGGCTTTGCTCCCCCATGCCAGACAAAAATGATCCTCCCGTTTGATGCTCTTTTTTTTTTGCAGCAACCCAGAACAGGCTGTGCGCAGAGGGAGATGTGTCTGCATGGAAGCAAGCCTGCTTCCCCCAGCAGACCGCTGGAGCTTCACTAATGCTGTTAGAGCTGGAGCCTGTCCCTCCTCTGCTTAATGACAAAGGCCTGCCAGGGAATAGATGCTGATAAACTGGCAGCATTTCAATTGTGTGCTCAAACCCCTGCTGCCACGTAAAGCAGAAACTCAAGAGAGTCATGGTAAGGGCTTTGTTTCCTGGCACAAAAGCTGGGTGATTTGATCTAGTCACAGCAGTCCACAGAGCCGCATCTTGGTTGTTCTTGCATTGCTGATCTCAAGAGAATAGTTGTAGTCCAGTTGTGAACATCTTGTAAGTCTGTGCTTACACAAGCTCTCATTCATTTGTACAGTACTGTTTGAGTTGTGACCCCTTGCTCCTGGGTTCCAGTGTCCCCTTGAGCCTCTGACCTCAAGGCCACCCTCTGAAGCATCTCCAGACAGGGAGATGCCTGGGAATACTGTCTCTCACCTGACTGCAGCTCCAATCCCAGCCTGGGTAAGGATCTTTTGATCCTACTGCACAGCTGCATTCTACCCTGAGCTAACCCTCAACATCTGTCCTTGTCTAAGGCTAAAAAAATTTAATCCTGGGGTAGCCAGATTTTCTAGGTCCCTCCTTCTTCTTCACATCTCTGATAACTATGGTTTGCAAAGGTCTCCGAGAATACTGGCTAGTCATGAGGTCAGATTCACCATGAGGCATGTGGGGCAGCCCTGTTGCCTGTGGAGATCCTACTGCTGGATGGGTTTCCATCATGGGTTTCCTCTGGTCACAACACCTGGTGTTTCATCCTTTCTGCTTTTTTGAGCAGCGTTCCTATTCAAGTGATTTTCTTCTGTTTCACTGGCAGCAAGGGCTCTGGCTGAGCATTCTGCTCTTCCTGTGTTTTGTTAGCAAGCCTTTGCCATCAGTGGATGTTACTACCTGTCATGCTGAGCTGCTGTCTCATCTCACTTTGAGCCCAGGCATGGAAACGAGCCGTACCTTTGAGAGCATCGCGCCATGCTTCTTGCCAGGGACCTGAGCACGTTGTTTGGCATGAATGCCCCACCGCTCCTGCGTTGCTGAGGCTGTCACATTTGCAGGAAGTTCAGTAAAGCAGCGTGTACCTACACAGGGATTTATCTTAATCAAATACAGACTTGCTTCCACAGTCTGTGCAGAGAATGCAGCAGTTGGGAGCCAAGCTTTTTCGCTCACACTGAGCACTGTAACTATCTTTAATGCTGATGCACTGGCGTATGCAGATGTTCTTCGGTAAATGCCAGGCGAAGATCGAGGCTGGTGCTCCGTGGCAAGGGGAGTCCCTTGTCTGAATCATACCACTATGAGCATCCACACTTTACAGAACTCTTCCAAAAAGCCCAAATGCCTCCATGTTCTATAAGGCATGGGGTGAATTTCACACTTTCCTGGTGTGAAAGCAGAAAAGGAAGGACTAGTCAGATGTTTATGAGCATCAGTTCCTGCTCAAGCTTTGCTCGTGTAACCTCTATGTTACTTGCCTCTCCTCTTTGCACAGATGGAAAGTGCCTGGATGGTGGTGGCCTGGGAACTTAATTTGGTGCTGTGGCATATTTTTCATGCAGTTCTTCCTCCTTCGGCTCCTGAAGGCCTCCTCTTCTTCCCTCCTCTGCTTGTGTTGACAGAAGAGTCAGTGGTGTTAAATGCAGCATTGGTTTTTGTGCAGAGGAACAAGGGGTCACGTAAATTTTGGACTCTGTTGCACAAGAATTTCTTGTTGCATGGCTTGTAATTAAAGCACATCATTAGCAAGCACAGTTGATGATGAGCAAAATTATTCTCACTGTGTTACAGATGGCTTGCTTTAAAGGAGGTGCAGTGCAATAGGGCAGGCAAGGTTGTAAGGCTACAAACCACATTTTAAAGTCATGCTGGTTTCTGGATGGCCCTCTAAAAATATGCTTTGGCTTGACCATAAGATAAGGGTTTGATGCAGAAATTATTGAGAGGAATATTGTGGCCTGTGTCGCACAAGTTGCTAAACTAAATAATCACAGTGGTTGATTTTTAGGCTGATGAATCTATGAAAACACAGCTGAGTGTTGCTTTGGTTTACTGGAATAGACTGTCCCAAATTGTCCTGTCCTAAACATCCAGTTCAGTCACCCCAATCCATAACTGAATAGTGCTTGTCCAGAAGAGGATGAGAGACAAAAATGCCTCCTTAGGTGCAAATTCTAGATCTTCAAGTCTTACAAAGCAGCTCACACCAATGAATGGAGCAGCAAATGTCCCATTTCTAATCACTGTGGTGGCTACAAGTGACTCAGTCTTTGTTTTTTTGTTTTGGGTTTTTTGCTCCTCTGCCAGACGCCTGAAGGCACCTTCAGATGCAAGAGTGTATTTCACCATCCTAGCTCCTTGCAGTATTTTGATACCATTTACATTGTATCACCAGGACGACTGACATCCTGTAAATTGAGTTAACACTATTGATCGTGATGTTACTGCCAGGAATATCCAGCACACATAACCCCACTGCAGATATAGTTCAGATATTCTGATCTGGTGCCAGATGGTCTGCTCCCCATCTTGCTACTATTTTCTTTCTGCTACACTTGGAGGATGGCCCATTATTGTTATAAATACAGACGTGGACACAGCAAATAACATTCTCATGGCTGTGCCACGCTGAAGCTTTTTCTTTTTAGGGCAGCTGCAAGTTTGGAATCGGGGACCAGCTGAAAAGCATAGTGTGAAAAACAGAGAGTACAGATAGCACAATGTGGTGGGGCTGGGAGCAACAGCCAGGCCATAGAAGAGATTGCCCTGCAAGTGCAGGGTGGGTGGAGAGTGGTGCAACTGCTCCACCGACAGATGAAATCTGATGGGCACAAGAGGACTGCACATGCTGTGGCCCAGATCTTCTGACGTGCTTTTTACCCTTGGAGGACATCATAAAGCCTCACCTATCTGCTTCTCTGCTATGTACATCCTTAGGGAGTTTGAGGTTCCCACTACTGCTGCTCAGCTGGCCTGGGTCTTTCCTGTGACTCTTCCACTTAACAAAAAGCTCTGTGATGGAGGACAATTTAAAAACAATTATTAAAAATAAAAATGCAGTCCTGAATTTTGAAGCCTTCTGAAATGCAGTGCCAGCCTGACACAGCTCATCCTGTGCTACTCATCTAGTGATTAAAGACCAAGAGAACAACTTCCACTTCCAATACTAACCACAGAGCTTTCTTTTTCAACACAGGATGTTTTCAAATTGTGAGGCAGTGCCTAGAATGCATGGCATCTGAGCTAATTCTTGGAGTGGACAGTGAAGCAGATGCGGTTTTTATGTGGACAAAGCAAAAATCTGCTTCCAGCTTCTTTCAGTCAAGGAGTCTTGGGAGTGGAGGGTGTAAAAATGAGCTGCCGGGACTCCCTTGGCACAGACACAGAATCAGCCTTGTAGCTTGAAACCTGAGCTGCATTCTCCTGAAAATTGTAATGGTTCAAAATGGGAACTTCTGGGCTTAAAGCCGTGCCACAAATCTGCCCCAAACTGCAGAAAACAAGTTGCCTTCTTGAATTCTGCCCTCATTTATTCATTTCTGCCTTTCAAGAGGGAAGGCAACACATATGCATACCACTTGTTTGAGATATAAAACCATAGATGGTTTGTATTTGAAATCAGTGCAACAACTCCCCTGGTTTTAATTTACATACTCTTGGGCTGACATTTTAAATTCCTGGCAGAAATGTGGCCACACTAAGAAACTACTAGACCCAGACAGTATTGAATGATATATGAGATGGTTGTTCTGCCTCTGCCTTGAATCCATCCATCAATTAGCATTCAAAGTCTCTTTTGAAATACAGTCAGACTTTTATTACTGTAATACAAATTTGTGGTCTAGCACATGCCTTTTCATTTTAAAAAGAAGACAACATCTGAATAAACAAAATCACTGCACTCCCAGAAGATGCCAGAAAGCCCTGTAGGCTCTTTTTCATGGACTTAGCATAGGCTCCAGGAGTTTCCTGGTATATTACGTAGAGACCACAACTGAGCTTTGAACAAGTGCAACCAGGCAATCTGGCCCCTGGTTGCAGCAGTGGCTTGGCTTTCTAGATTCATTTTGCAATGACTAAAAATTAAATTATTAACTCATTCCATAGAAAATATGAAAGATAGAGAGGTTTACTGAGTTTGCCTCTCATGCGCAGAGTTGGGGGGGTGGCAGGATTTTTTTGTGAGCATATTGCTGATCCCAAAGTTCTGTGTTAAAGCCAATTTGCATTTGGGAAAAAGATGAGGGGAAGAAAAGCCTTGCGTTTTGTGTCCTGTAGGTGATTAAAGCCGTGGAGGAAGGCTACCGCCTGCCAAGTCCCATGGACTGCCCTGCTGCTCTCTACCAACTAATGCTCGACTGCTGGCAGAAAGACCGCAACAGCAGGCCCAAGTTTGACGAAATTGTCAGCATGTTGGACAAGCTCATCCGTAACCCGAGCAGCTTGAAGACGTTGGTTAATGCATCAAGCAGGTACAGACTCAGCCCAGCACCATTTCTCAGAGCAAGCTCCTTGTCTGAACACCCATCCCTAGGGCTGGATTCCCTCCGACTATTTAACCTGCGCGTGTTCGTGGGTGGCTGTTCCTTCACCTTTGTTATGTCCAGGGGAGTTGTCTCAAATCAACTTTTTCTGTTGCAGTTGGCAGCCAAGTGAGCAATTCACTTAACTCTAAATGCAGTGCTGCTACCACAAAGAAAATTACCGTGGTCTGTCTTTCAGAAAGAAGGAGCTTCATCAGTACTTTGTCTGTGACAAAACTACCTCTGCTCCACCGCAAGGTTAGAGAAGGCAAGACTTGAGTGGATGAGGTAGACAGTAAATACTGCTCCAATTATCTGCCTGTTGACTTTATCTTGGTAATACAAACGAAGAGTGTCTCTTGGGGAGACTCTTAGGATGTGCAAAGCTCATGGATGTCCAAGTGCATCCTTCCACAACTATTCCCAGGCATGCTAGCCACCGCTACAAGTCATGAGAGTCTTGGCAATTGCAAGAGGAGGTCTGTGGTTCCCAAAGTGCTGTACACGAACCCTTTGCTAAAACAGAATAAAACATGTTTGTATTTAAACATGAATCTGAATCGCTGCACAGCTACAAGTAAGGTAAATGCAGTCAGGAAATAAAGCTGCACTTGGGGAGAAAGAGCTAAATAGTCTTGGAGAGGCTTTTTCTATTTTCACTGTAAGCACATGATTACTTCTGAGCCATTGGTGTTGCTAATTGCACAGTCCCTTGCAAAGTCATAAAAATATATATACACATACAAACATACATATATATACGTATATATAAATGCTGCTTCACGGATGGCAGTGGAGTTCCCCTGATTAACAATGGAAAAGGCTCTTCAGAAAAGCTTATTCTCCAAGGAGGGACAAAACAAGATACATTATTTTCTTTAAACAGGAATGAGGTTAGACTGGTGGTATGGACCAAAGCAGATGTACTGCTGTGAGCTTAGTCATTTCTCCCCACACCTTCCAAGTGAGCCTTGCACAGCTGCATGTGGCACATCTCACCTGCTGCAGCTGGATATCCCTATGGTGGCATGTCCCTGCACATGGTATTTCGTGCACTGCAAGAGAAGAACCCAAAATCTCTGTTAATTTTTAAATACAAGATAGATCCGGTTCCTTGGGCTATTTTACATGTACAATTTACCATCCAAAGAAGAAATTATTCTTATTAGCAATTAGATGTAATGTCAGTGCCAGCAAACCTGCAGGAAAAGGTTTATGACAGCATAAAATATGTGAGGTTTCTCTTTTATTTTCAATTCAGAACAGTTATTTTCCAGGCCTGTTATGTGGTGGTTCCTGCACTCTTTTATACCAAACTGTTATGCCAGATGAGGAAAATAGGCAGGAAACCATTTCCTTGAGCTGCTAAGCACTTTGGTGGTGTTGTAAACCATAAATGGGTCCATGCAATTCCAAACCTCTCCTTTTCAGAGCTGCTGTGGGTATTTTTGATATGGATGGAGCACCTGAACAGTCAGGCTTTGAGGCTGAGTTTCTATTCTCATAGATTGCTGTGCCCAGACCATAGTAATTCCAAATGAATCATAATTTCAATACAGAGCAGCTGTAAAGGATTTTTTCTTATATGTAATGTGTTCTTTATGGAAATTCTCATTAATGCAAATAAGGGAGGAAGTCACTCTCTACATTACAGCATGTGCTGTGATATCACTAGGTACCTCCTGACATTAGTGATGAAAATCCACTTCTCATTATGATTACTTAGGAGTTTTGAATTTCTCATGTGTATAAAATGTTATGGGAAGCCATTATGTTCTTGGTACTGCAAGTATTCACATTTTATTAGACCCTTCAGCATTGCTATTAAATAAACAAATAATACTAATGTACTCATAAAATATTTGAAGATTCCTGAAGTCATATAATAATATAATATAATATAATATCCCAGCTCTCCTTCCAGTTGAAAAGTCTTTTAAGTGTAATAGCCACCATCAGAGGCTGACCCAGAAAATAGGGTTTTTTTACCTGTGGGTAATAATCTTTACGCAGGGCTTGTGTTAGCTGTGTGTCCCGTTTTACAAAGCGAGGAACAAATCTAGTTTCTTTCCTGGCTGACCTTGGAGAAGCCCTCTTTGCTCTCTGCACATCATTAGTGGGGTGGTGGACCCTGCCTGTGCCAGGTACTGTATCGCTGCTCCTGCTGCGATGAAGGGTTATTATTTGCCTGAATTGCTTCTTCCGTGCGTGGCATAGCTGAGCAGGGAGCAATTGCCGTGGCAGGGTCTGGACTGAGGGTGTGGGAGCAGGAATGTACCTCTGTTTGCAGGGCTGGAGCGTGGCTGGAGCATTGCTGCTCTCTGCAGGCTCGTTGGATGCTGTCGGCATCCGAAATCCCCCCCCAGCTCTGCAGGAGCAGCCCCTGGACTGTTAATGCTCCCTGCACTCTTTAACAGCTGCCTGGCATCGATGGCCACTGCTGGGAAATGTAATTTGGGTTTCAGCTTCCAGGCTTGCTCTGTCTTAAGTTAATTATGGACTTTAAAGGCGGAGGAAGAGAGCAAAGCAGGAATCGTCAAAGTAAAGACTTTGAAGTAGGAGTGACTGGGGGAGCCTACTTGTGGCCAAGAGGTAACTGGTACAGATGCCAGCCCTCTCCTCCTCTTTCTGCTCGTGGTGAGGACCTGAAATGGCAGGAACTAACTCAGGGATGGGTGAGGTTGCAGGTGATGTGGTGTGCTTGATACATTGCATATCAAGTCTGCTGGGAGGATTTAGGCTACAGCAATCACTGAAAATGGAAAAAAAGAATCATCTTTACCATAAAAAAATGCAAGCAACTTGAGTCCTTGTATATCTCAATGCTGATTCTGTTTACTTCTTTGTTTTTGCTTGTCTTTAGAGTGTCAAATCTGTTGGTAGAACACAGTCCAGTCGGGAGTGGTGCCTACAGGTCGGTGGGTGAGTGGCTGGAAGCCATCAAAATGGGCCGATACACGGAGATCTTCATGGAGAATGGATACAGTTCAATGGATGCAGTGGCTCAGGTGACCCTAGAGTGAGTAGTGTCCAGATCATTTTCACCTCATTTCTTGGAATTGCAACGGGAGGAGGGAGGAGAAAGACAAACCATTCAAAAATACGAAAGGACGAGGCTGCAGAAATGGAAAACTGTGTTTGCAGTCAGTAGTTTCCCTTGTACCATCTCTATCGATAACAAGTGCAGGCAAGAATGAAACTGAAAATCACTACACTGGCAGCCAGTACTCTGGCTCCTTTACTCACAGAAATTCATGCATGAGTTTCTGTAATTGCCAGGCCATCCTCTTGACACAATAGCATTTGATTATTTGGGGTTACTAACAAAATAGACCCTCTACCCTGCTAGTAATGGTATAGGTGCTAGAGTCCCTGCTGAGATATCCTGGCATCACAGCAGATAAGCTGATTTCAGGGCTGATCTGCATATAACCAAGTGAACAGTGACGCCCCAAGAAGATGTGGAAATGGTATTCAGCATTAACAGAAATAGGTAACAGCTGATGGCAATGCAAGAGCATCAGCAACCCACAGCTCTAGAGGACAATCTTCTTGAATGAGACTCTTTCTTCTGAATGTGCCCTTGGTTTTTGCACGTGGGTGTGACTGCAGCTGGGGCAACAGCCTTCAAATGACTTGGTAAATGCCTCAGGGCTGCTAATTTGCAATGCTCCACCTTTAATTGCCTGCCTTGCTTGTGTAATTGCGTCAGTACTTTCCTGCTGCTGCCCGTGCCGTCTGAAACTCGCCTCAAAGCCTGCCTTTCTAGCTGGGTTAATTTGAGCTTAGTTTACTGCTGGCATTGAGGCAGAATGGGAAGACTTGTACTCTTTGGAGAAGGCTGTGTCTCCTCTGACCACATGCAGATTGCCAGTGCACATACAGAATCGGTGCTGAGGACTAAGAATAAACCAAGAAAAATCCCCCCCTGCCCCACAGAACCCCCACAGCAGCATTTCCTCCTGTCTGCCACAGTGCTTGCTGTGGAGCTCGCAGTTCAGCACAGGAGTGTGATGCAGGTCGGTGACATCTCCATGGAGTTCAGTTTTCCATTACATATGTGGAGAGAGTGCAGGAGCCTATCTGCTCTCACTCTGATTTTATTTGCTCCACTCACATCATCAGTATTTGCCCATTACAACTGGACTAATCCAGTCTTTTTCCAGCCATTCACATGAAAACCCTGAGATAGGGATGAAATCCCCTCTAGCAACTGTCTGGGAAATCAGGGTGCATGAATTCTTACCTAGATCCTCTTTTGAATTCCTGCAACTCTTGCCTGCTGTTTCCCAGCCTTGTCCTGCAATTATGTGTCACATTACCTGGGCTTTTGAGGACTCCACAGTTTAGACTGATAATCTGCAAACATTGACCAAGGAAGAGGGCATCCATCCCCAGGCTGGTCAGAGTCCACACAGCAGAAGTAGCTAGCCAGAGGTTGAGTGGGAAGAAGTGGGATAGGATGAAGCAGTGATTTAAGAGAAAAGGAAAACATTGGAGCATTCCCCTTTACAGTACCACCCCGATCTTAGAACCAGAGCAACTTCTGGTAGAAAATGCAGATTGTCTAAAATACATCACAGCTTTATCACTGTTTGGCTCAATTAGCCATATCAGAGAAGAAAATTACACTTCTAGCTTGTTCCTCTTTAGAATTTTCTGCGGTTTCAAGAGCTCTACACAAAATACTCAGAAGTAAAATGCTTTTGTTTGGGTCACAGAAAATGTTGACTTGAAGCCCAAATTAGTGGGTGTTTTCAACAGCAAATTAGAAGTTTACTTACTTGTGTAACTTTTAACAATCTATCCCTCCTACACTGTCTTAGCATCCCATGCTGCTGACAAAAGTATTCCTAACCTCCAAATTCTAAAGTGCAACACTTCAGATTATGAAATAAGATCCTTAATTTGACTCTAAAATTTAACTATTTACTCTTTGGTATTCCAGAAATTTCAAAAATGTCCCCAAAAAGCAAAAAGTGCTTTAAAATGGTGATTCTGATTGGCAGTGAACCAAGAAACCCACTGCCTGCACAGTTCTAGCCAGAAAGACAAGTTGGTTTGAAAGTCTTTGAATAAAATTGTAGCTGCCAGAGATGCTCTGACCCTCACCAGCTGCAAACCTCCTTGAGGGCCCCCTCACCAGGTCCCAAGATGTTCTCTGTGGCACAAACGTCATCCTGCTGGTCCTGGTGGAGACAACATGTCTGAGCTGCTCAGTTTCAGCTTTCTTCTGGGCTTGTAGAACAGCAGAGCAGTGCAAAGGAGCTGATGCCTAGCAGCCTAGGGAGCTTTTGGTTTGTTTTTTGGTTTTTTTTTTTAACTGGAAGGACACATTTCATGGATCCATCTTCCATTTCAGTTGAAACTGTGAAACAGGTTGAAACCTATTCCAGCTAGTTAGTTATCCATGTCAGCAAATAAATTCCTCCTCCCCACCCCAGCTGCCTGTGGACAGAGATTCTTGCAGAGATACCTGCTTGGTTCTTCTCTGTCAGCCCACACACCTTTGCATTGCAGAGGTGGCTTGGCAAGAAGGCTCAGGTCTGTTTTTGGGGAAACTGTGAAAGATTAATCAAAAAGCCAAGTACCCATCCAAATCAAAACTTCTCTCATCCCTCTCAGATACGGTAAAAAGAGAAAAAACAGCAGAGTCTCAGCTGTTGAAAAAAAGAAACCATCATAGCAGCTTAAGAGGAAAAGGGTCATGTATTGAAGTCCTGAGCTCAGGCTGAAGTAAACTGGCAGATTGCCCTTAAAAAATAAAGTAAGGGAGAAAAATAGCTCCTGGTGGGCTCAGCTTAGACTCTCATGGGTTCTCCAGAAAATAAACACCAGAACAAGCAAAGTTCTTTAAAGGTTGATATACTGAGAGGGGTTGGTTTTCTGGAGGTTTTCTTTTTTTTCTCCCTGTAAAAGGGAAAAACAAAACATTTTGTACTCTACAAAGGAGAATTCAGGTTAAATGTTCCTTGTCATTTTTAATAGAGGCAACTGTTCTGTATATTCCAGAGCTGGGACTTGGGGGGATTGGGTGAAAAAATGATCTGAACATCTGAAAGTAGCTTGTTTTCCCCAAATGACATCAGTAAAACAGTCTTTACAATTTAAAGAGGTTGCCTTCAAATACCATCCAAAATGATCTTCACCAAATTCAAGCCGTGCAGGAGAAAGATATAGAAATTAGATGGATAATTGCTGCCAGAAAAAGGAGGGAAAAAAACAAATCTAAAGAACTTCTAAAATCTACTGAAAAACCTACTAGTGCTGTAGGACGAGCTGGCCCAAACATTGGCAGGACTGGTCATTGTGGGTGAAGCTTGTGGCTTCTTTACAGGACCTGGTTGAGAGAGATGTTCAGCATTTCTTTTGAATCCCCCCCACCCCCGACATGAAAAGCAGAATCCTGATTACCACTCTCATTCTCTCAAACTGATGGCTTGATGCATTTATTCCAGAAAAGAGTAGTATTAGTGACAAATTTCTGAAAGCAAAAGATTAAAAATCTAGAATTGGTGAATATCACCCCAAGTCCTAAGCTCTGCCTAATTACTCAAAGACCTGAAAATGTATGTGTTCAAACAAAGAGTGATTTCTACATTTAGCTCTAATTCTTGCAAAGGGATGAATCACCTTGTGAAAAGTGGAGCCTCACCCTCCACCCTCTCTTTCCAACTGGATATCAGACTTGAAGGGAACCTTTCCAGTGGACCAGACCTGCTCTTTAAACTTGTGGACCACCTAGTGACTTTGAGTGTGTCTGGAGTTCTTTCAATCCACTGCAAGAATAACTTTACCAGGACAATACTCAAGAATAGATAGATCCATGACATGAGTTTCAGTCTGACCCTTGACTGGACCAATTACTAACCATGTGGACTACATATTTTCACCTTTTGAAAGATCTGTACTCACTGAATCTCAGGACACCCTGTTGTTTGTTATTAGATGAAGAGCTCTGAATATTTGTAATAATATGTGTTGTGTTGCTTTGCATTGTATATATTTTTCTTCTAAAATAAAGTAAATTATTTATTAAAAGTTATACTGGATGAAGAACATTTAAGAGTTCACCTGCTCTAGATGCTTATTCTTAACCTGAAATCTCAGTCCTGGGATTGTGATGCTATGTCTGCCTCTGAACAAATTCTCATCTTGTAATCAAGTAGAATGGGAATTATGAGTAAGAGCAGATGAACTCTTAAAACAAATTTTTTTAAGTCTTCATTTCATGCAAAAGTCCCTAGCAAGTGGACTCCTCTCTCTTTAGCGTTGTCTGAAGGTCTTTGAGGTTCTTCTTGTTTCCCCTCATTCAAACTGACAACTAACTAACTCCATGAGTAGTCCCAGTCTGCATGGGCAATTGTAGTTACACCACACGCAGAAGAGTGGTGGATGGATGCCCTGGATGGGACATGAAATATGAAATATCTGTGGTAGGCTGACAGCTGCTGACCACAGAGATCTTTCAGGACTGTGGCCCTTTTGCTTGCATGACTAAACCAGCTAGTGAGGGGGTTGTACTTTATGTGGCAATCCAGTCCTAGTCTACACTGTGTTTGACAAACTGGTCCATGGTGTATAAGTAGTTCTGTTTGTAAATAAAATGTTTTAAATCTATTTCTTACAACATGGAGACTGTGAATTCAACCCTTGCAAATGGAGGCTGTTGCAGGGAAGGGGATACCTTGCTGTCACTGGCATGTTGCAGCTGGGCTTGCGTGCAAGGCCGTGGTAAGAGAGCAGCATGAATGCAGCTCTTGGGATGAGCTGACACCGATTTTCCCCTTTTTTTCCTTGGCTTTTTGGTCACCTTAGGTCACCTTTTTAATACCTTGTTGACAAGTGATTCAAATTCTTGCCTGCTTTCATTTTCAGCCCTACATCAATGAAAGAAGTGGAAAGATAAACTTTCTCCCTAAAATAAGAATAAAAGTTGTCTCATGGCTGGGGAGGCCAAGTATTTTGAAGCAGGGAGACCAGACAGCCCATGGGTGCACGATCTCCGCTGCAGAGGCACACACAGAACCCAACACCAGGGGTCAGGTCACTTCCACAGCAAGGAGCAGCCTGAATCCTGATTGCAGGCATTATTTGCCCACGGGTCTTAGCTGTGCCTTTTCCTGCAGGGAATGCACATTTTTATTGCAAAGCCCCAGTGGATGTCTGCACACATCTCCTCTGCAGAGCTGAGCTCAGTGAAATTACCACTTTGTTGCAGTAACATGAGCCAGGCAGCTCTGCACTGGAGCTTAAAGGCACTTGTTTTGCTGCCCTTTGGCACAGAAGTTGTTGGGGGTTTTGTGTCCCCAAACCAGCTGGTTTGCATACCCAATTCTGTTCAAAACTATCTTCTGCCTTTCACTGCTTTAAGTCCTTCAGCACTGGAGGCATGGGAGTATGCAGTGTGCTGTAAGTCATGCTTGAAACATCTGAATTAAAGCTCCTGCATTCTCTAGGCAGTTTTTAGAAAGTTTAGTTGCTGTCTTTGCTATGTGCAAGGTGGCTTTTGAATAAAGCTGCTGATTTTTATACTTGGCGAACATCTGGTTCAGGAGATGTTGTCTTTTGGTTCATCTTTGCTGAGGTGAAAGACCCCAGAATAGTGTTTTCCCCCTCTCGGAGGAGTCCTCCATGCTTTTGGCTAGTGGCTTCACGTTTGAGAGGATTTGATATAAAAAAAAAAAAAAAAAAAAAAAAAAAAAGAGGAAAAAAAAAAAGAGAAAAAAAAAAGGCTGGATCCCCTGGTGAGCAGTTAATGTATTGAAACCAGAAACTCTTTTTTTCTTTTTTCTCTCCTGTAAATCAATGAGACATTCCTCAAGGATATTGAGTTAAGGGAATACTATATGGGAAAAAAAAAGGCTGTGGAGTGAACGGGGTGGGGGGTTTATTAGACTGATGGGGCTGTGTGTGAAAGGCCAAGACATGCATGCTTTTCTCCAAGTTTCAGACTGTTTTTTTCCAGCATAACATGCAAGAGTGTCAGAAATTATACATCTGTGAAATACATGGTACTGGATTTTCAAAAGAGCTCAGCTTGCACTTTAGATACCTGCAAAAAAAAAGCTGATTTTTCAAAAAGTGCCAGCAGAGCAGGACTCAGCAGGGGGAAGATGGATGTTGTCTCTTTTAAAGATCAGGTCCTATACTGTGTTGGTTTTGGGGGTTGGTTTGGTTTTTGTTTTTTTTTTTTGACCTCTGGTGTGAACTTCCAACTGTGCTGTGTACATAAAATAAATTGCATGTAACAATAGCATTACTTCATTTTCCTTCATTATTAAGATGGCTTGCTGAACTAGTTTCACAATTCAGTGGAGGCAGAAATGAAAGCATGTCCCCCTGAGAAGGCAGACACCTTTTGCAGGTGCTGCAGCCTTTTCTCTGCCAGGTAAGGAGCACTGCCGATGTGTCTCATTGACCTCCTTTGCTCTCTGCCCCTTATGTTATGATTTCCCTTTGCATCATCAAGAAGCATTGCCGAAAAAGGGTACAATAATGAAATTATGTGTTTAGCCCAAAGCAAAAAATCTGGTATTTTCCAAATCAAAAGGCAGAAAACATGACAGTCCTTGGAGAAGAACAGATCTAGCTTCTGGCTTCAACTAGTTTATGTGTTAATGTATTAGCCTTCACTCAAGACTGCTTTTTATTCAAATCAGTGTTCATCTGTGTAATTTGTGGACATGGATGGTTGGCTGTGCTTGCACAGGAGTTTCTGTCCATGATGGGAAGCTGCTGAGAGAGGCACACCTCCATTGGTAGCTTGTGTGAAAATGTTTTGGTGTTCCTTGCACATGCTCACCTGCAGTTCAGCACACAGCCCTGCTGTGAACTGCAGGCCAGGTTTGCACTTACGTCTTAGCTGATGGTTGAGCTCCCAGGTGTTGCTGGGGATTCCCAGCCTTTGCATGAATGCAGCAGCGTGGTTTCCAAAGAGCAGCTCCATGTTCAAGGTCACACCTCAGTGGCTTTCAGTGGAGAAATTTCTCCTACAAGATTTGCACACAGGGTGTCAGCAGCTTTGCGATTCATGAGTGTATGGTCAGGAATGTAAGGCACAACTTAGAAACATCCTTAATTCAGTGCAGTCTGGAGGTAGAAAGTGAGGGACTGCTACCTTCACGTGGAAGTCTTCAGACAAAACACCACATCTCCTATAGTCACACTGCTTCTCTAACAGTTTCTGTGTCTTGTGTTGGAAATGTTTATGCAACTTTCTTGATGTTTCTTCTGAGCTTTTATTCCTGCAATTTCCTTATTAACACTTTTCCACCTAGTAAGAAATCTCTACAATTATACTCTGCCATAACCAGTGGCCTTACCTGTCTTTAGATGTGTCACTGCATCTGATAACCCAAGGTCCTGTGGTAGTATCTCCAGGAGATGACTTGTCCCGCTCCTCTCTTTGGATGGGATAAATTGTACCCTGGAGGTGCCTCTTTTATGCCATTCACATGAATCACATGAAGGCAATTACTTTCATCTATACACCTGAATTTTGGCAGGTGGAGTTGGTGACAAACAGTCTCCTGATCCTGCATTTTAAATAAACTATCTTATTTTACAGCTTTTCTGTAATGAGCTCAGTAGGCAGAATCAACACAAATGCCCTTGGGTGCTAGAATTCACCCCCCCAAAAGAAAAACCAAATGTGAGTTTATGGGAAGATTTGCAAAGACCCAAAGGGGAGCTGCTTTGCTGATTCTTGTTGACTTTAAGGGGTCATCAGGATGGTGGCCATATTTGAGGCTTTTGCCATTTGTGTTTCTTTGGCTTTCCCTCATCCGAAGAGGAAGAAAGCGTGGATTGACCTCACTCCTCACTGCTCATATCCAAGATCAAATACCAGCCTCTCCCATGAGAAGAGAAAACTGCAACATGGGCTTTCTTACGTGGCTTTTCTCTTGGAAATATGGCTTTTCATGCCTAGCAGAATCCTTGGCCAAAGATGATGCTGACACTTTTCTCTCTGGCCTTTCTCCTTGGCCAGCGAGGTGATCTCGTTCAAATCACATCACCTCTCTGAGATGCTGTCAGCAGTAAAAAAAAAAAAAAAATTCACAAATGGGGAAAATAAAACTTGACAACTACACTTGGCTCTGGGAGCTGCCAGTGGTGACAGGTAGGCACTGGCAGCGGCAGCAGCGCGTGCGGCGTGTGGTGTGTGCGGCAATGTGTGCCTGAGAGGTCCATGGAACCAACGTCTGCTTTCTCCCACAGGGATTTGAGACGTCTGGGAGTGACACTTGTTGGTCACCAGAAGAAGATAATGAACAGCCTTCAAGAGATGAAGGTCCAGTTGGTGAATGGGATGGTGCCGTTGTAACACGGTTTTTAAAGTTGCTTCCTCAAGTGGGTCGGTCCTGCACTTTGTACTCTAGCCCTGAGATTTATTTTGACTAAAAAAAAAACCCAAGAAAAGATAAAAAGGGAAATTCAGTGGTTTCTATAACTGAAGGACGTTGGCCTCTGCTGCAGCATTTCTAAAGCAGTGCTTGACTAAAGTTTTCCTTTTCTTCCTAATTGTGTCCTCATTTTCATGAAGTCAGTGTAAGATGCATGGAACATGGAAACGAATCTGCTGTACGTGAGGTTAACCAGTCTCTTAAGCTTCAGCGGTGATGACAACAAGCCTTCCACCACGTGTTGTCTGTACATGGGAGGTACAAATATATATAGCACCTTTATATACTGAATTACAGCAGCACATGGTAATGCTTCCAAGGACCAACTTGAATGGAGGACTTTTGTGGCCATTCATGGACTCTCAATAGCTGCAGTTTGCTGAAGTGTAACTTCAAGTCTTACTTGTCTACAGAAGTGTATTGAAGAGCAATATGATTAGATTATTTCTCAATAGATATTTTGTTTTGTAAATTTAAAGAAAAGAAAAAAAAATGCTGTTACACAGCATTAAGTTATAGAGACTAGCATATGAACATGTTGCTTGCTCCATGGCAAATACAATACAGGGTGTATATTTTGTTTTCCTCCTTCTGTGTTACCAAGTTCTTTTTATTTGCTTTTTTGGGGAGGATAATACATGATGAAGATGTATATACTGTACAGTTTGCTGCACATCAGGTACAAGATTGGGGCTCTTTCCTTGTTTTATTCCTTCTTTCCTCCCTCTTTTACTCAGTCTCCCTTTTGTGTTACTCCTATGCTTTGTATTTTTGCTGCAGTTTGGTTTGAGCAACACATAAAGCCTTCAGGAGTTTCGAATATGTATATGAGGTAGAAGGAGTTTGCTTAAATAAAAGATGTTTCCCCCCACTCTTCCTTTACACCATGGGCTGAGGACATCCAGAAGAAGCGAAGAACGTCTGGTTCTTGCTGGCCTCCAGCGACAACGTGGCATCAATTTTTCTGTGTCCTGGCCAACGATAGCATGGGATTGCTTCAGCACAGGTGTTTTAGCCCAGCAGCCATCACCCAGTGCAGCCATCACCTCTGTTCCCAGAGCCCAGGAGACAAAGCACAAGGTAGTTTTAGCTGCAAGGAAGGAATTTTGTTGTTCCTTTTCTGATGATGTGGGTCGGGCCCTAAGACACAGTGTGGAAATGAGCCCGTGGTCATCCAGTGTGGAAATCTTGTAGTATTTCTCCCACAGTGGTGGGAGTGGGATTATTTTTGGAACTGTACTGTCCCAAGCTGTCTCTTGCCATTTTAGGTTTGGCCATGGACCTGGCCACTTTGGGACAGAGCACAGCGGGGAGGGAAGAGCAGAGTAGCCCAACATGGTCACAACGATGGCATCCTGCGGGCAAGGAGATGCCATTCATAGGGGCCAGCACAGCTCAGATCAGGACTTGGCTGTAGCTGGGGTTCAGTGTATCCATTAAAGCCCATGGCTGGTATTTTCAGAGGGACCTGAGGGCAACCCGGTCCCCTGGGAATCACACCAAGAAATATTTTGGGGTTGTCCTCCTCCTTTTATTGTAGATAGGATTAAACAGCACAGTTAATTTGGTATTCATAGGTTGGGCTTTAATTTTGTGAAGACTTTGATAAAGATAAGGATTTTCAAGCAGCTCAGTGGATTGCAAGGGTTTCTTGTTTCTGTAAATGTATTGCTTTCTTAGAGTTTGGATAGCGTCTTGTGGCATCCTTCCTTAGCAATAACATCAACATAAAGAGCTGCTGTAACTCCCTTCATCCCCAGTGCTGCAGAGCCGAGCCGAAAAGCTCAGACAGCCAAAAGGAGGCCTGTGTCCTTCACGTCTTGCAGAAACAGGTGCTGCAGCAGTTTCAAAGTCCTTCCATTTCCCCTCGGCCTTTGGATGAGATTTGATACAAAGAATGTTTTTTTAAAAAGGAAAGCATCCAGGAGAAGAGGCTGAGTGGTTTCTTTCTTAGCAGCAGGGATTTGTTTGCTTACAGAGCGGGGCTTCTTCAGGCAATATTTGCCTGTTCTGAAATGGCCCCCTCCTCCTCTGCAGGTTACTGCTGAGTTCCTCAGGAATCAGGAGAAACAGGAGGGAGAAGAGCCACAGTGAGGTCTAACAAATCTCGATGGTGTCATTTCTCATCCCGTTGTTTCATTTTGGCAGCCACCGGACCACAAAAGAGGAAGAGGGTATCAAGACATAACAATTTCAGCACGGAAAAGAGATTTGTCATATAATAAATAAGATTATTAGAGCTGTCAGCAGAACAGTCTTGAGATTATTTGTGCCTCCCTGTCTGCAACGCCTGGGAAAATAACATGTAGGAAGACAGAAACCACTCCTTTCATCGGGAAGAATCATTTGTTTGCCTGCATCCATTGGCGGCACTGAGATGCTATTAGCAAATATGTAGCACTTTCTGCCCATCACCTCCACTCATTCCTTTCCTGTTGGCTCTGTGGGAGGAGTTGAACTTGGTCTTTTTTTTTTTCCTGGGGTCTTAAAAGCAAAATCCCCTTTTCATCATTTGTGGGGCTGGGATACCTACCAGGTGCTGGAATAACCTTCAAAATGATGAACTGGTGGAAAACAAAACTGTTCTTAAGCCAGACTGCGTTTGTAAATAGGGCACCTCTTCTCGCTTCCTCCAATAAATAAATAAATAACCTTTTCTATTTATTTCAAGAGCTGTTCTTGCTACAGATCTCTGTATTAATAGACTTTGTCTTGGAGCTAAAAATAAAATGTTGTTTTAGCAGGTAGGGTCCAAAGGTTACAGCTTCTATGTCCATGAGCAAATTCCAGAGACAATGGAGGTTTTCAGTTCCCATCCAAGAACTGCAAGTACTTTGTGTGTTGGGCATGATTATATGCATTGGGGTGCAGCAGAACACGAGGACAGCAACTTTTTTGGCAGTTTATGTTCTTGGAAAGGGCTGTAGGTGGATTTCCTGCCTACGGTAAGTCCAAGCATTTTGCTTTTCCAGCTCGCTACTGCTGAAACAAATTTTGTTTGTTCTAGTATGTTTTGCTGATAATTGAGAGGGAGGTATTTCAAATGATCCAAAAAGTGAAAAGGCTTTTTTTTGATACAGCTTTTCATTTTGGGAGAAGGAAGTGTTCCCAAGAAAGGCTTGTGTAGACAGACACCCTTTATTGTGTAGCTACTACTTGGAAAAACTACTTCAGCATAAAAAAGGAAGACTAATATAAAAGGAAAAAAAAATCAGTTTAAAATTTTATTTGTTCCTCCTATATGTTAATAGTGAGAAGAAGAAAAAAATGAAGGTGATTTTTTTTTTTTGTCTCTTCAGTGTTGAATATAATGTAGGAAGTCCCAGTGCTCAAGAAATTGTGACTCCTTGGACTGCTGTGGACTTGAAAGTAGATGTTAAGGCATATGTAAAATATATCAGTAGAGGTCTTAAGATTAACATTTAGTTGCCAATCCTTTACTGTAATTCCTTAGAGCAGGTAGAGCAGGAGCTGGTGCATCCAGCACTGCCAGAGCTGCAGCATCTGTCTCAGCTCCTTGCACCAGTGTTTTAACTCACAGGAGACTGTAGCATTACTGTATTTATTCCTCCCCTTTCCCCCTCTTTGGATGCTCTCTGTGCATTTTGTTTGTGTACATGGGGGTTTTTGTAGTGTAAGATACAAATTTTTCTATTTTTTATAAAAATAAAAACCTTTGACTAACAGCAACATACAGTTGTGGATCACACGTACACTTCACCCCTTGGCATTCCACAAAGCATCAGGATTCCCCCCCTTGGAAAGGAAATAAATTCTCTTTATTTTTTCTCTCCTAAATGCAGACTTGGTGCTACTCTTGTGGTCCCTGAGGGAAAGAGAGGCCTTTGGGATAAGTGAGACATAGACCCACATGAATGCATCCAGCCTTGTTACAGGCTGTTCACACTTTTCTCTGTTTTGGGAGGAAAATATGCTTTTTTGTCTGGTTTCTGGGGCAAAGGGCCTGCCAAACCAAGCAAGCACCCAAGCAGTCCCTGACCACATATCCCTGAGAAATACCAGGTTTTTGTGACTTTTTTTTTCCCTCCCAAGATCTGATTTTCTCTGATTTTTTTTTTTTTTTGAGTGGTACCCCAGCAAACTCATGACCAGCTGGAGCACCCACCACCACATCCCCTGCTCCATGGATTTGGGGGCATGGGCCAACCTTAAAGAGAGGTGAGAAAAGCTGTAGGTGGGAAAGGCCAAGGGGGAAAAGAGTGACCTGGGAAAGGTCTTAATGGAGGTGGTGGTGGGCAGCCACCATCTTCTTGTCCATTGCTGGAGGACAAAGGGAAGAAGTGCAGATAAGGATACTGTTTCTCCTGCATGACAGGAAGCTGTGGCAGGTGATGTGGTACATTCACACTGTGGCCAGGAAAGGCATGATAGGCTGGGACAGCAGGGGAATGCTGCCTTATATATTAAAGGGAGCACAAGGTCAATTGGGTTAGCAAATTGAGGTTGTCAGCAACTTGGATACAATCCCTCTGAATCGACCTGCCAGTCTCCACTCAGTGTTTTCTTGTTCAGCTTGAGTTTGTCTGCTGCTGGACCACGGTGGTGGCAGATGCCATAAGGAATCAGAGGGGCTCTGGGGACAGAGGGAAGAACTTCTAATTTGCCCTCTGCATCCTTGATAGTTGCATGGAGTCAGAGAGCCTGCTAAGGGGAAAATGCAAACATGGGGAAACTTCCATTAAAAATCAGCAAACTCCTTCCACAATGTGCCACTTTAGGTGAGAACTAAGGAATTAGGCTATTTCCATGGTCCTTTGTTTTCAAATTGGTTTGGGACCAGCTCTTGAACAGATCTCAAAACAGTGTTTGCCTGTTATTTTCCTCTGCTGGGCTCAGAGAGAGAAAAGGCACTTGCAATTCGTGGGCACCAGCTAGTAAATTTACCTGCACAGAAAGGTAAGGTGCTCTACCTTCAAAGTGGGTCCTTAAGCACGTGCCTGACTTATTTTTTGGGTGGTTCTCCTGCACAGCCTCTGTCTGGTCCCTGAATAAATGCACAGCTGCATCTCGAGTCGCAAGCACCAGTTCCCATGAATGCTTAACAAGCTGTGCTCATGGTAATACTCTCTGCATCACTCTTGTTTTCAGTAAAGCCGAAAGGAGCTGCAAAGTAAGATGACCCCTGTGCTGGAGGTACTGCAGGGCAGCTAAACAGTAACTTGGTCTTATTTTCCTATCCAATAATATAAAAATGGGGCTGAAGGGGGCTCTGAACCTCTCCCCTCTTCTACCAGCCCAGAAGTGTTCAAGCTTGTAATGCCAGAATCCCCAGAGGATGCTGTGGCCCCAGGGCAGGAGCAGCGGGAGGCTGTGCCCCATCACCCCATGAAGCTGAGCTGCCATGCAGAAAGCAATGCAAGATTTATGAAGCTGTGGGGAGAAAGAGTGAGGGACTCTTCATGTATTTTTCATGGGCTGAACTGCATAAATAGCATGCAATGCATAAACTGTGACTGGATACTTCCACAAAAAAAAAAAAAAAAAAAAAAAAAAAAAAAAAAAAAAAAAAGACCAGCAAGCTGAAGAGATGAAAGAATGAGGTAGATTTATTCAAGTCAACAGGGCCTGCTCAAAGTCACCCTCAGGTGCATTAAGAAGCAGGCAAAACAGCACAACCTCATTCCAGAACAATTCATCTTTGCTGACATGTGGAGGGACGTGGACCTCGAGGACTGGAGAAGGGCACACGTCGTTTCTGCTTGGTAAAATGGGTGGGTGGCAGGAGAGAAACCACCTTAGCCACAATGCCTCGGATGTGGTGTGGGACTTACAGAGATGCTGGGGCAAAATATTGCACCAGCAAACAGGTCAGTGTAGAAAGTGAATGACAGAGAGAAAGTGGAGGAGCACAGAGAGAGAGCTCAGAATGAGGTAACGCTGGGAAAAGAGGATGCCCCTGGAAAAACTCAGTGCAGGGATGAGTGCTGAAAAGGTGGTGTTCCCTGTGGCAGTTCCCTCAGCAGGTGCATGTGTGCTTCCAAGTGTGCAATTTTAATAATGCATCTGCTGCCAGAGCTCACACCTCATGTACATGAAGACAGGTACCGAAACAATCCCAGGCTGACACTGGGAGCCAGAGCAGCATGGCAAGCAGAAAAGCTTTTTGCTCATTTTGCAGCCATGGTAGGAGGCCAGGGTGTGCTTGCAGTTATTGCATACCATAGGGTTTCCAGGGGAAAAAAGGCCTCGGAGAAACAGGTGTGAAGTGTGTGATGCTCACTGAACGCACCCAGTGCCTCTGTAGTGTGACTGCCGGTGGGAGCATCTGGTGCAAATCCTTTGGGAGCTCCTGGATATGGGCGGCTGCAGGCCCCAGTGTTACAGTGACCTTTGACAACCCATTAACATATTTTCCTCCCAGAATGTCCTATGACCCAGCCATGGAAGGAGAGATTTTCTTACCCCTTCATTTCCTTACCTCTCGTTGGGGTCAGCTTAATTACTCATAGCATCAGCTATAGTAATATTCAGCAAATTGAGTGTAAGAAAATAAGGTGCTTTCTTATATTGGTGTGCTGCTTTCATAACCTATTAACAGCTCTAACCAGGTTTTTTTGACCCCAAAACTCTTCAAGCTCCCCCTTAAATGGCCAGCACATGCATTCGTGCTGGTGAAGATGACTTATTTCTCTCAAGCTTATTTTTTTTAACTACAAAACCAAAAGAAAAATCTTCCAAGCTGAAAAATAAAAAAGCAGCAAAACTGTGAGATAGGCTGCCTGCCGTTTGCTCGGTTTGCTCCCAATAAAGACCATATTTATTACGAGAAAATAGAAATCCTATGGATTTCTTTTCTGAGGTACTGTGTTTCAAGCCTGACATTTAAACATGAAACTCCAGGCTCTAAAATTTAATCATTTACTCCTCAAGAAATATGGTGTGTGGAGCTGCTGAGCAAAAGGGCATGCAAGGTAAAAATATTTCATTGGGGAAAAAAAGGAAGATAGGGAAAATACATGATAATTTAAAAAAAAAAAACAGATGGGGATCAGCCTCTCCCATCCAGTGGGCAAAATGCTGTCAAAGTGGCATCCTGTGGTCCCTTTCCATGAGATGTGTAGGAGCTCAGGACTTACAGGGCTTGCTAATATCCTTCAAATCCGGTAAGATTCATGGTTGGACCCAGTTATCGGAGGAGAAAGGGGAAGGACGCACACATGTATGTATGGAGATATATAAGTATAGATGCATGGCTATATATGCACATACATGCAGGAGCACTTAATTAAGACAAGAATGAGGGCATGGCTAATAAATGGTGAATGGCAGCAAATAGCCCAGGAGTGAGACTGGACTGGGCTGAAAAGAGTGTTTTGGATAGATGGAGATCATCACGGCTTGGCACTGGGAAGGATTTGGCCTTCATTAGTGTTCCTGTCCCAGGATGAATTAATGACCTGGGCAGGAGAGGAGGGAGGCAGTGCTAGGGTGGCTGCAGAAGGGATGGGTGTTCTCACTGGTGCTAAAATCCCACAATTTCCATCCTGCTGGGCAGTCACCAGCCATCAAAGCAGGGAAGGGCAGATTGAATGGACTGGATAAAGTGGCTGGGAACATGCACTTGGCAAGAAATGAGGAGAAATTAGATGGAGGGGAGCCACAGGCATGGCTTTCATCCTGGCTTGGCCATTGCTTTTGGCCTTGAAAGTCGCTCACAGACCTAAAGGTCAATCCACAGTGTCCAGGTGGGAAAAGAATATGTTTATTTACCTTGGAAACAATGGCCCTTTTGGGGGGTTTTAGTATTTTGCTGTGGAAAACCAGGCTTTCACAGCAAGAGTTTGTGAGCAGCTGAGCACTACACAGGGACTGGCTTGCTCAGCAGCTGCTAAAACCTGGGGTTGAGTGACTTTAGGTCTTGAACATGCCCAGGTGGGTCCTTCCCTTGGCCCAGCAAGGGGAAAGGGAAGCATGAGTGGTCCCTTCACCCCTTTGAAACACAGGGTTTGGAGAACAGGCCTGTACATGCAGAATCTCTTTGTTGTAACAACTACACATATCCCAGAGAAAACAATAAAATAAAATGAATAAATTAAATAATTGTAAATATTCTGTGTAGGGAAAGGTTGTTGGCTCTGGCAGAGGGAAAGCTGGGCTGTCCCTAGGGAGGGGGAGTTCTAGAGATGCAGCGTCCCAAATCAACACAAATAGTTGCTTCAGGGCCCAGAAATCAGTCCTGCAAAATCTTCATCCCTCTCCCATCCCTGAGAGCTGTGCTTCATTGCGTCCCATTTTATGCAGCAGCCAAAGAGACTCTGAATCCTTGGCCCCCACATTTGCATCCCAGGCCAGACCGCAGCCAGGGTCAAAGCCCTCGTGTACTGCCCATCCTCCCTCGCACCCCGAAACTGTGATTGCTTCATCAAGGAAGGCAATTAGCATTCAAGTGCTGCTGTTAGCATATTCAGAAAGACAAAAGGCTGACAGCAATAGCTGCAAAGCTGGGGCCCTGGTCAGAAATTTAATGGAGAAATAAATTATGGCGAGAGAGCGCATTCAGATCCAGACTTCGGCTGCAGAGGGTACGAGGGCAGAAAAGAGCCCTTCCTCCTGCTAGTTTATCATCCACACTCCAGAGATCCTCATGGCTGTAACTGATAAGCAGCTGATAAACAACTCAGCTGCTTCAGAAACAGAAGCATTCCCGTAATGAGTGGCTGAGACCCCCAGGTACCAGCCAGGGATACTGAGTCCTCTTGGCACCAAATCCTAGTTCTTTAAAGCCAGGCCTTTTCCTTGAAAAACTCAGCTTATTTCAAGGTGCTGTTGTGTCTTTGTGATAGAGGGGATTTAAGTGCCCCAGGGTTTCGCAAGCTGCGATCTGGGAACAATCACACCCCAATAGTGCTGAAAATGGAGGGAAAGAACCCAAAACAGATTAAACCCGATCACTGGAAGCAGGTTTAGGTGTAAAAATAAGACTTTAAAAAGCCAAGTAAGTATCCCGGTGATGTCTGTAAATTTGGAAAGCCTGAGTACAGCTTGGGAAGGGAACGACCCGGTTGTGGCTCGCTCTTATGCAGCCACGTCGGGCTCCCCGTGAGCTAAAAAGAAAAAAAAAAAGAAAAAGAAAAAAAGCAAGCAAACAAAAACAGGCAAGAAAGGGAAAAGGCAGCGAAGTGAAATGCCTCCATCAGTGATGGCATTGTATGGGCATCTGGTCCCCAAAGACGGCAATGTTATCTCAGTGTAAGCTCTTTTTTCAATATTATTCACCTATTCAAGGAGAGGAGACATCTTATTATCTAAAAGAAAGATGAAAACAAAGGTCACTGTGCTCCAGGTTATTTTTTGCACCACGGAAACATCCCACTGATGAAGCAGTGACTTTGTAGGAGCTGATAAATCAGGAGTCAAATGAAAGAATGGGGGGTTTTTGTTTCCCCGGCCCTGTGATTTGATTTGATTGGAATTAGCTTCATTTGAATCTGACCCTTAGCAAAGCCCTTTTATATTCACCAGAAGGTTTACCACAGGGCACTGGAAATTTCCCAGCTTTGAGACGTGACAACATGAAGGGAGGTTATAAAAATATATGAGGATATTTTTTTAAATATATGAAATATATTAATAAAAATTTAAAAATATAAAAGCCTTTATCAACCCAAATTTAATGCTCTAGGAATATGATCTTGTGCTTCCCCCAGACAAGAGAAAGCTACAGAATCTCTCCAGATGGGCTGCACTGAGGACTTGTACTCGTGTGTGTGTCTGAGGGATGCAGAAAGAGAACCGAACTTGTGCTAATAAGCAGCTACTCAATATGCCTTGATGAGTGAATGTATTCAGAGTCTATAGAGAGCAAAGCGTGCTGCAGCGAGAATGGGAGATGATTCCCCTTATATGAATTTGCCTAAGTACAGAATAAACATCTATTTTTTTTCTGCTTTCCCATTTTTTCTAAAGCCCAGCTGTCTGTTAATGCATATAATGATGGTCCCTCCAGGGACCAAGCCTGAATTCCCATTCATATGCAAAAATCATAAGTGAGAAACTTTAGATTTGGCCCAAATAACAGTGTGCACTTCTCCCATTGAAGGAAATTCCAGCTTGCCATATTTTTCCTGCTCAGTGCATGCCAGATGTCTAAAAAAAAAAAAAGAGGGGGATGATTATTCTGTGTATGGAGCCAGAGCTGGCAACAAGGAAAGGATGCTTCTGGCACATCCATAATGTGCTGCCTCCACACGGGAGCATGGAGCAAGGGAAAGCTGGGGGGGGAGTTGTCTTGCTCATATGGCCACACTTATGTTGAACACCAAAACTCCTCTGAGGGTGTTGTGTTGACCCTGCGGAAGGCAATGGCTGTGTCACAACAGGATGCATTCAGGGAGAGAGAGAGGGAAAACAAAGCTCTGAATAGGAGAGCAAAGGGGCTGAGGCAACTGGGAAAAGCAGGTGTTTGTGCAAAACCAGCTCCTGAGTCCTCTTTTTCAAGTGAACTGCTCAGTGCTTGCACGCCGGTCAGCACTGCCTCCCTGAAGCCCTGCCTCAAGCTGCCCTCCAAGAGCCTGCCAAATGTCCATATTATGGGAAGCAGAGGCATTTTGCTTTTAAAGAAGGGCTCTGGCATGGCAAGAGAGACCATGCTGAGCAGAAAGAGCAAAGCAATGCTTTGCAGTGAAGTTTTGCTGGAGGCAGGCAAAGCGTTAGAGCAAGTGCTGAGGCCCATCCCTGGGTGATGGGGATGGGGAATGATCTCATTTTGGGGAGAAATAGCTATAAACAGCTGGATTGTTGCTGGAAAACAAAAACCTCAGAATATTCCTCCTTTGAGAGGCTCAGGCATCACTGCAGGGTTGTTCTGGGGGGTTGTGTGGGTCATGTGTCACAGGCAAGTCATTTTTCATGCTGGATACCTGCCTTGGGATCATGTGCTTTAGAGAGAGGAAGTGATTTAGGAGGAAGGCAATCAAATGTATGGGGGTTTTCTCTTTCCCCAGTAAAAAGAAGGGGTCAGGAGAGTATTCCTTTCCCACTGTCTCAAGATGCATCAAGGCTTCGCAGTGGTGAGGCAGTGGTGGTCTGTTAAGGCACAGGGGGTTAGGGCTGACAGGGGGGTTGTGCTGAGGCTCACAGCTGGTGCAGGTGCATTTCCAGCCATAAGAAGTAGTAACAGTCCCTGTGGAAACATTCAGCTGTGGTAAGAGCAGACAGAAATCTATTATCCTTGTGAATGCAATGTCAATATTTACAGAGAGAGGTCAAAGAAGAGAGCTCTGCTCAGGAAATGTCAGCTCTGGAGAAGGAGGAGGCATTATCAGCATTTGCATTTGTGCCGGAGCAATCCCTGCGAAACTGAGGAATATTTAAGAGGTTTTTGACTTCCAGCCCTATTCATCCCATCTTCTTGTACCATTGCATCACCTACTGCAGCAGTTTAGGGCACATCTGCAATGCCTGGAAGCAATGCTGGATGCTTCCTCCTCCATGGGGGTTACCAGCATGGATGTGAGTGGTGACCCAGTCATGGTGGCTGCAGGCAGCTTTCCTTATCTGCCATTAGTAGAAAATGAGAGAGGCAAAGACAAGAGGAACAGAAAAATGGCACAGAGCAAAGAACACAGGGTACAAAAAATCATTCAGGATGAGCCAGGTTGGTACCTGCAATTAAAAACCCACCAGGTGAGATAGGATTATGAATTTAGATAAAGGATCTCAGAATATTTTTCTGCAATCTTTTTGCTTAGGGTGGAAAGTGCTCAAAATGGGTTTGATCCCCCTTGGTCAGTGTTATTAGCACAGAAGTTCCTGGGCCCTCTCAAATGAAGACCAAAGAGGCTTTGTGTGAGCATGAAAGGGGCAGGCAGAAGAAGCACAAGCAAGAACACAGCCTCAAAAACAGCTTTTTGCCAGCATATGCAGTTGCTGCCCACACGTGTTTCTCATGGGAATGACAGGACCCCCCCAGGTGATGCTTCCAGGTGTGGGAGGACAGGGGAGCATCACCAGCCCGCAGAGCAGGTATCCAGCCCTGTGGCTGCTGGGGGGATTGGGTGTTTCCCCACAAAAACAGTTTTTTCACGAGGGAAGGAGGCTTGAGACATCCCAGAAAAGCTGAAAAACTCCCATGCACTTACCTAGTGGAAAAATGTCTCATGCCAAAGACTTCAATTCCTTCCTCCATCATTGGGCTGAGATTTTGCCTGTAACTCTATTTATGCTCAATGAAAAGTTCAGGGGCTGGTGGCCTGTGAGGATGTGGGATGTGCCAAGTTCAGGTTTTCACTGGAATTAACATGTACATGGCCAAACAGATGGGAAACCACCCGGTGAGACAGAACCAGCGATGTAAATAAACATCAGAAACCTCTCACTGCTTAGGCACTGGTTGCTTTTCCTACATTGGACTGGGCCCAGAGGCAGAGCTGGGGAGCTGAGGAGGTTGAAGGTGGGAATTTCCCTGCCACAGCACTGAGTTCAGAGGATAAGGCAGCCCTGTGGGGTGCAGAGCATCCCATATCTCTGTCCCATGTGCCTCTGTTCCTGCAGGACACCTCTGCAGCATGGAGAAAGTTAGGTTTTCCAGCTCTTTTCAGATTAAATGTTGTTGCATTTGGGTGAGATATTTTGGAGCTGTTTCTCTGCTGGCCATTTCACTCTGATTAGTTTAATTAAAAAAACCCAAAAATTCTGGAAGGTTTATGCTGTTTGGCATTTAAAGCCAGATGATATGGATTTATTCTGCGTAGGATCTTGTGATTTGCTCTGTCTGCAGTGTCAGACAGCTGTAATTGAGTTGATACCAATTGGAAAAAATAACGCTATGTTCCCACCACCTGAGCACGGAGAAGGATATCACCTTGGGCACGCACGTGTGTGTGTCACAGGAGTTCTCTGCAGCCAACAAAATATCCAGAGCCATCTCTGTGAAAATTAAGCCCCAAGAGGAGCGCCCCTCGTTCCTAGCCAGTCTGCAGACGCCTGGGGTGTTTCCCAGCTTGCCCCAGCCCCCTGGCAAAAGCAAAGTTTCTTTCGGTACCGTAATTCCCATTGCCCTCTGGAGATTCCCTGCGCGCCCCGCTCCCGCCTGTCCCGCTCACCGGCGGGGCCGGCCCGGCCAAACCGGGACAAATCGGGGCAAAAACGGGGCAAACCTGAGCCAACCGGGGCCGTCTCCTCTCTTCTCTCCCCGCTGTCCCCGCCGGCATTCTCAGGACTGCTCTCGTGGAGCGGCGCTGGCTCTGCTGCCGCGCGTGGATTGTCAGTCACACCGCGGCTCCCGCCACTCTCCCGGGGAGAAATGGGATGTGTCTGGTGTCTCATCCCCGTTTCTCCCGCCCCTCCTGGAAGTGGATGTACAGCCACGAGGGCGCTGCTGCCAGAAGCACTGGTGAGGGGCGAGGAAGAGCTGTCCGTGCTCGGGAAGCAGCAGGGTTTGGAGGGGCTGCGGCCCCAGGGGCTCTTCGGGCTGTGCTGTGCCGCAGGGATCTCTGACTGTCCCGCATTACTACTCCCTGTGCACGGACAGACAGACGGACGGAGGAGCCCCAGCCGCACCAGGAGCCACTGGTGCCTGAGAGATCCACCTTGGGGTGTGGAACGCCCAGGAAAAAGCTGGGCTGCGTGCACTGTGTGTGGCTGGGGACAGCCCTGCCTGTCCCCACCCAGACACTTTCAACAGGCAACAGCAGCCACGCTACAGGGCCAGGGATGACACCAGAGCTGTGGCCTGCAGGCAGCACTCAGAACACTGGCAAGGTAAAACCTGTCGGTTGAGAAGAGTTTAAGAACTGAAATAAAGAAAAATAGAACAATAAAAATAATAGTAATAATAGTAACAGAGGAATAAGAGTCAAGGAGCACAAGTGATGCACATTGCAGTTACTCACCACCAATGACTGATGCTCAGCCAGTCCCTGAGTGGAAATCCGCACCTCCCAGCCAGCTGTCCCTAGTTTATATACTGAGCATGATGTTCCATGGTATGGAATATCCCTTTGTTCAGATGCCCTGAGTGTTCTCCCTCCTGGTTTCTTGTGATTCCTCTTGTCTGGAAAATCCACAAATGCCTTAGCTTTATGTCCAAAAAGGAGACGGAGGAGTCCTGCAACTTTATTCAAATACAGAGAGAGGGCCTACCCAGGCACATACTTGCAGGATTTTCTCTCTCGAGGTTTCAGAGGGCGCAGCTTCCTTTTATCCCAAACTCCTGGCCGCATGTTGCCCTCTTCCTTTCCCCTTTGGCTGAGGTACTGGGAAGGTACAGTCTTCCCGAACTGCCTACCATGTATTCCCCCCTTGAACCTCCTGTTTTACCCTGAAGCTCAGAAACTCAACCCTGTGCAGACCCCCTTGACTCTTNCTCAACCCTGTGCAGGCCCCCTTGACTGTTTCAGGAGCCAAGCTCTGCAACAAACCTGCTGCCCAAAGTTAATAGGGACATTAAGACCCATTGCAAAAACCTTAACACCCAGACCTTCACCCATCAAATTGTAAAGACATTAGGTTTTCTCTTAACCCTTCCTCTTCTTATTTCTCAAATCCTAGTTATTATTAACTTAACCCTTTTTAACAACCTGGAACACTTGAAACACCCCCTCCTGACTTTTCCACATCTGGTCCCTGCTCCAGGTGTGGCAAGTAAATGGAGAGACTAAAGAAGACTATGACAGTTCACATGAGCCCATTAATCACTAGAGGTCCTAGTCCATGGCAACTGAGAGCCAAGGTCTCCCATCCTTTTCTTCCAGCTGAGAAGTCCAAATCTCCAGAGCTTTAGAGACCTTGACCAGGGTATGGTGGGTCCACCCGTGTTCACCTGTCCTGACCTCTGTCTCTGCCGTACAGTTGGATGTTATAAACAGCAAAGTCCAAAGGCAACATCTGTGCTAAATGGGTTTCCTGTCCGAGTAACCTCAAATGACTTCAAGTAACCCCATCCAGAGACTCCATGACCTCAAGTAACCCCATCCAGGGACTCCCATGACCTCAAGTAACTCCAAATGACCTGCTTGGGAACCAAGATGGACATTCCTGTGGCCACCAGCTTGGATTTGGATTTAGGATCTCCCTTCTTCTGGCTCTATCTGTGACAGACCTTCAGAGCCACGAGAGCTTTTGTTTTTACAAACCTGCACTGGCCTTGGGAAGGCCAAATAGAATAGAATCATAGAAGGTTGGAAGGAAACCTGAAGATCACCAGCCTCCCTACCAGGGGCAGGGACCCCATCCCATCTTGACCCCATCCAACCTGGCCTTGAACACTTCCAGGGATGGAACATTCAGCCTTAGGTTGGCACATGAGTCTTAGAAAACCAAAGTGATTATTTCTCTGCATTTCTTTTCTCTGGGTAAATAAAGCACATTTCCCCAAGGTTCTCTATAGATCATGACCATCTCTCACATAGCAGTGAAAGTTAAAAAGGTCAGCCACCTTTAAATAAGTCCTAATTGACACTTACTTCCCAAAATGAGGGTTATCAAATCTTAAGGTACAGTTCCCAAGGCAGACAGTCACTTAATTCTATATATCATTAAACTGTTTCACTCTGAAAAATAGCACTGGCTTTTCAAAATCCCCCTACCTTAAGAGTTGTTGCTGCTGCTCCTCTGGAGGCTGCCCATATTGGATTCTGTTGGAATGTGAGCCCCTCTGGGGCTCAGGTCTTCAGGCCCAAAAATAAGCAAGAACTCGGGGATTGAATTAAAACCATTGAAGAAACTGAGTCACACAAACATGAAATAGAAGTATAAACTTTAGTTTTCAATAGAAATATATCTTAAGTGCCTCAAATACTGAGAAACTGTATTAGTTGAGTTAAAAAAGCCCTTAAACCTAGTTTTTTAATATAGCAGTACTACTTTTCACAGAGTACCCTGTCCTAGAAGAAATACAAACATCGCTACATTACTGGCATTCTTTAGATAGGTTGTGCACGTAAACAGCAAGAACAGATAGAGACCATATGCATAAATTCTATGTAAAATTTGTGTAAGAGTTACGATTATTTTCATAAATCAGAATGAAGCTTGGATAGGTTTAGAGAAGTAGAATTAGAATCATGTTTTAGTCTGATTGGTTAATTAATAAATATAATGCATATCCCAGTGTGTAAGCTTAGAAGAAGAAGAAATTGCTGCTATGGAACTTATGCTGCTGGGGTTGCTGTTGCTGCTGCTTTTGCCCGAGATGTAATACTTCGAACTCTTGCCTTCAGATGAATAAAACAAACAGCACAGCAGCCTCCTCTTTTCCTTTCTGTCTCTTGATCATGGAACACCCCATTATAAACTCGACGGGATTCCTTTGCCAAGAGCTCATGTTGCTTCCCACAACCACTTCTCAGATGATGTTGATGTTCAACATTTGGCTTGTTCAACCACTCATTTTTTCTGTCCCACTGTGTGCTGTGTCAGGGAGCACAACTCCTCTTCCTCTCACTTTGCTGCAGGTCAGCTAAACCTTATCCAGCTCCTTTTTGCATTTCTCCACCTGTTCTCAAATGGTTGGCAATTTCTCACTCAGAGTGTGGGTTTGAGCAGCTCCTGCTCTGCTCTGGCATATGCTGGGAATGTTTAGGCTCAGGTAAGAGTTATGGGCAAGGACTCACTTGACCATAGGCTGCACAAAGGACACTATTATGGACAAGCCCTTTCTCTGGCAGTTGGCTCCTCTCTTCTCTCATCCTCTCCATTATACTGGGATGGTGCAGGACAGCTGCTTAGGGTTCATGCCTGAGTCAGCCTCTGAGTTCCTGTCTGAGCAGAGCTGGCCAGTGTGCTGCCTGAGCATAAAAGCTGTACTGATCCTTCTGCACCAGCTCTGCATGAGTCTCCTCTGCAAGCTGATTCAGCAAACACTCAGACTCCAGCATAGTCAATAAGTGACTTTCTAGCTGGTAGTAGACATCGCCTCAGTTCAGTCTCCCCAGGCACTGTCATCCCAGATGTTACTGCACAGCCATCCTTGACTAGATCCATTTACTGATGATCAGTAGCATAAAACACTTTAGTAGTAAAGGAAAACAATAAATTTAATAATATTTTCAGATAGGGGAAAGTTGATTAAAATATTTTCTAACTTCTCAGAATAAGTTTGTGTAATATAGCTGCCATCTCTTCTGTTGTCCAACACTGCTTCTGTTCAGGCTGAAATCATGGGGATGCGAGGAGTAAGTGCTTTGTCTTTCTGAGCCAGTATCTCACCTGTTCTGTCACTGCCCCCAGGAAACCTGCTTGAGCAGTGTCTAGAAAGAAAAAAACCTTCTACTGGTAAGGCTGCCTCTGCCCTCAGCAGCCGGGCCAGCTTGGGAGGGACAAGGAGTGACCAAGCATTTGTAAATGGCTCAAAAAACCTCAGATTGCTGAGGAAAACTGGTTTTCTTATTCAATTAATGTGATTTGAGCTAAAAGGGAGGTGTTCTGAACATGGCTGGATGCTGTTATGGCAGCTCCCAAATTTGCTGCTGGCTCAGGCAACGCCTTCCCTGGCTCAAGGCAGAAACTGGAGCAAGGCAAGGCCAGCACCACACCATCTGAGATCCTGGAAAGGCAACAGCATTGCCTCTGCATTCCCTGGCAGGAAATACCTTTATGTGAAACGATCTGCCCCAGCCCAACTATGGCATGAATGGGGGAAAAAAAAATATTAACAGGTGAGGTATTGAGTGGCGTTTTTCTTGTATGAATTGCTTCATTCTGAGTAATTCCAGCAAAACAAATGGAGAAAGAGAGCAGATTCACAATGTACACACATGGCTGGAACATGCTTTTTGGGTATACTTTAGAAATGAACTCTGGTAAAGAAAGATGGAGTTGAGTGATGTGGAAATAATAGTGAAGGACTTGGGAAGAGGATCTTTATTATTTTGTTCTCACTTGGATAGCCTTGCTAATTAATGAAAGAGTTGTAACTTGGCAGTTACTATGCACAACTGAGAGTAGTGTTTTCTACAATACAGTCTGAAATATTAAAGCAAATCATTAGCAAACAGTTAATCCAAGACTAAGAAAAAAAAAAGAAACTAAATAGGAACATGAAATATGTCTTCTAGCAAGTCCTGAAACAGGTCTTTTAGGCCACAGTGCAGATATTTCAAATGTGTCAAGAGTAGGCTGACATTTCTTTAAGTCAAAAGGAAAAAGAAATGGCTATCGTGGGAATCGAGCGGCACCATTTGCCTCTTCATCACCCTGATGTACAGCAGAAGGCTGAGGCTTATTTACGGGAAGCTTGAACTGAAATTGCTAACTTGTGTGTACCTTATTGACGCTTTGCTTCTCCCGCAGGAGGGAGAATGCCAAATTTCCCAACACCCACTGCTGTGGTCATTACTGGGCTGAGAGTTAAGAGAGGCCTGAACCAGACCTCCTATAGCATGCTATTTAGCTGATAAACAGTATTGATAGCAATCCTTGGAAAAAAGTCTTTACAGATCGTCCTCTGCCTGTTTTTACCAGACCTAGATTAATATGCAGCTCCAGCCATTCATCACTGATGGTGAACGTCTTGACACAGAGAATCTCAATTTTGCTGTGTTACATCAGACCTCATTCATGCAGCCATGCAGAGAGCACATTCACTTCTTGAGCTATTAGGATCTAAATTAGTGCACAGACCTGCAACCCCAGCTGAAACATGAGATAGAAATAAAATCAGTTACAGCTGAATTTAGACACAATCACTTTTCCCTACCTAGAAAGTGTTTTTAACAGGGAAGGTGGCGTATGCTGCAGTGCTTGCCCCAGGACTCTCTGAGAAGTGTAAGGGGAGCTAAAAGTCCTTCTATACACTCAAAAATAGGCCAGTATCTGCTATACCTGATGTTAGACTGAAGGTGAGGATTCATAAAGAATACCATTTAAGAAACAAGGACAAGTTAGCCTGGGGGAAAATGTGCTAGTATTTTGGTTGAAAACACGCCAGTGTGGATTTCTTTATGCTACCCTCCAAATCAGAAATGCTCCTGTTTTGTCAGCTAGTTTCCCCAGCAACTATTTGAAGATTTACAATATGTTTTATTTCAGTCTTTCATTTTAACAGCAGAGAAGAAGCTGAAGACATGTTTTTCCCAGGGCCTTGTTGAAGTGATCTGCTTGTGCCAGCAGAGCTCTTCTCACTTCAGAACTTGGAGTTTCAGAGCCATCCTAGGACACAAGAGCACTTGCCCACCAAAAAGAGACATGCTGGCTGTCTTGTATTCTATGCCTTCTTAAAAAACTTCCAAGACCTTTGTGAAGACCTTGAATTACTGTGAGCACAAATATGCTCCATCCTCATAAGTCTAAACTACTGTACATTTAAAAGTCCTCTTAATGTGCACCTTCTTTAGGAAGAAAAAGGTGTAAATGATAAAAAGAGCTACAATTCTTCAGTTCTTAAGGCAGCATACCAAATGTAACATGGGTTGCACAACACCTGCACATGTAATTACCATTGCAAATTAGCAAGTTTCGTTCTAGGAACAGAAGGATTGCAGTATTCTCTAGCTTTAATTTTCAGCTTGCCTCTGATCATTCCTAAACAGAAATATTGTGGCTAATTCTGTAGATACTACATGAAGTGACAAGATTAAAAGGAAAAAATGTATATAATAAGATAGGTTCTTAATTGTAGAGTATACCTTAATGAAATAATTATTATTCATAAATTTAATCAGCCTCCGAAGTAATTTGCCTGCAAGGCACCCAATTAAAGTAATGGCAATGAAAAAGACTCCCTGGTGCATGTGCCCAGCACCTCTGACAATCTGGCCACCTCAGCTAAGGACAACAGTACCAAGCTGTGAAATGAGCCCCAAGAGGGCTTTTACTGCAATCATTTGGTTTAGGTATTCAGCACTTGAAGCCGGCTGTGCTGTGGTTTTTTTAAGGAAAATATCCTTCCCAGAGGACCGCAAGCTTCTGTCCTGCTGTTGGATGAACTCGGTAACAGCTTTGGAAAGATGGAGACACACCAGCAGCGAGGTCTGCTCTTAGGGGAACAGGGTTGCAGTGAAGGAAACCAAGAACCAGCTGTTCTTTTGAGATTGGACATCACTTCTTACTCTCATTCCTCACCTTGTGCTGAGCATAGAAAAGGTTTACACCCCAATGGGACTTTAGTGGACCTCAGTCATCTGCAGGAAGCTTTTTTTTGCAGATGGTTCCTATGCTGTTGCTCATTTTTATGTCTCCTCACCCCAGGATATCCCAAGGATGGTGACTGGTTTACAGTTGTGAGCCTTGCTGAAGACAGCAGGGTGTTGTCTAAGCCCTGATCTAGGAGAGGCACCCTTTGCATGCACTGCTGCCATAGAAGAGGCTTGTAGAGAAAGCACTATTTAGCTTATTATGTAGAGAAAGACTAATTTAGCTCGAGTAAGAACTGTGCCATAAGTGATCTTTTTACATTACCTGCAATATCTCTTATCTACTGACCTTCCAGAACGTAAACATTGCAGGAGAAGTTAACTCCCTGCCATAATTTTCCATTTTCAGACCCAGGATATTTTTTAGCCTTGTGTAGCCCTGGTCATGTCTTCTACAAAAGATATTGACAATAACAGATAAGGATGAGTAACAATTATTTTTTATTTTTCTTTCAAATTTGAAGCAGGTGATCCTCCACTGCTGAATCCTGCAAAGCAGGATTAAATACCCAATCTGAGCTTTCTGAAGGAGTGAAAGGAAGATTAGGCTGGCTAAAGAGGGAACTTTCTCTTGGTCTTTAGGAAAAATTAACCCATACCTCTGTATTTCAAGGCACAAACAGATGGAAGAGCTCCAGCTGAGCCACTGCTTCTCTGAAAAGGCTCACACACAAGGTATTGGATTTCCAGCTGCACCGAGTCACCTCTGAGGGTAAATCTGACCTGGTAAGACCTGGCCATGCTCTGGCGCTGCAGGATTTGGCTCAACACCAAGAATGCAACTCCTCAAAACTCTGGGCTTTATTCTCGCTCCAGCTGAGACACCTCATGCTCTCAAGTTTCCTTGATGCAGATATCACCCACCGTTTGATCTACGAATAAACCAGAAATGCCTATAAATTCTTATCCTCCTTATTTTCCAAACAAGGCTAAGGTGGGGGTTTTTGCCTTCTTAATTTCTTGTATGATACTGTAGAAGGATCACCCAGAGCCTTCAATCCCTTCCAGAATAAGGAAGAGCTATTCTTGAAGTCTGGGAATGCTTTTCTTTTTCTTCTTTGTTTTAGGTATCTGTATGATACAGGGAGATAGTGTGACTCACGTGTGCACCAATTTTTACCACATACCCTGAGACATCCAGGAGAGAGGCTCCTTTGAGAAAGTCCTACAGCAGCTGCTTTAGCTTTGTCAATGGCGTTTTTGCGACCAAAGGCTCCCATCTGAAAAATTAAGTGCCCACAAATCAGCAAGATAAATACTGCAGCCTTTCCAGTTCTCATTGGCAGGATAGTTACAGAGCCAGCCAACTGCTCTAAGAGCTTTCCCGGTATGAGTGCGCTCATGGAACACTCTGCCAGAGCTCAACAGGCAAAAACTAACATTTAATCATCTTAGAAGAGTGGCTGGCTGGGCTGCTGCAAAGTGAAATTAAAAACTTACCGTTTGAACATCACACTGCCAGAAAGCCAGCACCCTCCAACACTGGTGCTGGTAGAAATCTGAAAAAAAGGGTCTGCCCCAGAGAACTTTGCTGGCTGGAGAGCAGCTGGGCACAGCTGGAAGTGCACATCATCCTTCCATGCTGCAGCCATCTTCTGAGCCAAAAGAACTCAAATGCCAATGGTGGTGTGGGAGTATGGGAAAGGTAGTGAAGAAAACCAATCAGATTACATGACTGGTCTGATATTACATTTATGTTTTAATAGTACTTTCTGTGGTTTGGAAAGTCTGCTGCATTAGCTGAGGAATTTTTGCTTTCTGAAATTCAATACTCAGAATTTCCCCACTGTATTTCATAGAGGAGATACAATGCCACGACAGATCTCTAAATCAATACTTTCTTTTGTACCAGTGAATTGCCAAAGGCAGTTGAATCAACCAGAATGGGAGGTTAGACTGCAGGCTAAAACCATGTTCCTTTTCAATGTCCATGTCCCCCTTTCATCTTGATGCATGAAGAAATGGAAAAGATCCATCTTGCAGCTTTTCTCCATCTCTCTAGTGTTCATCTGCTGGCCATGGCTTCCCATTTACAGCAGTCTGAAATCAAGATCAGTTTGGTGAAGTTTTGACCACCTGCAGGCAAAAACAGAAGAAAAATATGCTTGTTCGTGAAATATTTATCTGAGATTCAAAACTCAGAATTAAATTCCTGGGTCTCCTACAGAATCCCAGTGGATGGCTGGGCAGAACAATTCAGCTCTGGACCCTGGAGCTGGGCTCCTTTCCCCTGTATAAACCCTGCCAACTTTCAGGCCCTCAGTGTGGATCTCCCAAACAAACAATAAAGATCTTGCATACCCTGAATTCTCCCTGACCCTCCTTAAAGCAGTGTCTATTGCTTAACTCTGTGAAACACTGCAGCATCCAAGCCCTAAGGTAGCACACTTGCTGCTCTAAAAGACATTGGTGGAGGCATTCTGACCTCTGAAAATGTGGCAGAAAGAATGACATGTAAAGCACTGGGTATCAGGTTTATATCAGAACACACACCAGAGTTATTGTCCAGAAAAAGCTGATAGGAATCTCACTGTATTTCACTATTAGGCCTCTATATTGTCCCTCTGCTTTAGCAATTTGACTGTTAAGTAACCTCCTCAAGCAGAGGACTTCTTCCTGCATTTTCCCATCCATATCCGCTGTATCCCAGCAACAAGACACATGGGCTACTGGTGAGGGTCCAGTACCAGTTGCCCTCTTTCCCCACACTACCTTTTAGCATCACCTCCACTGCCCACTTGTCATTCACTGCAGTGCAATGCTTTCAGTCAAAGGCTGTCCCAGGCCAAATGGGGAGTGAAAGGAATTGATGCTCTTGATGTGGAGCCTCCTGTTTTGATGCATTTTTTCCAATTTACCATTAATGTGCTGGAGATTGCTCTCTTGGACAATTCATTTGTTTTCTCTTCCAGCAGAGTGGAGAAGCAGCCTTTCATACCATGTTCAGATAGGGCAAAATAGCAGGCAAAGCTTAAATTCCCTTCAATCTTTTTCCTTTCCAGGTGTGTGCCAGGTTTGTGCTGAATAACTAATCTGATTTTCTGTCCACAAGTCAAACAAATTTCCAAAGCCATATAATGAATCTGGATGCTCAGATCATCCTTGATTTATTTTCAGATGCAAGAGTCTGTGTTTGAATCTTTTGCTTCTTTTGAAAATTTCAGCCCAAGGAATAAAATAAGGATGAGGGGCTCCAAACTTAGAAGAGAAAAATAACTGCTTCCTGAAATGATCCCAGCATGAAAATACTGTCATTTGCATCCTGGGAGATATTTTTAAATGTCAAAAAGCTGTTTTGACTTAGTTTGAAATATGGAAGCTCTATCCTGGACAACTCTGATGCCACCAGACCGACCAGAGGAACCAGGGCTGGAAGGAGCATCAGGAGCCCACTCTGCCCAACAGGGTTCATGTTCATGTGTGCAAAGTTGCTCTAACTCTCCTGCCAGGCCCAAATTTCAGATTCAGAATATCTTCTTATCAGAGATGGGAATTCCTTGTTTCAGGCACTGTGTCACACCAGCTATCACAATTTGCACTGGAGCAGCCAAGGAAGGGTGAAGCCTCACCCTTGGAAGGCTAGCTACCTTTAAACTTAAAACTGAGAGTAAGGTTTCCCCTTCCTATCTTAGAAGATGAACATATGCTCCTAGAATTGCCTTTGATTGATAACAGTAACAAAGGAGAAAAAAAAATAAATGGTAGAAGCCACCAAAATTCTGATTTCTCTGCTGGCACCTGACAATGAAACATGTCAGAGGAAATCTGCTCTGAGACTGGATTGCTCTGAATGACAATGAGAAAACAGTGTGTAGGGCTTGCTAAATAGACTTGTTCTGTGCTGGGTGAGACTGCACTGCCTCTCTACGGGAAGCAGGCAAGAACAACCACAGGTTCAGTTGTTTACACCATGATATTTTGTTCAATACCTTTTTCAGTCTGAAACAAGTAAAAACCATGCTTTTTACCCATAACTATTATCCTAGTTCTGATTATATTAGCAGGGCATTAGCAGGTACATTTTAAATAGCAAAGCTGACAAGAGAGACAAATCCTGAAGATGAACAACCCTTCATTTCAATATTTAAGTATCTCTTCATATATTTGCCTATTATGGTTTTGCCCCATTGCATATCTACTGATTTCATGACAGTACATTCATCCTGACACTACAGTCCCCCACATATTTCATAAGTATCTACTAACTATGGAGACACAGAAGTGAAGCAGAAACCCTGTAGAATAACTACAGGATAAATCTGTCGAGGTGCCTTGTGATGCTTTGCATATACCCTGAATGTCATGATTAATGAGGAAAAATACAAGGTCCCTGACAAGCTGAACTCTATTTCTTCCTTTTTCACAGGAAGTTACACTTTCTTTGCATCACTGATAAATCACTCCCCTGTTTCCTTCTCCACATCCCAAATGTCCACGCTGTTTCTTGAGACAGGGCAGTTTTATGGGATTCCCTGACACTCTCCATTGGCAGTTCCTCATGCAAGAAGCTACTGAAGCGACAGGAGCCTCTAGACCTCAGAGTCATAAAAATAATGATCTCCGATCAGCACTGCACGCCCTACATCAGTCTTACCCAGGAGATGTATAACCAGCACCTTCAGTTTGCCAGCCCTGCTTGCTGTTGGTTTTTTAACAGGAAAAGCCAGGTGTTGTAAAGCAACAAGGGCCAGGAGTCAAGGGTGACCACAGCACAGGCGGAGCAGTAACCTCACCAACCAGGGAGCAGCCTCACAGCACCCAAGTGGGGTAGGCAGAGCAGGGAGCTGGAGGCAGGTTTTTCTAGCAGGCCAAGTCACAAATCAGTCCTGTGGACTTTTCAGGGGATCAAGACAGGAGCAGCAGAAGATAAATCCAAAGACAGGACTAAAGACAAGTACACGCAGAGTGTGACCCACGAATGGACTGCAAGCCCTGAGCTGAAATGGAGTTCCTGGAGGCATGGACAGAGCCAGCGAGTAAGAGTCCCAGGAGAGGTTGGTCAAGACAATTAAGATCTATCAGCACCCATCTACTCCTAATTTAAACAGGTAATATATACAGCTTGTACATTGCATGAAAGGAGGTTTGTATGGAGACAGCAAAGCCTGGGATGCAGATATTTTTCCAGTGGGAGCAGCGCTGTAGCACTGTAGCATGTTATGACCCACCCCTAAAGGTGAGGGAAATTAGGTTCTTGTTAACAGGCCCCTTGGGGCAGATTAGAGTGAAATGTCACTGAATGACTGATGTATATATATATGTGTGTATATATATATATGTGTATATATATATATATATATGGGTTTATTTTATTACAATCTCTTTGCACAAATCCAGAACTGCTGCTGCTATGCACGACAAAATCATCTACAGGGATGGATGTCAGCCCCTGAGCAGAGAGGAGTAATGCATGAAGTGCTGTGGCAATGAGTACTAGCACAGTGCCTCTGCTCTCCAGGCGTTATATATTTAGGGATGACCTACCAAGCTACCCAGCTAGTGTGAAGTGGTGGTTTTCTTTTTGTTAAAGACTAACAGATATCTAAATGAATCTTCTGCTGCTTTTTAGATGCAGTGAGTACAGACCTGAAACACTCCTATCTGTATCTGGGAGCTTCTGACAGATCCTATTGCCAAAGGAATTGCTCTTGTCCTTACAATTTGTACATGACAGCTTTATTCTGATACATACATTGTGTTTTGCTGCTCCTCTCTCAGCACTATACAGTAAGCTGGTTCTGATACTGAGCTTACTGCAGAAGCATGTGGTTTGAGCTCACACAGTTCATATGAGAGGTGGATCCATGACCAGGGACATACAGAAATGGGGACTTCTTTTGTCTTAGGGAGGATTTCGGGTCCTAGCACGAACAAGAAGTTGTTTAGTTCTTCTCAATAGTACCTCGGTCACACACAGAGGAGGAAAGTTTATTTAATTTTCTCTTTGAGGAAGTGTCAGATTAGATGAAACTAACTATTCCAGTTCGTTTTTAGGAATCATTTGAGTTCAAGCTTCATTAAACAAAAATTCTTTGTTTTTAAGAAAATCAGGCACAGGTTTCCACACATGAGAACCTAATCAAATACCAGGAAGTGGTTACAGCAGGCCTGTTTTGCCTCTGGTAGTCAAATCCTGGTCTAGTGCACAAAACCTGCAATGTTCCACCTCCAGGGAAAACAGAAAATCTGATGTTAGAGATGAGAGTCTGGGGAAACTCTGGGTTCAGGGGCCTGTGGAGGCTGTTTCTTAGACAGTAGATGTCTATACCTAATATTTTGCAAAGACATGGGCTCAGAGCTGACAGCAGAGTATTGAGATAACAAGCCTTGATGAGAGGGAGAGCATGCAAGCTGGGAAGCAGGAGCCCACTGGGGCCACGTGAACATTGTTCATAGAGCTTCATATCAGTTTGGATCGAGTGACAGAGTGACTTGCATCTGTTTGTAGTATATTTTGTAGACATATCCCCAGAGAGCTTGGAGAGGCAGCCTCAACCAGTATCATAGGGCCATATTTTCCAGAAACACCTCTGCTGAAAGCAAGTTCCTGCAGCTCCAACTGTGACATACTTGGCTGGACCTGCAGTGAAAGCCACTGTGAGAAAAACAACAATAAATCCTCCCTATTTTGTATCATGTTTTTTAAACTCCGTTGTGTTTAGCCATGGTTCCTAAAATGACACCTACTGTGTGCTGAGGACCTTTGCTGATCTGCCTGTTAATAACAATAGTAGGAAGCTAATCTTCCTGAAATCTCACTCCAGTTTGAAATGCATTTCTGAAAACTGTGTTTATGGGCACACTAATCAAAAATATCAACCTGCCCTTAGTTTTATTCCAAAAACAGGGATCACAATGAATGGCTCAATTATACCACTAAGCAAATTAGTGAGTCTTCCATAAAATAGCCTGGACTCATATGAATGGGAAAACAACAAATGGAACTGTTCACTAGGTTGCTGATGGTCTCCTTATTTTATTGTTTCAACCATTAACCAAACCTGAGAGGCTTTGAAGTATCAGCTGTGATAAGCCATTTGACACTGCTGTCAGTGTCATTCCCAAGATATCATTCATCATTCTCAATGAAAAGTGGCAGTCGTGAGATTAAACTATTATTTCCTTATAAAGATGAGGAGTCACGTTTCCTTATAATTAATATGCAGGCTTTGACAGGCCAGACATTTGTAGCAAAATTTTAAATTATCAGCACAAAAATTAAAAGACTTATTAACTGCAAATTAATATTTATGAGGTGGGTAAGTAGTTAAATTTTACTTCCTTCAGTGGGAAATTGTTCTATCAAGGAATAGCTGTCCTCTTTCAAAGGAGAATTATTCAAAACAAAACTTGTGAATACATGCAGGTATTTTTTTCACGTCTGTTATGCTTGTCCAAATTCAGGGGGAAATCAAGCACTGTCAGAAGAGTGCTTTGGAAGCTGCTTTCCACAAGTTTATTTCCCTCTAATTTGGTTAAACTCAGCACAGAGAAATCTCAGTCCAGAAATCAAGAGTCTGAGCAAGTCTGAGAGCCTGACTGGGCTTCCCACAGCAGAGAGGAGCTGGTGAGAGCAGTCAGGAGAGGAAGAACTAATCTGAGCAGCTGGGCTCAGCTCCCAGTCTCTGACGGGCTGCCAGTGTGGCAGTGATGCCATGTGCAGCTTTGCACTGCACAAGCAATTCCTGTGGGAAGCAGGACACTTCCCATGCTGCGGAGGTGTGGTTAGCCACTCTGAAAAATGTTTCCTGGTACACTCCTGCTCCTCCATGGGCCCTGTGGCATGCAAAGGGATGCCAAGAGACTGCTGCAAAAAGGAAACACTAGTGACTGTAGTCCCTGGGAAACCAGAGGCACAGAGAATCACCAGAGGTAAACATATGGACTGAAGTTTTCTGACCCTCACGCCTTCACTTGAGCCTTTAAGCCAAGCAGGGATAACCTGAATACATTCAAGGAAGCTTCTTTCTTCTTTAAAGAGTTGCAGTTTGAGAACAGACAGGGAATGAACAGGATAGTCATTCTGCCAGGCACTATCAGCTGCTATGGCCAGTACAGTCTTTGCTAACCACTCTAATTCCTGAAAGAGCTACAAGAAAATGGGGTCAGTAAAGTACCTATTGTTCATTTAAATTGCAGGGATGGAATCCAGCCTCTAACAATATTTGCAGAAACAAGCTTCATTGCAACAGGTTGCAATGATTAATTCCCAATTTCTGCCTCTTGTGCAGACTGACCTGGATGAAGAAAAAATGACTGAAACATGAAAGAACAAAAAATTGTTTCTTCAAAAGCACCACTGATGAGGTAGACTGTGCCAGGAGAAGGGAGCAATTCTGCTCATTCTGCCCACATATGAGAAGATGATTTTTTGCTTCATTACTCTGAATCACATCCAGCATGGATAATATTGAAGAAGTGTTTACTGGAGGAAGGCTGCTGTGCCTACACTGTGCCTACACATAACTCTTCCGAGGATGAAAGAGCAATTAGAAACTGAAAGCAAACAAAGAGGCCTTTGTTGAGATGACACATCTCTACACTGGAAAGTTTGGAAGATTTACCAAGCTGTGTGGCAATACCATTCTTTTTTATTTGCTCATTCACGCAACTAAAGCCATGATATTTAATTCATCACTTAAAATGCTTTTACCTCACACAAGTGATTTTCAGATAGTGGCAGCTAATTCGCTCCATGCTGGAGAGCTTCATTACAGAGATTCACAGCAAGTTACATCATTTCTTATCTTGTTGTCTGGAAAGTGCATCAAAATTGTGCAGTTAAAAGTAAAGAAGGATCTCAAGGACTGTTCAGTCTGCAAGCTACAGTGGTGGTTTGGGAATCTTTACTCACTGAGAGCCAGCAGGAGATATCCTGAAGATGACAATACATAATTTTGGAATTGGTGAGATAACTCACTACATGTGGGTGGAGAAGACTTGGACAACTCAGACAGAAGCATGACAGAAGCACAAGTTCTTCTATGCTGAAAACAAAAATTATCAACTTTCACGCAACTCACAGAATACTCATAATAGTAGTAAGTGACTTACAGAAGTAGAAGGGCCACAAAATCTTGTTTTCCACCATGACTGCACCTCCTGAAAATGCTACCATTGAAAAGGCAGTGGTCAGTAAGCAAGTGCCAAACAGGCATGAGCTACTGAACATTCATTTCATTTAGAAGCCCTTTGTTGTGGCTCTCTCTTTGGATTAATTTAATGTAGAAGTCACATCAGTAACTGTGCCAGCATCAAAACACTTGGGGGCTGAGTCTCTGCAAAAAGCCATTCCATCATGTCAGAGTTTTTCTCTCTGGAAACTCTGGCTGCTAATTAGCTGCAACATTTCTGACAATGGACCATAGTTCACCAAGGTCCTTTCCAAGTGCCTGTTTTCTCAGAGTTAGTGTATTTTCAAGGCTTAAAAGAAAAGTGACTCTTTCAACAGATTCTCCATCCTGGCAGCAGTTTTCTTATTTTGCTCTTGCTGTATTTTATAAGGCATTAAAATGGTACAGTAAAAAATTGATATTAAAGAGATGATGGTGATGTTTAGGTCAGTATTTAATCCTGGAAGCACCTTCTGTCAATTAGGGAAGTTAGCACATACTCTCAGACAGATTTTCATTTGGAATATGTCATAAAGTAGCATAACTGTAACTGATTACTGCAACTGAGACCATGTATTTCAGCAAGAGTAAGCTGATTTGCCCTGGCAGACAGCTGGTCTTACTTTATAAAAATTTGCTAATAGTCCTGTGAGCTCTAGGATTCACTAGGATGCCTGGTACTTCTTGGTCCTCTTGTAATTCAGACCAGCTTCAGTAATTCCCATCAACTTCAGTACAGCATATATTCTAAAAAGGGCACTGCTATGCTCAGTCTGGCCAAACCTAACATTTTAATGTCTGCCTCGCCCTCCCCAGTGAAATACCATCTTTTCCCAGCATCCTTGGCATCCGCGCTCACAAGGATATGGCTGCTGTACAGCTCTAATGCATTTGGAAATCTTGCCCTTAGACAGTGAGACTTCTTGACCTCTAGAAAGAAATTTTTAAACCACACAAATGTTGAAAGAGTTATATCTCCATCTCGAAACACGGTCCTTCTCAAAGGTTATTTTTAAATAATTGGTCCTTCAAAAGCTGTCTGGTTTTGACCAGTATTAAGAATCTGCTCAGGAGACATGGATCCTTCCTTTTGATGAAGCTCTTCTAGTGCTTAAACTGAATTTACATTAGTGATACCTCCTGCTTTTTAAACTTAAGAGTTCTCACTTACCATTTCTTACAAACACTATTGCCATCAGGCACTTAGATAAATGTAAAATTTCATTCAAAATATGTATTACCTTCTTCTCTAAAATGCCAAAATCACTGCCAAAAAAACACTTTAATTCTTCCTTTAATCAAGGCAGAGAGAAATTCTCTCTTATGTTTTGTACTAAACACTCTCCTCAGGATTATTCCAGTAAAAAACACTTACCAGAGAGCTGCAAGGTTTGAGTCACCTTACAAGGCAAGGCAAGCTGGGAGCTGAGGATGGCCACAACATGAGCAGGGCAGTGACCTGAGTGACTGGGCATGGCCCTGCCTCACCTGCGTTGGGCAGCCCAGGCAGAAGAGTGGCAGTGACAGCTTCTATCAGCAGTCCAGAAACCATAAGGGAAAGTAACAAGTCAGGTCCACTATCAACCCAGGAAACATGAGCAATGACCTGGGAGCAGAACTGAACAGGTACACCTACAACTTTGATTAGAACAAGACTGGAGATCTGGGGCTTGAGTATGAATAGGGTTCCTGGACAATGAGCAGACAGTGAGGATGGAGGACCCTGGTGAAGTCTCTTGTCAAGGGAGGGCATTATCCTACTCTGCTCTGCACTGGGGCAGCCTCACCTGGAGTGCTTGGAGGGAGCTCTGGGTGCCACAGTATAAAAAAAAAAAAACCATGAAGTTGTTAGAGAGTGTCCATAAGAGGAGCACAAGCATGGTGAAGGGCCTTGAGGGGGAGCTGTGTGAGGAGACTGAGGTCACTGGGTCTGTTCAGTCTGGAGGAGACTGAGGGGAGACCTCACTGCAGTTACAGCTTCCTCATGAGGGGAAGAGCAGGGACAGGCACTGATCTCTTCTCTGTAGTGACAGGATCCAAGGGAATGGCCTGAAGCTGTGTCAGGGGAGGTTTATGTTGAACATCAGAAAAAGGTTCTTCACCCAGAGGGTGGTTGGGCACTGGAACAGCTCCCCAGGGAAGTGGTCACAGCACCAAGCCTGACAAAGTTCAAGCAGCATTTGGACAATGCTCTAGGGCACGTGGTGTGACTCTTGGGGATGGTTCTGTGCAGGGCCAGGAGTTGGACTTGATGATGCTTTTGGTTCCCTTCCAACTCAGGATATTCTGTGACTCTGTGATTCTGTAATTAGAGATCATTGGCATACTCTGGACTCTCACAAAATGTGAAAGGATACTGTTTTTAATTACAGCATGACCAATCACAGAGTATGAATAACAGATTCATATAAAACTTAGCAATTATTTCCTGTAGGCTGAAATATAGCTACATAAAATGCCTGCTTAATAATTTAGAAAGAAAGAAAAAATAGTCTTGTTTGCAAACTGAACAGCACAAGAGTTTAAAGGGGTTAAATTAATCAAATAAATTATTAATTACAATTACCTCATCCATTAGAGTGGTGCATCTAAATGCACCCGCCAGCATTAGGGTCCTTTGCATTGGTCCCAAGAGGGACATTTCAAAGTACAAATGCCTTCCTATAGGGACTAGAAGATAGGAACTCCTTCAACTGAATGTCCCACCACTAGTTTTACAAGATCAAACTACTCCTTACCTGGCCTAGCAAATCATTGTTTTCTACAAGTGAGAACATTCCTTCAGTAAGAGTGACTGTGAATCTTGCTTAGCAAGACCCTGCAACCCTGAGGTTAGGCACATTCTGGAAAGTGGGGAGTGGAAGGATTAGGGGAAGAACATTTTGAGCAAGATCCAAAGTGAACCAAGACCATTTGCTTCTTCTGTAAAGAATTTAACACTGCAAATAAGCACTAACAGGGTAGGATGTGTGGATTGCTTTTTGCCCTGAATATGCTCTTCTGAAAGAGAAGAATCAAGCACTTCTTTTTCAAACACTGAAGATGGGGAAGGGTAAGATGTTGCCCAGAAGCAGTAAGTCACCCAATACTGTGTGTCCAATATATGTAGTTAGGCAATGGGATTGTATATTTTGTTCACGGAAAGAGAGAGCACAGGTCTTGAAGTGGGCATTACAGTGCTCAACCTGGAAAAACTTAGGTCAGCAGCTTAGAGTTTCAAGGACAGAGCAAAGATCAGAGTGTAGGTCCCACAAGTCACAATCCAGTGCCTGATTCACTGGACCACAATCTATATTGCTTAAGAAAAGGTCTTAAAATATATGTAGCATGAAGTTTTCACATGTTACTCCATCAGGATCAATAGGACAATTCTGCAGAACTATGTTCTACTAAAACTCAAAAGACTGATTAGAACAAAACTTTCAATAGTATATTTTTGTGATACCATTTATTATCCTGCACGGTTTGACATAGTGTAGTATATTGCACCTATAAATCAGTTGCAGCAAATTATTTAATGATGCATTAACTGTGGAATTTCACATATATTACAGTTCTTTAGCCAATGTTGAATGCTTTTTCAACAGCTTAATCCATCCCTGAAGTACTAAGCAGGCATATTCATTCATCATCAGGGTGCACATAGCCTTCTCTTTGCTCTTTTTATTTTATTAAATCCCTCGATCTACAAGCATGGCATTAAATAATTCCCCAGAGCCTTTTCTTCACAACATTCCCACCACCATCCTCACACTTTTATTGGGAAAAAAAAAAAAACACCTTTTCATTTTCTATTAGGTTATTTTTGTCCTTTGGCAAAATTAAGCCTGGTCTTGACTTGGACAACACTGTGGAGGACTCATAGACAACTCACTGGTGCCCAGGTAGCAAAAGATAAGAGAAGGTGGAGTTACTGAATGGCTTCTTTGCTTCAGCCTTTACTGCTGAGGCCAGCCCTCAGGGATCCCAAGCTCTAGAGGCAAGAGAGAAAGTCTGGAGAAAAGAAGAGCTGCTCTTTGTCAAGGAGGATTGGGCTAGAGATCATATAGAAAAACTGAATACCCACAAACTCAAGGGTCCTGATAGGATGTGGCCACAGATAATGAGGGAGCTGTCAGATGTTATGACTAAGCCATTCTCCATCATCTTTGAAAGGTCATGGAGAACAGGAGGGGTGCCTGAGGACTGGAGGAAAGACAACATCACTCTGGTCTTCAAAAAGGCCACGAAAGAGAACCTAGGAAACTAAAGGTCAGTCAGCCTCACCTCCATCCCTGGAGAGGTGATGGAACAGCTCATCCTGGGTGTCATCTCTAAGCATGTGAAGGATAAGGTTTCATCATGGATTCATCAAGGGGTAATCATGCTGGACCAATCTGATAGCTGTTTGTGACTGTGGTGGTGCATTCCCCCAGACCCACACACCAGTGATGTTCTCCATTTCTCATCACTCTTTCATGCTCAAGACATGGAGCATCTCTTCTGTATCACAGTGAGCAATGATTGGAGTTCTTCAGATGCACTCCAGCAGTCAACACTGGTCACTGTGCTGTAGGGATCTCTTTACCAGTGGAATGTCTGGCTGAGTAAATGAGGGGAGAGCAGTGGGTATTGCCTACCCTGACTTCAGCCAGGCTTTTGACACTGCCTCCCACAACATCCTCATAGGTAAGCTTGGGAAGTGTGAATTAGGTGATTGGACAGTGAGGTGGACTGAGAACTGTCTGAACAAAGCTCAGAGGGCTGTGGTCAGCAGCACAGAGCCTCTAGTCAGAGTCCCTCCACTAGCAGTGTTCCCCTGGGGTCAGTGTTGGGTCCAGTCTTGTTCCACTTACCCATGAGTGACTTGGATGGATAGAGTGCACCCTTTGGCAAGGTCACAAAACTGGGATGAGTGGCAAATATGTCAGAATGCTGTGCAGACATTCAGTGAGACCTGGACAGGCTGGAGGGATGGGTGGAGAGGAACATTCTGAAGTTCAACAAGGACAAATGCAGGGTTCTGCACCTGTGGAGGAACAACCCCCGGCATCAGCAGAGGCTGTGGGCTGACCTGCTGGAAGGCAGCTCTGTGGAGAAGGACCTGGGGGTCCTGGTGGACAACAAGCTGTCCATGAGCCAGCAGTGTAGACAAGAAGGCCAATGGATTGTGGCCTGCAAGTCAAGAAAGGTCCTGATCCAACCTCACCCAGAGTATTGTGTCCAATTTGGGCTCCTCAGTTGGAGAAAGACCAGGAACTCTTGGATAGAGTCCAGCAGATGGCTGCAATGATGATTAGGGGACTGGAACATCTCTTAGGAGGATAAGGTGAGGGAGCTGGGCTTGTTTAGTCTGGAGGAGAGGTGGCTGAGGGGAATCTTATCAATGCATACAAATACCTTAAGGGGAGAATGGGGCCAGAGTTCTTCCAGTGTTACTCAGCAACAAGATAAAGGGCAACATGCACAAACTGAAACACAGGAAATTCCTTCTGAATATTAGGAAAAATTTCTTTGCTTTGAGGGTGATAGAGCACTGGAACATGCTGCCCAGAGAGCTTGTGCAGTCTCTTTATCTGGTTACATTCAAAACCCACCTGCACATGATCCTGTACAACCTGCTCCAGGTGAAGGTGAACCTGCCTTAGCAGGAAAATTGTACTGGATGATCTAGAGAGGCCCTGTTAAACCCAAACCTCTGAGTGATTCTGTGCTGACACCACAGCTGTATGTGTATTATAACACTTTACATTTACTTTACATAAATTAAGCTTTCAGTTTGATGAGAAAGCTTGAAAATACAAGCAGTGACTCTACCTAGAAGAGAATAGAGAGAAGGAAAAGATACAAGAAAGTGACTATAGAAGAAGATTTTTTTTTCTAATTTCCAATGTATCCCTTGCCAGAGATTCCTCTGATGTCCTTGAGGCATCAAGAGCTGGATCAGAAAATGTTTTTAGAATTGCTTTTCAAGAAGAGCAGACATCAAAATAAACTTCTTTCGTTTTTTGATATTCAACCCATGGTGCTGAACCCAAACATCATTTTCACAGGCAGAAACCTAGTAGTTTTACTCTTCAGCACTACGTTTGATGCCTGCAAACAAGGATGAACATTCTGGGGTTTCATAGAGTTCCAGATGTGTAGCTCAACAAGTTCCTCCATTTGGGGAAAATACTTACAACTTTTAGCTGTTAGAATAACCTATCTAAGAATCTTCCATTTCCTCTAGATCCTGCATAAAACAGCTTCAGATCCTGGAGAGCAATGTGGAGAGTGATGACTGATCTTTTCTTCCGCCACTTGTCACTGTTAGAAGAGAAAGAGAGAATAACTCGCCTGTGGCTGTTCTTCTTGGCAATTGTCTTTCTTTTCCATTCACCTACAGAGATAAATCCTGCCATGGCAGAACAGAGCCTTAAGGAAACTCTTCTGTACCATTTGGAACGTTAACATTGCATTTCATTACATAGCATTGGTTTTTTAAAGCTCCTCCTCTTCAGCTGGTACCTGTTTTACTATAATATTAGTTCTAAATGTGTGCTTTTTCTTCTACCTATTCTTTGTGTCCTCACTCGGGTGGTAATTTGTGCAGATCCTGCCAGTTCAATCTTCTTCATGCAGAGTAACAATGGCACAAGAACAGCAAGTTGGATCATGTTGCTTTCATTTTCTTCTTTAGAAATGGAGCACAAATGTCTGAGGCATTATTCCTGGGGCCTGGATACACTTCTTAGGAAAAATCTCAGGATACTGTTTGATAAATGGAAGCATTTTGGAAAATCAGTGTGGTTTCTAGGAGGGAAAATTGGGCTAGAACTCTAGAGGAAATGAGGAAAGCAAAAGCTTGTAATTCAACAGCACACAGGGAGAAAAGGTCACTCCAGCTGCCTTCCTAACAACCACCGTGGAAAGAAGGCAGAGGGGCCAGGACCTGATTTCTTAAAACACAAAGCCTCTCTTTTCAGTGGAGTCAGGAAGATGTCTCGGGCCAAGTGCATTATCCTAGCAGAATGTCTCCAGCCAGCACACTATCCTAGCACAGGAGACTGAGCTGAATTACAGCTGCAGACTTCTGGTGTCACCTGTGCAGCACACACACAAAAACACGTCTGTAAGGTGTGGGAAGCAATGTTACAGCATCGTAGCAACAATGTGAGAATGGTCAGAAAGAGACTGTATAGGAAGGGAAAGTGACTCAAATTGGCTCTCTAATGCCACAAACTCACAAGTACCGAGATGTGTGCATTCCAACAGGCTTTTCAGCAGCCAGGCACTCAGGGACTGAGAGATGTGAGAATGGTCCTCATTCTCATGATGACACAGAGAATGAGGAACAATGGCTATCCAGACTACCTTAACATTTTAGGATGATAATCCCCAGCCGGGTTTTGATAGGCTTTTTTTTAACCCTGCAGGAGCTGGCAGTGATTCCACCATTAAAACATCTCACCTTTTGTGCTCATATAAACATTCAAGAAAATTTCCAAAGACGAAATATTTCTTAAGGGAATAGTTGTCCTCTTATAACCATTTCTCCCAGATGCACATGCTTTAATGAGTAATATCCAAGGGATCAGAGCTTACTTATTTGTGCTGAAAACAAAGCAAATGACGGCATTGCATTTGGAGCCCCCCAAATCCTCCTGATATTCAAGTACTTTCCTGAGCATCAACAAAAAATAATTCAAGCATCACAGTTTAGAATCAGTCAAAACTCTTAGTTGAAGTACTTTTAGGTAAATAATTTCTCCTGCCTTAAAAAGGATAATGTTTTGCACCTTTCCACGTGCTCCTGTCTTATCCAATTAAGTAATCTCTAGCCTGACAATCTGAGTACTCGTCTCAGCTAAGCATATTTTCCAATGTGTCACTGAACTGGTAATCCATCTCCTCCTTTCCTTATCACTGGGTATGGAACATTTAATAATTGACACTTCATACAGTCAGTATTAAATCATGTTGGCAGATTTGGTCTCAAGACAATCCTTTTCTCTCCCTCCCAGTGAAAGAGGTGGTAGAGTAAGGAGAAAGAAGTCAGTCTCTAACCTCTGAGAGTATGTGATTTTCCAGTGAGAGGGGTAGAAGAAAGGGGGAAAGTTGTTCTACTCTTAGATAGAGCCTTGAAAAACATGTGATAGCAAAGTCCCGGTCCAGCTGCAGTAAGCACAAGGCACCACCTGTATCTACTTCAGTGCCACAACTTACCTCCTCCAGCAAATTCAGGGCTGACTCAGACCTTTCCCTGGTATGTATAGATCCACAAAGAGTTGGCACACAGGCAAGGAGATAAAGAGCAGAGCTGAGCAGGAAAGAATAGAATACAAGAGCTGAAATTAGGGTCTTGGCCAGTTTTCTGAACCTCCTGCCCGCAGACTGTAGTGTGCCAGGCCAAAGAGCTCCAGAATTCGTGTTACAGAATCAGAGAATGGGTCAGGATGGAAGGGACCACAGTGGGTCATCTGCTCCAACTTCCCTGCTCAATAAGGGTCATCCCAGAGCACGTTGCACAGGATTGTGTCCCTCCACCACTGTGCCTGCTCTGTTTGTGCTGCTGTCAGGATGCCCTCAGTACCAGGGACGTTGCCTCCCTCCTGTGCTGGCAGGAGCACTGGCTCACATCTCATTAGCTGAATAAGGTCAGTGGCTTTCTCCCCAGTTACAGTTGTGCAGACTGCATAGCTATTTCTATTCTTGTCTCACACCTCTTTGTCCCTCTGTGATCTCTCTGGGCTGAGAAGTAAATTATTTTCACTGCCCACGTAAGTTCTGCCTTCCCCATTCTCCCTTTCCCTCACAGGCCTGTGGTCTCCTTGTGTGTGACATATGAAATAAATGCCTACTAGGTGGGACTGGCATCACACCCTGCCCCCAAGGCATCTCCTCTGTCCCATCTGGGCAGTAGGTGCCCAAACCCTGCAGTTCCTCTCTCTCTACATGCACAACTATGTCATCGCCTTCTAAATGGAGAAGTTCGTGGAACAGTTCTAAAAATGGCACTGTGTCTAAAAGTAGAAATTGTTGGGCACCTGTCTGGCATTAACACCTGGTTACCTCTGGGAGTCCATTTTCAATGTTCCCTAGTGGATAATTCCCATTTTATGTCATCTGTTTGCTGAAAGCTACTGAGATTATTATTGGGAAATTTACCATTTGAGTCATCTCTCTCCCTAACAAAATTGGCTTTATAGTTTTGCAAACAGGAAGATTTATTTTCCCTCAAAATAAATATTGATAAACTTACTTCAGTCAATATTTACTATTTGGTTATGGGAAGAAGCAAAAAAGTCTAGCCCAAAGTTTAATAGAGTTTGATGTCTGATTTTTATCTACACTACAAACACAGTATCGTACTGCTATCTTGGCAGAAGAAGGAAAATTAGTTTTTATTCATATTACTGAAACGCTATGGGGCACTTTGGAGTAGGAGAATGATAGGAGCCTGGGGCTCCTGCACCAGTCACACCTTTTACAGCCAGCAGTTTCGTGTTGGCTTCAGTTATTTAGGGGGAATACTGAGGTGTGGGTTAGATGTGACCTGTCACTTCTGTTCTAAAAGGCTGCATCTCCATAACATCTTCATAACACAGAGGCTCTCCTCTTATTCCAGAAGTAGATGTTTCACAAGCATCCTAAACACCACAGTGCTTACTTATGGAGCTCTTCACTGCACTGTGTGAAAACATGTGCACTAATTTGACCTGGCATAAATTCATAATTCCTGACACCTAGAAAATGAACATATTACCTTATTAAATGCTGCTCACTCACAAATGCACAGACCAGCTGTTTCCTCCCTCCATTATTGAACTGTAGCAAGCACTTTCTAGAGGAAAATTAAAAGTAATGATTACAATCAATTTAAAAAATTCAATTTAAATTCTGCTACACAGGGAACCACAACATATTTTTAAATGTTGCTTTGTATTTTTTTAAAGTTCCTACATGTTACATTGGATCCCCAACAGATAAAATGTCCTTCTTCAAAAACACAAGTTTATTTACTTTGGAGAATGTGCATACATTTAAGCAGAAATAGAAAAACTGACTGGAGAAATATGGGTCACTATGTGAGTGAAACAAAAGATATTCTGGTCTTTGGTGTGTGTGTGTGTGTGACACACACTCTCCCTTTCCTGTCCCTGAGGGACAATGACCTTTGTCCTAAGATAAGAAGACCAGGTGGGTATTAATTATGTTCACATAATTAATGCTTCCAGAGATGGGGGAGTCGAGATGTTTGTGATTGACTTGGGTGCACATTGGCCTTCAAAAGGGCATAAAAACCTGATGGGCGAATGGGATAAAGTGGTCTCTCCAGGCTGTGAGTAAAAGCACTAAGAGCCTGTCAAATACAGATATAAAAGCCTAAAATGGCTCAATAGGTGCTTTGCTGCTTTTGAATTGTGATTTTTGCAAGGCCAAAGACTGTAAACCTGTTTTAGTTGTTATTTAGATACTGTATTGTCAATATTTAGATACTATAATAACAATACATCTTCTCCTAAACATCCACGTAATCGCTGTGTCCTACTTGTCCCACCTGGCTGAGACCCTTCTCTTGACTACTCTGCTACATTCTTCTCTTCCTAAAATAATCTCAAACTGTGGTGAAATACAAAAACAACCACTTCCTCAGGCAGTGGATGATGACTAAACTCTCCACAAGATGGCTGAAATTCAGCCGTCCCATACACCTATCTGAGGGCTCTGATCAAGTCATAAGAGAATTTGGAATACTCAAACCAATTCAACCAATATCAAGAAATTACATTCCTTTGCCAGTTCTGGTAATTTTTCACAGCTCAACACGGAATACTTCATGCATATGAAATAGTGTACCTATGGCTTGCACTGAATTGCACCCAAAGAACGTTTTCAGTGCAGGCAGGGGATAAAAATTACTGCTTTGCAGGGTTATTGATGCAGGCAGGCAGCAGGTGTCATTCCTGCCCACACACCCCCTGCTTTTTCTTCTTGCTTTGTAAAGTATGGATTTTTAATGGCTACTTTTCCTTTGTATTTTAGCAACTTTGACTGCAGAAAGCAGAAACCATGTCCTGATAAATATGCATTCTGCAAGAGCTCTTTACCTGGCAGAACAAATCACTAGCATTGGAGCCAGCATGCAAATCTTGATTTACAACCACCATCAATGCTCGCCAAGTGACAGCTCTGATGAAGGCAGCCAGAACTACCTCTTGTTTGCTGATCTCATTTCAACACATCCTTCCCTCTCCTTGCAGCCTTCCTTCTGCACGCACGGATCCATCAATGCGCTTGCACTAAGCTTTGTGCTCCCGTTACTTACTCGGTTTCTATCACACAGCGATTGCTGCTGGTCCAAAAGTGACATCTTTTGCTGGGTGCTGCTCTCCCACTCGCTTGACGTTAGGTGACCTTGGCTTCATTGGTATTCAGTCAGTGTCAAAGATGGGCTTGCTTCAGCTGCCTGGGCCTCGGTGAGCAGGTGGAGAAATGACCGGTCGAAAATGAGTTGTTAAGACCACTACTGCAAAAAGATTGATGCAATTAATTTTTCATTACCTACAGTGTCTGTGGATTGTAATCAGCCTGGATTGTTCTTCCTCTGAGGCACAAATAAAATGCAAATGGTTTCTGAATTAAAGGAAATGTTCTTTATGAGGTACAGTGCTATTCAGAGCTGCAAAATGGCTTGAAATAAATGGGGATTATGAGGAATGTTTTATGAATCCACCTAGGAGAACTTAATATTAAGTTTCATGTGGAAAAACCACAGGTGAGTTTCCCATCAGATGAACATATTACTGCTCAAGCAACTGGAAACAAGAGAGATCCAAAGGCTTTAAGCCTTATTTAATAATACTAATACCTAGCTCTTTCCAGAAGGAGATGTCAATGCACTTCACAGCGAAAGTACTTGTCTTACAGATAGGTTAAAATAAAGACTCTTTCCCAAGTCCCAGTCTCATCCCTACAGCAAGGAGTAGAAGGCATGTCTGCTGTGCCCTGTCAAGTGCTTAACCCTTGGTGACACTTTGGCCATAATCAGCACAGCTCTGAACCAGCCCATTCACAGTGCAAAGCATTCAGGTGCACAGAACTCTTGCATCATGAAGTCCTTTCAGAAGCATGGCCACAGAGTCATAACAGGAACATCCTTTAGAGAATAGGATGGTAGATCTGGAAACAAAATTAAAATCAATTCTGTATTTCCACCAAAACAGAGTGAGAGGGACATCTTAGTAGGAGAAATGGGTCATTGCCTCAAAAGCATATGCAGGATGAAGAGGAAGGAAGTGGGAGAGAATACAGTGACATTTTATTGCCTGCAAAACATGAATGGCTTTGTTTTCAAAGGAATTGCCACCAATGCCAAGATAAGGGTTTTGCAGATTTCCACTATTTTTTGTGCAATCAGTCATTCCTTCTGGGTATTGCTATAACATATGCACATTTAAGACTTTTAAGGCCTCATAAACTACTGGATAAAGGGCTGAAGGGACCACCCACCTATGACAGTAGAGTGTAGCATTTCTGATTCTGTGGTATAGGAAGCCCTAACAGTGCCACTCTCTCTTCAAAAGTGTGAAATGTCTGGCTCCCATAAATTGTACACCAGCACATTGTGTTTAAAATCATCAATCAAATCCTGATTATACTAGTGAGCCATACAACTTCTTTCACAGCTTGGGGACTCTTTTCTTCTTCTGCTGCTTTCTAAGGATTAAGCCAGACTCTCAGGCTAGGAGATGAAGACTCTGGCAGCTACGTGCACCAACAACTCCTGCTGGAGGAGCCCAAGTTGTGTGTGCCATTGCTCAGGTCAGATGTAAGTGTCAGCACAGGCTTCTGTGAGCAGCAGGGGTTGTCACTGTTGGGCACTCATGGGGAAGTTTGCTCCACTGAAGTCAGTGTTAGTTCTGTTGACATGATTCACAGAAGGGCTACACCAAAGATGACTGACTTGGGAAAATCCCAGCACAATTTCTCCCTCACTTCCATTTTAAGGCACTGCTGTTGGGTTTCACAGTGCGTATTAGTTTGAACCTGATTAATTTCAGATGATTGTGGCAGGGGCTAACCATGTACCCAAAACCTGATGTTTGTGTTTCAGAACAAGAGAAGAAACATTTAAATCTCTGTGTATGATCCAATACTTTACTCTCTTTCTTTGCACTCTCAAGATCTAACAAAAATGGGTGGATATCAGCTGATACCAGTAAGCACAATTCTATGAGACCTTAACACTACCTTTGAAATATCTCACTCACCAGATTTATCTGGGCTCAGTGTCAGCTTTACACAGCTCTTGCTAAAGTTTAAAGACCATCCAGGAGCCGAATTATATCAAAGACGTTTTAGCCCAATGAAGCCCTCTTCTGGCTTGAAACCTTTGCAAAGTGAATACAGCACAACACAGATTAAAACACCTTAACAAAATTTGTGAATATCTAAGCACAATATTTTCACACTTTATTTGTCTTCCACAGTACACATTTTCTAGCACTCTGAAGAACATCATATTCAACAGCTAAAAACTACTTAATGCCCTGCAAAATATGTGCTGGCCAAAGTCAGTTCACTACTAAAAAAATGCACATATTATGCAGATTACAAATGGAGATGGACAATCAGAATCTGGATTTCTTGGTGTTTTAAAACAAAATTGCACACAGACTTTTTAAATATACCATTGCAGGATGTACAGCATTTTTCTAAATAGGAAGAAATGAAGACTTGGGAGAGATTAGAGGCAGTATGAACCAAATTAAAGCCTTAGTGGTTGGGAAATTTGAAAGAAAGACTGTCAGTCAGCCTAGGTCATGTCAGGGCTGTGAAGTGTAACATAGTCCCACCTCCGCCCCACAAAACCATCAGTCTATCAGCAAGGCCATAGGCCTTTTCTTCATGGTATGATTTTAATGCAATATTTCTTTTTTTTTCAAAAAATCTCTAACCTCCTCTGAACTCTTTCTCTTCACTCTCCTCATTTTCTTTTATACTCTCACTTTGCCCTTCAAAATCTCATTTAATTAGTTTCTCGCCTTAGCTGGAGACACTTGGAATAGTTTTTTTCTTGATCTACATTTTCATGATAGGCTTCTTAAAAATAAGACTTTTGTCACAGTCTCTCTTTGCTCAATATCAACCTAGAGCAAACATTCCAACATACATAAGTCACAGAGCTGAAGAGCTAGAGTTATAGGCTAGAATCCTTTTAAGACAGGGAGAATATTTTGAGTAGAATTTCCTGCAGATCAGAAAATCCTTGTGTCACAGCAATATTTTTTGGATTCACAAGATATAAAGCAAATACTTCATATGGGTATCTGTTTGATTTTAAAGGAAACAGTATGTTATGTTGAAAGAAATAAATCATCCTGGGTCTGCCACTCAGTAATTTTTGCAGTTTAGATGGAAACTTCCTGACTGTATGAAAAATGATGCTAAATGATGACATGAGTGTTTGTTTATTTTTAAGGATCTAACTGGAAAACAAGCATCTGTGAAATTTCTTCCTCTCTATAATGCAAAAAACTCTACTTGTTTTGGTGGTTTTTTTGCAGAGTGGCCAGTAGCAGATATACAAGGATAAGACCAAAGCAAGATGAAAGCAGTATTTCCCAGGTACACTAAAGCTTACAGTAATCCAAGACATAAAGCCCCTTGAATGCGATGTGGTAGTGCGATTAGCACTCTCCAGTGAATTTTCTATTTTTCTTGAATTTATTCACTCACTTCTTGAACCTTTGTAAGCTCTTAGCACCCACACCATCCAATGGCGACAAGTTCTGCAGATTAAGTGCATGTTGTATTAGAAAGCATTTCCTTATATTTGCTTCAAACCTGCTCATCCATTACATTGCTCCTCTTACAAAAGCTGTTCTGTTCCACTGATCAGACTGTAGACCTTTTCCTGCACAGCAGGCTTCAGAGGCTGGTATGCCATGACCAAAAAACCACAAGCTTCAAGACAATGCTGTGCTCCTGCTGCAGGCCTGGGCACTTGATGTAAGCTGGTATTAGTGACACTTCTGAGGGGCGTTGGCAAAGTTGTTCTCAGGTGACGATTTGCCAATGGATGTTCCGGAAACACACAGAATGTGTTTAAGTGTCTTAACCTGATCTGAGAGCGCCTGCAGCATAAACCACAAAGAGAAATGATGCTGTCTGTGTGACAGCCAATTGCCGGCAGCTTTAACAGCGAACATCTACATTAATATTGCTATTTTACTGCTTCGCCTGTATTTGTTGCCCTCCAAAGAAATAAAGGGAAAATTAAGCTCTCAATGTCACAACCCTTAAACTAATTTTGCTAACAAAGAACAGAAAAGGAGGGGTTCAAAGGGAGCAGAATTTCTCTTTCCATTCCTAGGAAGCAGCCAAGCAGCCACGTGGTATTGCCCTGACCTTTCTTTAGCCATTTGTTCCTCTCTGCTTCTCCCTGGGATGTGTTTCTGTGTCACTTAGCAGTTGCATAAATAATGTCAAGAGGCTTCATGTGATGGAAAGCTGCAGTGAGCCATGAGACATTCCAGCTTTAATTAGGTACACAAACTAAACCCAGCAGCAATATGTTTGGGGTACCATGAATGTCACAATCACAAGTCCTTTCTTGGTGAGGGCAAAACATTGTTAGAAGGTATAACAAAAGCTAGTATTTATTATAGAAGCAACTTTTTCTTTCATGTGATCTGTTTCAATTGGCAGATATCCATTCTGTCAAACAAAGACCTCAGGGTATTCCTCTCTTCATCCTGCCTTTTCTCACCTGCCAGATTTTAAGGCTGGGTTTTTCTGGGACGATATGCTGAGTAATGGTCACAACCAGCAGAGGTACTATCTTGAGGCAAACATAGCTATCTGAGCAGCTCAGGCAGCATTCCTGATGCAGGAAATTCTTTGGAAGAGTTTCTGGCTTCCTGAATATTTAAGAGCTGGTCCAAGTTTCTTTGAAGCTTGAGGATATTACAGGCTATGCTGTAAAGTGCTCAGCTGTGCCCCACTCTCTCTCAATGAAACAGGGAGCTCAGTTCATCCCCTGTTGGGTTATTGCAGATGAGAGCTGGCTTTGAAAGCGTGGCTCTACTGCAAAGCTTCTAAAGAAGCACATCTGTAAAAGAGCAGGGATTAGGGGTAGGAAGAAGGGTTTTGACTGTCACGTGCCTGGCAGGCCACAAGCCAAACCGTTCTGAAGACAATCTGTGAGAAGGCAATGATGCAAGTGAGGACAATCCAAATGCTTTCCCAAAATGTCCAGTTCTGTAAAGTGTGCCTGTAGAAAAAATTATTTCATAGGTATGGCTAACACTAGCACAAATCTAACAGTACCCAGTTGAAGCAGTTGAAAAACAATTTCCCTAAGCACTTTCATAATCATTGGTATTTCATGGAGAATTTGAAAGCTACAATATTTTAGAGCTAGTTAAACACATAGCATTTGTAGCTTCTGTGAAAGTTATAGGCTTATTTTTTTAAAACTTGAAAAACACTGGTTATTTCAGTGTTTATTACAGCTATTTAAATATCCTGACAGGTTTAGGTGAATTGAATTGAAACCTCATGACTCACCTTAAATAAACTAATGTTTCTTATCAGCCAGGTTTAATTTAAATTTATCTTTTGTGGTTTGACCAGTCATTCATTCCTGCAGCTGAGAGAGACAGGTGGAGTTACAATTTTTACCCCTTCATTTTCTTGTCCAGTTTGTCTCATCTGTGTGTTCTAGCTAAGTTTTCTGTACAAGTTTTCTATACAGAGTATGTCCAGGTCTCCTCCTCTGGAATTTGTCAGAATATTTAGTGCTGCGTAAAAAGGATACAGAAGGGCCAAGTGCATGAGGTAGGGAAGGAGAATCTACAACTTTCATTGTGGTGTGAATCAGGCCACAGGAGGCTAGGTTATAAAATATATTTTTCAGAGAGGAAGTTTAGAAATAATCTGAACAGTACAGCTGCACCTATCAGTGGGTTTCAATGAAACAGGCAGCTAAAGATACTCCTGTTGAAAGAGTTTGGAGGAGGGAAGGCAAAGCTTTTTTTGACAGATGACAAAAGGACTACATGAATTGATTATTCAGTATTTGGAAAGCAATCATCTCTTTAATAAAGTATCAGAATGTAAGCACTGCTTGTTTTCTTCCTTTGCAGAAAGTTCAAAAGTTTAATCTGATTTTGGAATTATCTCTGAGCTCATTGAACAGCTACACAGTATAATAACTTAGCTGTGCCTTCTGAGTTGAAGTATCAACATAATTTACTGTACAGTGCAATCTCAAAAGCTGACCAATTTGGGGAAATTTTCTGCCTCTTCCATATTTTATATTAAAGGATATTCTGAAGTAGCAAGTCAATTCAAACATGTACAGCTAAGCATATGCCAAACATTAAGCATTCATCTAGGTCCAATACAATAAGTGTCGTACTTGGGTTTCAGAGTATAACCAAAATCTCTGATTTAACTAGAAAAAAAAAAAAGTCTGTTCTTTTAAAGGACTTTTTATTCTTTAGTATAAGGTCTGCTTGAAAATGAATATGGATTTATACACAACTGGGGCCTGCATCCTAATCTCAGTGAGACAATGGTGTTTGGGATAAAGGCATGCTGAGAGAATTTGGTCTGAGCCGCTTTTCTCTGCTTTGGCTGTGGCAAAGCTGCACTCTAGTGGAGCAGAGGCAGAAGCGCTCTCTGGGCTGACTCCACACCTCAGCCCCTTGGCTACACTACAGCCCTGCTGAGGGGTTTCATGTGTCTGGAAGTCACTTAGGAAAAGCTCCAGCCTGAGGTCATCGCAAATGGCAGAGCTGATGTGTGATTCAGGGAGAGGTTTGCGCTGCGTTTGTGTGGCTGCTCACCTCAGTGCCTTACAGAGCAAAGGCATGCACCAGCTACAGCTCTGCAGCCCCTACACCTCCATGGGGTGCAGCATCATTACACCACCAGAACATCTGGGCTTGTCAAGATTATGGACAGGTTATTTTCCCAAAACATCTAATCTCTGCAGACCACACTGTTTCTAGTGACCACCAGTGTCATACTACTGAAAATGTTCAGAGATTTTAAGTGCCTTAATAGGAGTGAGTTAAAATGAGTTCTTTATAATATATCCCAAGAGCACCTGATCTTCAGGCTGCTTAAATCAGCATTGATATACAAAAGTCAAGTAGTAGAGCCAAAGCGGGAGTTATTGCCAGTAAGTGAGTGAGGCTAAGATCAGTCTCTGTTATTTGAACAATAGAAGATGTGCCTTGGAAAATGTCCAAACCTCACCTGACAGGAAAACAGATTAAAACTAAAGAGCTTTTAGATTAACAGATTAAAACGACATAGCAGTCAGTAGCAACCAGAAGGAACCCTCTGTGTCATTTTAATTTCACTTGTGTGAGCTCTATGTTCTGAACTAAAGCCAAAGGTGAAAAAAAGAAAATCATAAGAAAAACCAATTCAACCATACAAGTAAAACAGAAAATACTGCAGAGTTATTAAAAAATACAAGAGGGAACACATTTGGTGGCTGAATATTGTATACATTGAAATGAATTTGGCTTTACAAGTAGAGATACTGTAAGTTTTGCTGCCATCATCTGTTACAGTATGGACATAACCAGTAGGTCTGGATTCTGGGAAGAGGTGAGCATGACAAAGAATCTGCTGTTCACAGATTAAAGAGGAGTTTGTGAACACTTCTACACAGTGGAAATTAACTTCGTTTCTTCTTCCAAAACAAATGCAAAATTTCAGTAGGATTTGCCAAATATCCTTGGCATGAGGAGTAGAATTGGGGAAACATTTAGTTTTGGTGTTTTAAAAATGAAGTACTTAAAGACTTTCTGGGGTAAATTTTGGGCTACCCATGAGCTTATTTTCATTTTTGAAGACTGAAAAAAATAGTCAGGACAAAAATATGTGAATCAGAAATGGATTGTTTGCCCACTTGCTCTATAGAAGTGCATATTCTAAAGGCTCTGGGGTTTGTGGTCTATGCCCTGTCTTTGTTGCTGGTAGGCCTCAGCTCTTAGATGAAAGGTGCATGAGGAAGGTCACGATTACATCTCAGATATGCCCCTGCTGTGTGCACAGCAGAGGGCTTTCGAATCTTTCCTGCTACCTGTGTGCAGCACTGTGAATCTGGCTCGATGATCTAGAATTCATACTAGCACTGCCAATAGCCAAGAAACATTCTCTGTCTGAATATCAAGCCCACATTTCATGCTGAACATTTTAGCCTGCACACTGAATTGCAGATTTTGTGATAGAGGCAGCACTCCAAGATGTTAGTTTCAAAAATACAAAGAGAGTTTAAAAGCTGTTCACAGCTGATTTAGGGGGAAAAAAGAGACACACAAGGGACTTTATTTCCGTGATAGCTGTGCCTTCATCTCGACTGTCAGCAGTGTGATTCTGTCACAAGCTTTCTTAGCAAAACATCAAAATACCTCCCTTTGCTGGGGTAATGTTAGCTATCTCTTTTTGAAATGGCATCAAGGGAATGTGCTTTTCTAACTTCAGTTTCCAAAATGAGAAGCTGAGGTTTGAGCTCTTCTTCTTGCACTGAAGAACCCAAGTGACTTAATATCTTCTCTTTCAGAGAACACTCTCCTTTATTGCTTAATACACCGTGGTCTCCATCATTACCATTTTTAAAAAAATAAATTAAGGAAACAAAAATAACAACAACAAAAAAACCAAAACCAAACAAGCAAAAAACACACCACAAAAACCCCCAAAACACACAACAAATTTCTTTCTATTTTTCCAGTCATCATAAAGCTGTAGCCCATACATCATCGGTCAGGTGCATGAATAAAATATTATGAAGCAATTCTTTTTCTGCCTTGTCCTGTTTCACTCCCTTTTCAAGTGGTTGGCTTTAGGCAATAATTTGTTAATGCAGGTGTGCCATGTTTTCTGGTGACTGCAGAAGCTGGAAAAGTGACTTTGAATAAAGGAGAGTGGAAATTCTAAGGCTGTAACAGAACTGGGCCTAAAGACAGGTCTGTGGACTGACAGAGACCTTCATCTTACAGCAGTACCCATAGAAAGATTTTTGCCTTCAGAGAATGGAGGAGAGTTATTTCAGTAACAATTGAAACACATTCATGTCTTCAGTAAATGCAGTTAAGGTTAAGGGTTAAGGATGTGTTTCATGTTTGTCTTATGCTCTTCTAAACATGGGCAGTTCCACTACCCTCTCACACTCCCTTCCCACCGTTGAGTAGTGAAGCAGAGCAAGGATTGGACCTGGCATTATGAAAGCAACACCCTATTCAAATCAATTTGTCTTAACAAGGCCATAAAATCACAGTCCAAAATAGAAAGCTGTCCATCTTCCCTGAGGTTTCTGGAAAACTGAAACCTCAGGAAGGATACTGATGGTTCTCCAGGTGCTGACACTCTCCTAAATCTCCCCATTGCTCATTTGTGCCAAAATCCAACATCAGCACCATCAGGCTCTAAAATTCTACTTTAATGCTTTTGTTGTGAGCTTTGAGCAGGAGATGTTGCCTCTTGCAGGAAGGAAAACTGTTGAAATAAAACAGAAGGAGAAACAGAGGGAGAATATGAAAAGATATTCAGATTTAAATAAAGCTTACTTTGCAGATGCTAGGGTTAAGGTGCTCAACAATCAATACAGCTGACGTTTTACTCTAATTGTCATCCTTGTTGCTCTTTTCTATCAAGCCCACATGCTATGAGAAGCAGTGAAGAGACAATTTCATATCTACTAATTATTATCATGATGTTATTAATTTAGACTAAGGATAATAATAAGATAGGGTGTGTGTAGAAAGAATTCATTATGGAATTAATTGCACTGATTAGGGTCAACACACAAGATAAGGTTTATAAAGCATTTTAGAAACAATTAGTTTTGATGGCTATTTGGCATCCTAAGACATGTAAATCTAGAGTATGCATTTTACATTTCTCCCCCCTCCACATTCATATGCTAAGTCCTCTGATAAACGCAGCTTGTTCAAAAGAAAATTGAAATCAGTGGATTGAAGCAAAGCTGGATAATGAGGTATTATTGATATATTCTGTAAATGCTTCAATTATTCCTGCCTTTGGGTTTGAAATTATTTCAAAGAAACAAAAAAATATATTAAAAACGGCTTTTTACAAAGTCAATTTTAATGTCTCCATTGCACTTGTGGTTGTTGTCTTTTCCCCTTAATAGACATAGAAAGGGCTTGATTATAGTTATCTTTCTGAATATACTGTTGCTTTTTGCAATTCCTTTCTCTTGACTCTCAAGGACTCTCTCACAGAATGGTGGCCCTCAGTTATGTGAAGCACCTGTTCCCAATTCATCTCTGTAAATGAAACTTAACATGGCTTTGTCTCCTTGCATCCTAAATGCCCTTTCTTCTTTTCTTTCTTTCCCCTGAATTCTTTAAGAAAACGATGGACAGAAGGAGCTATCAGAAACCTCCTTTAAAACAAAGAGTGATTGTGCATTCAGGATGTTCTTTGCCATAAATTGTCTACGTTCCTCCCTAAAGGAGTTGATTTTTGGCACTTGATTTCAATGTGAGTGTACTTGGTCAATCCTGACAGATTTCAAAGATCTCATCCTAAATACAGGCTGTTCACACCAAGGAGACAATTTAGCTAAACTTAACTGCTTCTGACCCAACAGAGGTCTGATCCCTGTCTGCCACAACAGGTGGGCTCTCGGAGGTTCACCAGTGCAGCTGCCCTGAAAGCAGACACATCCTTTTAGATCTTGCTCATCTCCCTTTCCCACTGTCCAGTCACTCAGACTAACCATGGAAGCAACCAGCTCCTCTATACAACAAATGAGAAGTCCTCGGGCAATTTTTTTTCGAGAAGCAACAATCATTATCTGTATCTTCCCAGATGGGGAAACTGAGGCCCTGAGGTGCATGACTAATGTACCCAGAAGTGCTGCTGGCATACAGCCTGTTTCTCCAGAGCCCTGGCACAGAAAGGACATTAGGGAGCTGTGGGTACACGAGCACAGCATATACAGCTTCCTGGATTCAAATCCCTGAGAAACACAGGAGGGTGCAATTAGGAACAGAACCAGAGCTTACTGAAGTAAGTGGAAATCCTTCCAATTATTTCAACAGGTATCTGGCACTGGCCCCTGATGAATCCTCTGGGGCTGCCTGTTGCCTGCTCTGCGTGGCTCATTAAGAACAAAACTCATCATGAGCAAGTTACTCCTCAGCTGGCAGGTTTGCGGGTGTCTGTGCTTACCTTTCCATTGCAAGCAGCCCCTAAGAGAGACAGGATGGGGGAAAGAGTGTAAGAGAGGAGAGATCAGCCATGGCAAGTCACAAGAGGAAGCAGCTTATGGCATGGTAGGACATCCTGTTCACTTTTGCCTGTACCCCAGGAGCCTGGCAGAAAGCTGACAGCTTTGTGGCAGTCAGTAGAGCAAACACCATTTCTCAGCTTATTTTCTATTGCAGAAGTAGCTTGATACTGTGATTGATCAATGCTCCTGGAGAGTCAAAACTCAGATCACATGCAATAAATCCCAGGGGCAGCATCGAAACTGCAGTGAGTGACTATGTCTCAGCACACTTCCAAATTCTCCTTCCCTTCCCACTCCAGAAACCCACCAAGTTTCGATGGAGCTGATGTGACTGACATCAGCACGCCAGAAGCTAGAAGTTGGCTCATTTCAGTCTCAGAGGCATCATCATTGGACATATAGCTCCAGGGGAAAGGTCTAGCACATTCTTTAAAAGAGAAAATAACACAGACAGGAATTTTGGAGAGCTGCAGTAATGCAGTACAATACCCCAGGTGATATGCCACTAAAACAATGCCCTGCATCAGGGCAAGCTAGACTATTTCGTTAGCCCAGTGGAAGAACAATAAAGGAAAAAAAAAAAAAGAAAACAACAAGCAGATTATACAACAGCAGGCAGCCTGCCACTCAATACCAAGTAATAAAAATCAATTGTATGATCAATAGGCTTTTCTGTCCACAGGGCTTTGAAGATTCTGCTGTCATGCTCTCTGCTATAATTAGCACTTGATGAACTTAAAATGTTTGATGACTGTGAAATTGCATTCCTATAGAGACAATGCATATCTGGAATAACAGCGTTCAATTCAGGGGTCTATGGAGTCTCACACCATTAAACACAGAACTTTAAATAGAGTTTTCACTGTGAAAATCAGGCAGCCTCTCTGACATGCTAACATCAGCTCTGCTCCACTTGCTCCTCAGATCACTGGTGTAGCCGACAATCTTCAGAAAGCTCGGGATACACTTTCAAGCAACTGCAACATTTGCTTGTTTAGGTATGAACGTAGTCTCCCAGCAGAAGATAAAGAGAGGCAGAAAACCCTTACTTCAATTTCACCTTCACAGTCCGAATGAAAGCAGAATGGGGTATATCACCCCATATACCAATAAAGATAGGCAGAGAGAAAGACTCATTCACAAATTAACCCATTCTAGCTTAAATACAAATTAAGTTGCTTTGTGATATAGTTTAGAAAATAGAATCTTTTTTTGGAACAAAAAATGAGAAAATGCATTGCAAACATGATTGACTCCAACTCACAGTTTTGCAAGGCTGAGAAGGCAATGGAGATGTACAGGAGAGTGTATGTTTTCTTCTCCAGAACCCATATTTTTCACTGTAAGCATTTCTGCCTTGCACACTATACGAAAACAGCCCTCTCTTGCCTGAGCTGGGAGCACACACCAGCCTCAAACCTGAAAAGGAAAGATGAACTGGCAAGGGCAAGACAAAGGACAAGGAGAGGCTGATGGGTTTTGTTCCCAAAAGCAGCAGAACCTTGGCCACAACCTCAGTTTAGAACTGATTCCTTCATAGTGTCAGGATAACCTGGACTAATATTTCCACCTGTGCTGGCCATTACTCATCCTGGCAATAAAAACCCCAAAAGAAAATGCCTATTGTATCTGACAGCTCTTTCCAAGGGGTGGACACACAAGACAGATCAGGTGGTGTCACCAATCCTGCTTTAAGGGTTAATGCCAATGGAGTGTGACTGTGACTTTCAGGGGACATTGCTGGTGACAAGCTGGCCCTCTCAGAATGAGGGCCCACAGCATGGGAGCACTGTGTGCCAGCTCAGACTGGCCTAAGCTGCTTTTCACTCTACACAAAAGCCTAAAACCAGAAAAATGAAAAATGAAGGCCTGCAAATGGATTTTGTCCTTCTAGGAGTGCTCAAGGCCAGTGTTTGGAACCAGGACACTGGCTTCCAGTACCATGCTGGGCAGATATTAAAAGAAGCTGAGGCAGAGTCCCCACCAGAATGATCTCTTTTAGTGCTGTCTCCTCGTTCATGGAAAAAAATTCTCTTCTGTCTCTCTACATGTCCCACCATTGCCCCCAGAGTCCAAGGAAACAAATGTAAATATTCACAAATACTTTCATGGTTTCACTCTGACTACATGTGTTCCTGCACAGAAATTCAACATGGATTGCTGCTTTAAATCTCATGCTTGACCTCTTCAGTTTTTAAGCCTGCTATGAAAGGTTTGTCATGAATCAGAATCGTGCAATGTTTTGAGTTTCAAGGGATCCAAAAAGATCACTGAGTCCAACTCCTGGCCTTGCACAGGAATCCTAAGCATCACACCATGTCCCTGAAAGCATTGTCCAAACACTTTTGGAACTCTATCAGGCTTGGTGATGTGGGTTTTTCCCTGGAGAGCCTGAAGTTATTGTCAAGAAAGAAAAGTAAAACTATCAGCACTCTCCTAGTATTCATTATGTGACCAAGTTAATGCATGGTAAGGTTTGAGGGCTGGATATGGATCTGTAGAGCTGAACTCAGACTTCAAGCTGAACTTTATTTAAAGGTTTGTCCATGCTAACACTGCTAGAATTATCCAAGTCGTTCCCATTTTTGATCTGTAAGCTCTGAAAGCCAACAGTTGTCTGCACATAAAAATACAATGAAGGTCACACATTGCTGAAACAGAGCAGTATCTCATATTTAAAGACACCTGCAAAAAATGTGTGAATATGGATCAAAAACCAACAAAAAATTCCCTTCATATATCACATGAGAAGTACCAGCATGTATTTTCTGTCTGCTTTTGTAACATGCCTATAGAACATTTTAAAGCTAGAGGTTAAACATTCAACCTTTACTTCGAGCTTTCCTGCCCCTGAAGTGTTTCCATAGATACTTCAAATATAAGACAGCCTGACCTTTGAAGGATGCTCTATTGAGTTTCCAGATATTATCTGACTGTAACACTTTACCCCTAACCTATTCTTGGCTTCTGCTTTGTATTATCATGAATCTCTAGTTTGTACCCATAGGGGCAAGGTCTTAGGGTTTTTTCTTCAAACTTTAGTACCACGGCACTGAGACCAGCTTTTGCTTCACCAATTCTTTAATCACAACAGAACTGTAGCAAAACCATCAAGACCAGGAAAGCTTCATTAATTCAAGTCTCTACTGCTCTTAAACTCCTCCCCATACCCCTCTTTATTTCTTTTTCCAGAAAATGTAGGTGTGATTAGCTGATATTTGCCACTTCAGCCATGACAGGCAGCAAGACAACCTAAAGATGTGGCACAGTTTTGCTTGGCTATTTTGCAACCTGTTACGTGGGTAGCAAAGGTTGTGCCAAATTCCTATGTTGTCCTAAGGACATATCCCAGCAGGCAGCCTGAAACATCAGTTAATGATCTAATGTGCCTGCCTTGTCTCATACTCATCTAAACTGACTGGATCCTAGATAGTATTTAGCGAAATATCCCAAGTTATGAGAGCTGGATGAGCTGGGCCATTGACCTCAATGAAGACATGATAATTTACATGATAATCAGCCAGAGCAGCAGCTTTGTGGAACTTTGCTCATTTAAATCAGTGGAGGATTTCCCCCACTGTCCCTGGAAATGTTCCACAAAAATACAACGCTCCCTCTAGTCTCTGTTGTCATTGTCTTAAGCAATTACTGATCCACATTCCCCAGAAAAGTGAGCAGCAGTATATATTTTAATCTCAAGGTGACTTACTGCCTGTTTTTCTGTAAGGAGAGATGGGTGCTTTACTTCAATAGCTTTTATTAGTGGTGAAAAAAGAAAAGGCAGTGATCAGACTTTGTAATTGAATAGAGAAGGTAATTTGCACTCCAGTCTTCTTGGAAATGAGGCTTTTTATTAGAAAAAAGGAAAGGTCTGAAAGGAATAACTGTCTTTCATGCATTGTGGCACATAAGAAAAAGGCTGGAGAAGAGTGGGGGCTGTCCCTTTCTTCCAATGTGTAGTATTTTCCTGGAGAGAAAACCAGATCATAGCCAGGTTTGTGTGGCACTGACCAGTTCGCTGGCTCTCAGGGGTCCTGAACGGGGGAAGCCCTCGTAATTATGGGCCCTGTCTTGCACTGACAGCACAAGAGCCAGCACAGAGAAAAATAGGGATTGGGTTCTGGAAGAGTGTGTGAAGACAGTGTGAAAACCTGTATCATATTCCAGGCTGTACCTGAGGAGGCTTTCCCTCCTGCCACCAGGCCAGAGGAGCCAGCGCTGTAGAAACTATAGAAATGGACAGAAAATAGATCCTTTGTTGCTGACATATTTGAGGTAGGGGTACTGATCCTGCAAAATCACATGTCATGAAAAGTGAGCATTGTGTACTTCAAAGAAGTAAAAGACCTCAATTTTAAATTAAAGGCTTGGAATTAAAAATGGTGTCAATAATCCCATGAATGAGACTGAAATCAGTGGCTCAGAAAGTTATGATTCCACTTAAGTAGTCTGGAACATGGTTGAAAGCCCAAAGATTTTTTTTTTTTTCTATAATATGGAATAGCATTTTTGACAATCTTTGGTACAGTTTTCAGGTAAAGCAAAAAAAGCCTGCTTACAAATTGAGTTTACATTTCCATTTCATTATGAAATAGCAATTTCTTTTCATTTGCTTATCAAAATCCAGCGTGAAACACAAATGGAAGGTGAAAATGCCAGCTTTACTTTGGATTTCTTCAAGAAAAAGAAATTAATAGTCAAACCGCAGAAGCAGTTGACAATAAAGACTCCACTGTCAGAAAAAAAACCCCAAATTTGCTCATTTCCTGATTAAGGAACAAAAGTAAGAACAGTGATATTTTTCATAGACTTAAAACAAAACCCTAAACCAACTGAAATACTGTTTCCTGACTGCATTTTATACAATGGAATGGATTTTCTCACTGTTTTCATCTCAGACTTTTCTCTCTCTGCAGGCTATTCCCCATGCCTGCAAAAACCAGATAATGATGCTGATACATAAGGAAAGTGGAACTCACTGGAGCAGAGAGGTGTGAATGGTTGAGCCAGCCTTGACATGAGCTCAAAAGAAGATTATTTGTTGCTCAGAGGGGCACTAGATGGTTGTGTAAGATGGGGATGGCAAGATCAGCTGTGATTCAGCTCTGTCCTGAGACTGGAACAATCAGCTGTGTGACTGCAGTAGAAGAAAATAAACATAAACAAAAACTTTCCATTTAGAAATATTGAGTAACATCCTCTGCCAAGACAATCAGCTTCCCAAGATGAACAGAGCCCAGGACTGGGCCACTGCACTTTGTGTTCATGTTTTCAGAGTCTGGGAAACACAGCAACAACCACCACCATCATCAGGTGCAGCTGAAGAAGAACACTTTAAGCACCATACATGAAGTTTTACACTTCAAAATTACTTGGGGGATCTTCAAGATGGGACACGAATATGAACTGTAGATTTTAGTAAACTGGTGTGGTTTTGGTTGCTGCCTCTACTTTATTCAGTTGCTGAGTATATGGCATGAACAAATGAAGAGAGATAACCAAGGGGGAAAAAAACTACATTGCAAACACAGTTCAGCCAAGCTTTATTTTTCAGCTGGCTAAAGAAGAAGCTTCTTAAACTTAATATGACCTAGAAACTGCACATTTCAGCAGCCCTAATTAGTTGAAGAAACTAAGCGTTTTACCACATAACCTTCAAATAATCTCTCTGAATTCACTGGTTTCCCAAGTGTTTCTTCCTTGTCCCATTTCATACAGTTAATGAAACATCTCAATCAAGGAGCAGGTTTTTATATGTGAGCAGTTTCTCTCTGCATTCTAAAGGGCTGAGATTTGAAACAAATTACTACTCTTTGCTCTGTTCCTTAGGGTAAAATGAGTGTCAGCACCATATCCTCTTTCTGACCCAGAAATGATTTCTCAGGTACCTCACCTCCGTTTTTACTCTCAGAAGAATAGTTTCACATCTCAGGAGGAAAAGAGTATGAGCATGGGACTCCAAGATGCTTTGTTTCTCATGTTCAGCTGCTAATTGGAACATCCAGCCCCTCTCCAGCTTTACATTTGAGGTGGAGTATTTTGTTCTGTGCCCTGAGAAAGTTCTTGTGAACAGAACAAAATTCCTACTTGTCGAGGCACTGATGTTGCCACTCCTGGCACATATGTATGTAAATAAAATTTTATCCAGGGCAGAGAGTGACAGGGGCATCCTGTTCATGGAAGGCCTGTCTTCCTTTTATTTTTTGATCCAGCAGCTGTTCAGAAATTGCTTTTCAGTGACCTTTAGCCCAATCTTCCAGAAACAGATCTCTAACATAACATACCTAACCTAAACTGACCAAAGCAATGTCATCCCATTCCAAAATCTGGGAAATTAACCCACACAGAGAAAGTCTGGAATTTGTGCAGCATTTCTAGAGCTTCTTCTGTCTTTCTCCTTGTTTTCCTTCACTCATTTATTTCCACTATGACTAAGTAGGACAAATACTGTTGAAATTCCGATTGGAATTATTGCTATTGGCAAATCCTCTACTAAGGGGAAGATCTGTTGAAGTTTAATCTGTATCAAGTCACATAATTCAGATGGTTAAAGTGTTCATGCAATATAGGTACTCGATGACCTTCAAAATTTGAGGTCTGGTTGGCTCAGTGAGCTACTCCAGAATCCCCAATGTGGTCACTGTTTGCCTCCCTTTCTCATTTTGAACTGCACTTAGTTAAAAACGTAGTGAAGAGATTTATAAGTGCATCAGTTTTGAGGACAGCTGGTAAGCAAAAGAAGATGAAGTCAACTAATCTGTAAAATAATTGTTAACACTCTTATACTCTTCTATTTTTTCTAAAAATGCTCAACTCAATGATAATTTAAAATATGAAAAAATATTGCTGGATTTCCACTAAAAATCCCAATTCTGTTTCCACTAAAGTTGTGGGGGTTTTAGAATAACTGAAGAACATTTTGTGTGTGAAAGAGTTCCAGTGAAAACATTTGGCCAGCCCCAACAGATTCCTAGAAAACTTCTTTGTCTTACTGCTACAAATGTGGGGATAAGTACCTAATGGGATAAAGAAATTACTTATTGACCAAGGCTTTTATCCATTCACTTTCTGAAATAAACACACACTGTGGTTTTGAAGGCTATAAAAACTACAGTGTGAATGCAAGCTCACAACCTGCAGCATTCTATCCCATTAATGACTAGGCATGAGGAAGAGAACAAAGACCAGAAGGGAAGAGATGAAAGAAAGCAGGGCATAAAAATCTAACCTCGAAAACCAGCTGGAAATTATCCATCAGAGGGTCCCCTAATGGAAAATAACTTCAACAAAAATGAAAATTGCATTTTTTGCAGTAATTATTTCAAGTCCACAGTGGGAGAAATTGCAATGAAGTTGTTTCAGCAGTTTTCAGCATTTTCAAATCCTACTTCAGGTCATAGACAAATGCTCAAAGGTTGAAATACCACTTAGGAGGGGGAAAAAAAAGAAAGAAAAACCAGTTGTCCAGACTTGCTTGTTCACTTTGATCTTCCTGAGTAAGATATACCTTTGGCAAACAAATTCTCATCAGGTGGAAGCAAATCCAATGGTTCAGAACCCACCGAGTTGTCATTTGACTCACAGCTTTGACAGCCTCTGTTTTCCTGAATTTTCCTGGAATAATGCTGTTCAGAGAAAGTGTTTGCTTCTGTTTCCAGATGCATTTTTTCAGAGTATCTGGGGACACACATAACCAGCGCCATCCATGTTCTGCACCATGTTCTGACTTCTCACAGTGGGGTAACAGAGTAGGTTAGTGTCGGTTCAGTATCACAAATATACCTGTGATATATGTGTTCTGCTACAGCCATTACTCCTTTCCTAAGAACTCCTTGTTTCCTTCACGTGTAAAATTTTACAGCTGCTTGAAAACGTGATCATGTTTCTGGCACTATTTTTGCCTAAAAGCAGTTCACTAACTTGGAACCTTGGGAAAAAATTCAGTTGATTTTTGTTTTCAGATTCTGGAAATAAACTGGGCTTGTCCTCAGCTGAGTGTCCAGCGCACAACTGAGAGCTCGAAGCTGGTATTCCTTCCTGCTGGAAGAGCAGTGCTGGAGCTGGTGGGCTGCTCCAGCATGGGCACCATGTAGTGATGCCTGTGGGTTTGCACAGCTCCCTCCTGCCTGAAGCACGGGGGAATGCTGGCTCAGGATGCCAGAGGTCTCTGGAAGGAAAAAGAACTCTTAAACCACAAACACTGTTACAAGGACTAGAGTTCTACCCTTGGCATCACCATTTTTAACTGGGTTCTCCTCTGACACACCATGTAGCACTAAGCACACTTGCTACACCTTTGTATGGATATCACATGAACTACAGAGGGTTTACAGGGCACAACAGAGTGGTACTTACCGAAGAAAGCAAGATGCAATGGGAAGGGTCAACCACATCTCCGCATGCATTTTTCTGTAAATCCAAAGTTTTCAGTCAAAAAAAGATCAGACAAACCCCCAGGTTTTCTCTCCTCCCTGCTGAAGTTGACAGCTCTCTCAGCCTCTGCTCGAGTGGCAACAAGGAGAATTTCCACTGGTCCTCCTTTGGAACTTTTTGAAGGGCCTTCACCTCAAGGAACTGGGGACACTGGCCTTTCTCTCGGTCTCCTCATCAGCTGTGAGAGACTGGGCTTTGGGTCCCGCTGCAGAAACCAAGGTGGAAGGTGCTGTCACCTGTCTCCTACCATGAGGGTGAGCTGCAGCGGAGAGGAGGCCTGCGTTGATTTGCCACCTTAGTAACAACAAGTCCATGCTCCATTGTGAATTTGGCTGTAGGTTCCTCCTCTCATCCCAGTCAGGTCCCTTAGTAGTCCCTTGCCTTTCCTGCCTGCACTTCTGCTTCCATACTGGCACAAACCAGAAGGGAAGGAGTGCAGTGCTCAGCTCTCTGAGAACTTACATCACCTGTAAAGCCGGACACATCTTTTCTTTCTTGCTGCCTATCTTCAGGAGGAGATGGTTTTGGTCAACCAAAGACCATTGTGATTCTGTCCCCTTTTTTTGGTCTGTTGTTGTATTTTTTTTCCTTTAGAGGAAAATGAATCAAAGTATCCAAGACCATTTTAGGCTCAATAGTATCAAAATTAGGCCAAAAAAATTTCTAGGGGAGATGGAAGCCAGTTTTAGTTTAAAAATCTTCTTTCTTTGTAAGACATTCCAGAACTGCCACTGAATAACAGGCTCAGAGTCAAAACCAAGTCTGGAGGCTGACCAGAAATTTTTCCCCATTGTTTTCATCCACTGGCAGATACAGGAGGTCAAAACCAGATTACTTTGAAAGGAGAACATTTCCTTTCCTCTGTCCTCCTTCTTCGGAACCAGTGATCTGAGTTTTCGTGATATCTTTAGTGCCACATCACTGCAATAATAGCAGTGAGAGACACTAAAGACCACAGAAAGGCAGATCACAGAAAGATCATCGGGTTGGAGAGACCCAAGGACAAAGCAGGGGATTTTGCCTGAAGGGAGATGGCTGGAGAGAGAGCCATTTCCAAATGAGGTCAGCTTGTGCCCTCAGCTCCCAGGCAGAACTTGAGTCACACCCACGGAGTGCAGAGCAAGGTGACCCCTAGAAAGGGGTTTACTTAGCTTCAGCTGGCCCAGGAGAATTTAACTGGATTTCAGCCCTTGCCAGGGAAGGAAACATGTCCTGCAAGTTCATGCTGAGGCAAGAGACCTTGCCTGCGGCTAAGAGTTATGTGAGCAGACGAAGAGGAGACCTCCAGCCCCTGGAGTGGTGCTTGGAGGACCAGCCCAGGGATTCATACATTTTGTATGGACCAGCACTATTTAGAAAAGACAGGGTTTGGTGGTTGTTTTTTTAATTAGAAGTGGGAAACAGGAGTCACCTGTCTCAGGATCTGTGCTGTAAGTTACTAAGCTCTTAGTTTAACTTCAGTTATGTTGCCTGTCTCCATAGAGTGTTGTATAGAAGTAGGGGCAATTCTTGCCTGAACTGTCAGAGCTAATGCCTATACAGGGCTAAAGGAGACCAAGAAGGCTCCTTTGACCAGCCCATGGGCAAGGGACAGGTTCAGCTGCCTGGCTTGAGCCAGGGTGCATTGCTGGAGGTCTGGTGCTTCCACACAAGGGGGAGATGGAGAGAACTCAATTTACCAAGGTTAAAACCACAATCTGGGCAAGGGAAGGATCTATCCTTTTAGATTTACCTTTTCCTACATATAGCTTATATTATACATATATACACTTATGTACAAGAGCAGTGGTAAAACTACTTATGTCAGCATGGCTAAGCTTTAAAAGCAATCAGAAGACAACCACCAAATCAAAATCAGGAACCTAGCATTTCATCTCCTTCAGAGCATTAGCAAAACCTGAATAAGGCAGCTGAATTAAGAGCTTGCCCTGTCCCCATGCAGGCCATCAGGAAGCTAAGCCATCCCCCACACAAGCCAACTCACCTTTTGGGCAGCTCAGTGTGTGGGCAGGATCTCCCACTGGCCTGAAGGTACTGCAGAGCCATGCACTTGGCCTGGGCTACTTAGTTCTGTTAAAGAACAACTTAGCACAAAGCAGATTCTTAGCATGTTTTCACCCAAGCAGGTTTTACCCTGGTTTTCTACCTGGAAAAAAACAGCAGGTTTTCTGCCAAGGTGAGAGGATCTAGTCAAAGATAAGGATGACCTGACTTCAGGTTTAAGGGAAAATAATTTCTCAGGTTGCCAACCCACTTGGGTTCTCTAGATCAACCACCTTGTCCTGAAAATGCCTTCCTGGGCGTGGGGGGCAGCACTAGCTGGTGGTACCAAGGGCAGGGCCTCCTGTATTGATCCAGCTTGAAATCAACTCACTCGGCACAGGCAGAGGCGCTTCTCTATGCCTTGCTCTTAGACCTCCCTGGCAGTCCGTGGGCAGGCTCAGGCATCACTCCTGTTCCCTGTTCTGTCCGTACCATAACCTGCTCACACACTGCCTACAGAACTTCAGGAGCAGCAACCCAAGCCTGCCCCTTGGCACTGACAGCCCCAGCCAGCCTGCAACCCCCAAGGCTATGTCCTGTGGTAGCACTGCACCCTGCTCTTTGCGGCTCGAGTAACAGCTGCAGGGCTCAGAAACCCACATTTCCATTGACAAAGATGACAGAGGGTAGCGGGGCACTGCTTATTAGGAAACATTTAATCAGAGATGACAAAAGCTCTAGGACTGTTCAAAGCTGCATATACAACCATCCCATTACCATTGTTTGCCTTTATCCCTTGGCAAGCAGGAGCTGTTCTGTGCTAGTAGGAGGTAAGAATGACCAAGCCCCAGAAGGAAACTCAGCATCATGGGCTAATCAGCCCAGGTTTTCTAAAATGGCCAGGCTGGCAGAGGTGAAATGTCACCTTTGCAGGCTATCCCGCGCTCCAAAGCTCTCAAAACATTTTCCGTAGCTCTACAGACAGCACTATAGCCATGGGGATGATGGATTACATAAATTTTTATATATCTATTGCTAATTCCTTGAGTGAGACTGCACCAGCCATCCTTCTGGAATGCAGGATGAATCGTCACCTGCATTACCTCTAAAACTCAAGTTTAAATTCCACAGCTTCCATCAAGCTGCATTTCTTCTCCCATGGCAGGGAATATTGCCTTTCATGCCCATTGGGCCCACCCTTCCAGTATTGTGTTTGAACCTCATCCGTGTGCATGCAGCCTCCACTTTGCGCCCTGTCCTTACTGAAGTGGGCAGGGAAATGAAAACAAAAGGAAAAATAACACATTTCTGGAGCCACTGTCCCTGCAGTCAAGTCTGGCATCTCTGTGCTGGCTCCCCCAGGCCCACCTGCCTGGCTTGAGGTTCTGAGGAGCTCTGTCAATGACACTGGCACCGCTCCTGCCTCTAATTACAAATGGCTTCCATAGCCATTAATAAGTGGAAGACAGAAGCTGCAGGTTCCTTAATAAAGTTTATTTAATCATACCTATGCTTAGGAAAATACACTTGTAAAGGTTAATATAATGCAATTTAGTTTAACTTTATACTACATTTTGAACAAAAGACTTCTTATACATGATTTAGGTAAAAACAGAAAGTATGATCTGGCTCGTTTTACATCTATTACAAACGTAGAAAAGACTGTCATGCACTACAGTAGAGAGCATGAAAAAAATTACCTTTGGTTTAATTCAGAGAATACAAGTATTGCACTGTAAAAGCATCAAACATGGTGCAACTAAACATCATAAACATGTTTCCATGCCAGCTTACAAAAGTTTGTTAGCTAGTGTAATTTTAGAAGGGGGAAAAAATATATGTACACATAAAACAATTTCATTAGCTATTTGGATTCTGTTAATATTATATGCACGCCACATATCTACACAACTGACATTCAAGAAAACTCTGGAATTTGATTTAATACCTTTCAGCTACATTAAACCTGTTGAAATCAATGACATTACTGTATCTTAACTGGCCTGACAGATGTTAAACATTCTTCTTTAAATGACTAAAGTTTCAGCCTAGATCATCAAAATCCAGAAACAACAACTGCAATACCATGGATTTTAGGTGCCTAGCTACCCATTTCTTGACCATTTCTCCAGGCAGTTAGTTTGAATGTATAGATTCATACAGAAAAAGCCCAAAACACGACTCAACTGAGGGCTGGCAGTGTAGGGGTGTATTAACGTGCTAATCCTTCCAACCATGTATTGGAGGTTGAACACAAATACAGGTATTATTGCCAAAAAACCACAAACATGCTAGCATTGGCAAAATCAACACAAAATAATTTAACAATATTGAAAAAGACCAAAAAAAAAAAAGGCATTGTTTAAAGGGAGATACAGCAATGTAAGACCACCATATATAGTGGGCTACGTGACCCGCACTCCCCCTCAAATACTTCTATTAGCAGTGCCTATCATTTGAGATAAACATAATGTATTACATCCTTGCCTTTTTACTGTAACATAATCCCAAACCTTGCAGAGAATTTCAACACAGTTCTGCACCAAGATTAGCTATTTCAGGACATTGTCAATGGGTCTCAGATAGAAAAAATCAACTTTTCTTCTCCTTAATATGTTAATAATTTATTTTCAGTTTCTCATCTTGTGGTAGAAAACTCCGCCAAAGAGGAGCAAACTTGTCTTCGAAGAGTTCTTGTCAGATCAAGCATTGAAACCTTGACCACTTCAGAGAAATGTGCAGCACAGTATTTCAGAGAACCACCTTTGCTTTTAGCTCCCAGAGAGAACTTTAAAGTCACTCAACAGCATCATTTTCATTTGAAAACAAACAGGAAGAAGAATCAGGCCAGTCCATGAGTTTACTTGAACATAGCTGAAGTTCTTGAAGTCTCTCAGAAAATGGCAAAGGCTCTTAGCAAGGACAGGGAGTTTTAAACCTCTACACAGTGCTGGAATTCCCAGCATCTGCTCACATCACTCACAAATGGTGGCAACATTTATATATAGAAAAACACTATTATGAAGAAAAAAAAATACATCTAAAACTATTACAACTGGTACTTTAGGAAAACAATTCAACTAGGTTTGTTTTCTTAAACATAAATATAGTTGCAACTTGATCTTGAGTTGACAATGATTGTCACAGCCAAGGTAAGGATTGAACACTATCTACGCAAACAAAAACTCACTATACATTATACAACTCATTTCTGCCATGAGGGATGCCTTCCCTCTCAGATCTTTGGCCTCCTATTACTAATCTCTCCCAAAAGTAGAAGCAATGTAGCATTGTTGCTCCCTATTCATTCACAGCAGTGGATTTGTTTGGAAAGGAAGATGCTGTGCGGACACACAGTGAAGAATGGGGTTAATTCCAGAGCTTACATAGAGAGTTACTTGCAATAAAGTGCTCTGACAAATCCTGTCTGAGCTCTTCAACTCCACTCTCCAAATAACACCTGCCTCCAAATTTGCTTCTTTGGAGCTGTCCCCAACTGCTCCCACTGCAAAGGCAGCTAATGACAGTCAGAAGAGTGCACAGATGGGACCTGGAAGGTTTTTCTTCTTCCCTGCTGGTTTGGATTTTGTTTACATTTTGCCACTCATTGGCTACAAGCATTTAGGTACGCAATCTCTCTTGCATTTGTGTGTGCTAGAAATGACATCTGTTTAGAATTAAAAACTCCTGGTATGACCTGCAGACCTGAGATGACAATCTGATCACTTATATGTTTCTCTCTGCATGGAAGCTGGAGGTTTTATTAACTGTAACTTGAATTAATAAGGAGCAGAAATTTCTACTGATTTTTAATGGCAGGTTTGTTGCTTACCGGTTGATTTATCTTCACGTTTGTTGGGGTTTTCCATATATAAGATGTTCTATTAAATCACTGTCTCTTGGGGTGACTTTATGATGTTTATCCCCCTTTTGCTGCTCTATGCCCAGGAACAATCCCATTCCTCTCCTGTGCCCTTAAACTGAGCCCAAGAAGGGGGAGAGAAAAAAATGAGCAAACTTTTCAAAGCAGATTTTTGTTCAAGGACATGGAGATAGCAGCTGCTGTTGAAGAGCAGGAGGAAGGACCCTTCCTTGCTTTCCAGCCAGCTTTCAGCTCAGTTTCCTCTAGAGAGAGATGGAGAGTTGAATTTATTTTTTTTCCCCCTGGGACTTCAAGTTTTTTTCCTTCTTCTCTTCTGGAACTGTTCAGAACACCAGAACTCACTGGGAGAGCTCTCCACCAAGGCCAGGAGGAGGCCAAGGCGACCCAGCTCTGAGGAGGAAGAGAGAAACCACACCCACAGAAGGACTTTAAAATCTTCCCAGGTTTCTCTCCACAGTGAGGTGTTTTATTATTTAGCATTATTATGCTTTTTCCTGTGTGTTTGCTAAATAAATTGGGGGTTATTTTCCTTCACTTTCCTCTGAGGAATTTCTTCCCGAACCTGGTGGGGGAGGGGTGGCTGTAACCTGCCTTATATCAGAGGATATTTTCCTCCAAATTTCTCACAAACTGGGATGCACTGCTACTATTTTATTTTTTTTAAGCTCATGAAATTTGACTGCTGTCCACCACAAAAATGAAAACGAATGAAAAAAAATAATCATCCAGGCATGCAGAATCTGCAGACTGTTTCCACTGAGAGTGATTATTTTCCTGCCTGGTGACCCCAAATTATAAATCAGAATTTATTACTCTGCATGTGTATTCCAAGTATCAGAAGTGGCATTTCCATGACAGAATAAATCTTGTAAAAGAGCATCTTGGAACTGCATTGGTATCCTTTTGCTCAAGGACTGTACAATTCTAAAGCCAGTTAAAAATGCATAGCCAAGCAGTTCATAATTTCAGCAACTTCATGCACAGCTAATCACATCCCAGGAAAACAAGAAAAATCTGCAGTAAGGAGCATCACAGAAAACTGTCCCATGGTAAGCAACAAATCTGAACATTTCCAAATTAAAAAAACTTACACATACAAAACCAAACATGCATATATAAAGTGTACATATACTGCACAAGCACTATTCCTAGAAGATTAAACTGCATAGGTAAAAATCAAAAACAAGTGCAACATTTTAAGCCCTTAAAGCACAATCAAAAAACAAAAAGCAGAAATTAAAAATAACAAACTTGCTCCCCCACAACAAAGCCAATTACATATCTGTGATTAAGATATTAATCAAGACAGAGGCTCTCCAATCAAAAGTTGGAAGGACTACTCTCAAATTTTGGCTCATCATTCACGCTGAGGGGATCTGAAATGTACGTTCATAATTGTAATTAGATTAAACAGTTATGTTCATCACTAGCCAACTTTGATTTCTTTTACAAAGTGCTCTTTATGTAATAGAAGCTATCTTCCTGGTAGAAAAACCATTAAGTAGTTTAACACTTTGAACATCAAGATACATTGAAAAGAACTAAAAAAAATATAAGGGAAAGGGAAAAAGGAAGAGAAACAGTTGGCTGCTAGAACAAAAAGCAACTTATGCCAGTGGCTCTATAAACATCCAACTTGTATATTGTTAGCTCCAGTCTTGTTCCTAAAACTCAATTTATAAAAGAGCTGCATAAGCTAATAGACGAGAAGCTTACAGTGACTTTATAGGACACAACCTCATACACCCTATCTGCTTTCTCTAATCAAGAGATCCAATAGTTAATGAGTTCACCATGACACATAAAGTTGTCAAAAATATTTTCAACTTAAAAAAAAAATACCTAAACCAAAAGAAACCAACGCAGACACTAAAGCAAACCATGCTTTAAAAAATCTACAATATTTTTACATAAGCTGTGTAAGATCTTACAAAAGAAGATTCCCCAAACCACAGCTATTTCTACTCCTGCCCTTTTGCTGCCTTCTCAAGATAATACACATTAACTAAGTGCCTGTTGAGGTGCTTGCTGTATTCACCTTCCTTTTTAAATGAGCGGTCACAAAAAATGCACACATAGTTCTCCCTGGCCACCGTGGTGTCCGGAGCTCCTTGTGCCATCTTTGGACTTGTTTCCTCCTGTACAGAGCGAGCACCATTTAACCCCGAGTCATCGCTTCCTTCCGATATGTTGTCACTGATGTCGCTGCCTTCATGGCTGTGGATGCCTTCATCCTCATCCATTTCCTGAGATTCATTCACTGTTGTGTTATCCCGAGATAAGGACAGAGCAACTTTAGAGCTTTGTGTACACCCTTCTCCAGGCACAGGTGCTGGTACAGCATCTCCTGTTGGCTCTGTCACTGGCAGGCATGTCTTGCTCAGGTCCATCAGGTCTGAGTTACTCTCAGTTTCTGCCACAGTTTTCTCTGGCTCCTTCTCAGGTGCCAGATCTGGCACCACATCCATGAGCACATCCATGCTTTTTTCAGAAGACACTGCATGGAAAGGCTCCTCAGAGCAAGTGCCTTCCCCTCTGTCCGCCTGTTTCTCCTCCTCCTTTGCACCACCAGTGTCTTCACTCTCTCCTGCTGCCACAGGCATTTCTTGGTCCTTTACCTCAGCTTCTGTGTTTGCATCCTGAGCTGGCAGACAAAGCTGCCCTGGATCTTGGATGCAGTTTCCTTTGGGATCAGTGCTCTCCTCGCTGAGAGCATGACCACCACTTTTGTTTAATGCCACTGAGTCACTGGGATCGTGCTCCTTCTGGTCACTGCCCTCAGTGTCCAGCTTCACACATCCATCTTCTTCTGTGATAGGACACTCATCTGCCATCTCCTCTTCCTCGATCTTCTCCTGACTGAGTTTACTGCTCTTTTTACTGTGCTTAATTTTCAGAGCTTTCTTTTTTCTGTTTTTCTTGAGGCAATTTTGCTTTTTAGGCTCTTCCTCTGGTGCAACATCACTTTTCTGAGCTTCCTGACAGTCTCTGGGTTTAGCTTCCACTTTCCTTTTCTTTTTTGTTACTACTGAGGTATCATTTGCAGGCTCTTGCTTTGAGGAAGTTGCCTCAGTCTCTGCCTTTCTTTTGACCTTCTTTGTTTTACATGTTTTCTCAGTACTTTTCTCAGTTTTAATATCCACCTCCTTGTTTTCTGAAGCCGATTTCCGACTTCTGGTTGTTACCTGGCCTGCAGAAACATTGCTTGTTGACTTCTTTTCCTTTGCCAAATTATCTTTTTTCTCCACCTTCACAATTTTCTCTGTCTTCTTTGCAGCTGAATCCCCTTTCGTTGGTTCCTTCTCCACTTTGTCATTACTGCTCTCAGAAAAATCAGCTTCGCTCTTTTTAGTCCGTAGCTTCACCTTTGACACATCCATGGTGATGTCAGAACAATCGGGATGCCTGGACTTGATGTGATACTGCAGGTTACATTTTTTAGATGCTGCATAATCACAAACAGGGCAGAGAAACTGGCGCGGGTTGACGTGGAGCTCGACGTGCTTTTTGAAATTGCTGCGGTCGGCGGTTTTGTAGTTACAGTGCGGGCAGATCAGAGGCTTCGGCCCATTGTGCACTTGCCTCGCGTGACGAGTCACTTCGTGCTGGTTTGAGGCCACGTAGCTGCACTGGTCACATTTGAATGGCTTCTCACCTAAGGAAGGAGGGACGGAAGGGAATGATGGTGATTATTAAGCATGGTGGTTGCGGAGCAATCACTTCCCACTAATACAGATACAGAAATATGAAACTTGAAAAGGATAAAAAAAAAATTATCCATGCGCCTTTAAAATCAAGCAAAGTCAACATAAGAAATCCACAAGTCACAAACACATTCACGAGACACTAAGAACAAAATACAAAAAAAAAAAGAGAAGGGGTGAGGGTTGGGAGGAAGGGGATCCAAAACCAAACAAGCAGGAACAACGTCACAGGTTCTGGCTAGGCATACATACCGGCAGAGATCCCTCTACAGTAATATTAGCAAATGGAATCCATACCCAACTGGTCCATTGAATGCATTGTAGAAAAATGGAAATGTAACATTTGATGAATAGCAGTTTCACACAAACGTTTCAAAAAAAGTCTAACTTTATACAGATTTAGCGTACTTCATGTTTGCATTGAAAAGGAAATGAGGGAAAAGAAGCTAGCAAAAACCTAAGAACATGAAAGGGGTTGCCAGATGATCTTTACCCCTGAAAAAATTCAGTTCACTGTTTTGGTGCCTCCAACACATGGTGCACTGCCTGCAGGCTACTCTTGGCAAAAGTAGTCCAAAGCCATCATATTACTATTAAAATCTTCATTTACATTAGTGCAATGACTCCTGTAGAACTGTTCCTGAAATGTTCTGCTTAGTGCATGCCACTGCAGCAGAATAGTTTTCCCCTTACACATCAAAGCAAATAGGAAAAACACTCCTAGTGCAACAACTCAAGTCCAGAAATACTTCGGGAGCATCTGTGCATGTGCCAATTTAGCTGAGGAATTTGGGATGCTCCTGAGCTCTTAACCAGTATCTCAAATCTGATCTCCAGAATTAACACATGCTACTTCTTCAGTATGTTGAAAATGCACTCCAGTCCCTTCTGCTCTGATACAACAGTGCTTCTCCCACCCCTGCAATCCACTGCCCATACTCAAGCATGCTCTGTAGCATGACTCAGAAGACCAGCCAGCCTGCAGTGAAGATGTGGTGCCTGTGTGTGGGCTAACGACATATCTGCAACACCCTCACAAACTCTAGAAAAGGCTGTGCTGCCTCCCTGGCAGGAAGGAGGGGGACACTTGTTTAAGAGTCCAGACCATTTCATGTCTGTCTGCAGCATCTATTTATTATTTAAAGAAGAGCTAGTTTGATTCCCTCCCCCTCCACTTTACTTCCTTCTTTTTTCCTCCCACTTCCTGGTGACATTTTCTACAAGTTTAAGCTTGATGTGTTTATTGCTCATCCTTCCTCCAAATATAGAGCCTTTATCACCTACACTTCAGAGAATAGTTCTGTGTTACACTAAGGGAGGACAACAACAGCCTCTCTTACAAACACATGAACAAGCTGTTCTAAGTGACAGCACTCTAAGAGTGCTCAGAGGCAGCTGCAACAGGGTAACTCAAAGATTGCATGTGAAGAGTTTGTGTCCATTGCCTCTACTAAATCCAGGGGTTTTACCGCGCAAGTGAAAAGGTATGTACCAATATGGCTAAAAAACAGCTGCAAGTTAGGCTCTAAACCATTGTCATTTGCCATCTGACACAGGAAGAAAGCTACAGCACCCAGGGGCCTTAAACAGCCAGCCTGTGAACTGCAAGACTCCAGAAATTGCCATAGAAAAGGTGCAGCTGCCTGGGCAAGGCAACAAAACATACAAAAGAATTTAGGAGAGCTATTAATACAACACCCCTGACAGCAGAAGTCATGCCTTCCCTCAGACACCTTTGAGGCAAGGGCCACAGGCAGATCACACTCCTTACCTCCTTCAGATTTGAGACTTCCTTGCACAGAACAAGGACAGAGTAATACGTTCGTGACATGGCTTCCAGGTTCGGTATTGACCAAACCATTTGCAAATTTGGTGGTTCATTTGCAAACCAGAGGTTCAACCAAATATAATTTTTGTTTCTGAAAGCAGAATGCTACATTCACGAAATTCTCAAACCAAAATACTGACATGTCATTTTAAAGGTGGCTATTTTTAATGGCCCCAAGGCCCCCTCCACTACAGTTAAAACTGACTCCCTCCTGGTTTCAATGAAAAGCCTCATCAACTGCAATTGAGACAGTTACTGTTCAGGAGACTTCAACTCCTGTTTGCCAGCATTAGGAATTCACCTAGGGCTGGTCAATTTGGATTTTACAAAAACAAATCAAAAGCTCAGGTCTACCTGAACTCCCCTATAGGAGTTATTTATAGGACAACTGTGCTTGTGTCTGTGGTGTTTTATGTCCCAAAAATGCTGTTAATTCATTCAAAAAGAGATTCACAAGAGCTCGAGAGCAGATGTTTGTAACACCAGAGCTCATGACCAGTAATTGCAAATAAAGGCTAGTGAAAATTGTTAATTTGGCTTTTAGTGCCACACGACTGTGTCACTTGTGAACATCCTCTGAGTTTACTTTTTCTCCTGTGTCTCCTTGCCATATGCAGACACCAATTTACATCACTGTGTCATACTAAACAAAAGCTAAGGGTTCCCTCGAACCCCTGGAAGAGGTTCAATCCCAGATATCACAGAGGAGACTCTCAGCTACTCAAAATTTTCCCGGCTTCACTGATTTGAACTCAGCTATGACAGCAGACAAGAGTACAAGGATTTGTTCCTGTATCATCACAATGTTGTATTGATTACTAGGACTACTAGAGCAGCCCTCTGAATGTCATACCAGATCTTGAAAAGTAAAAAGATATATTCCCATTATCTGTTTTATTCATGACACTTAGCATTCCTCAGCAAGACAACCTTCCCCATTATAAAAGGATCTAAAGTTCAGGCCATACTGGCTAAGATGGCATCTCAAAGAGAACTGGGCAGACTGCTTCAGGTGGCTCTTCTGGAGCCAGGGTCTGGCCCAGATGACCTCCAGAGGTCCCTCCCAACTGCAACCATGCTATGATACTGTGACCCACCCTCTTTTCCTCAGTCACACTTCTGCCACTCCATACCAACCTGAGTGGGTGCGCATGTGCCTGGTTAAATGGGTCTTCTGAGAGCTGGAATAAGGACACATCGCACATTGATAGGGTCGCTCCCCTGCAAAAGCAAACAGCAAAGTAGTTACTGAAACAAGCAGATTCTCAGACTTGGTTACGATGCCACACAGGGGAGAATGTCACAGACTCTCACACTATATTTGAGGGGATGTTATCTCTCAGCAAAGGGACAGTGAGAAGCATAGGCCTGAGCTGGACCACTGCAACATGTAATGCCTTATGAATGAGGGTAGTAAATGGGCAGGATATGAGACAGGCACATCCTAATGTCCACCTGGGATCAACAGCAACCTCAGCCAAAAGGTGATGAAGACAGACAACCTTAGGAAGCCTTAAGCCACCAGACTTGACTTCCCTATAGCATTTTCTCCCAACACTCAGAAGATGCACAAAAGATCCTGTAAGCAATTAGTTATGTTCTTGCTTTGCATAACACCTTACCTGAAACCTCCATGTTTAATTTGGATTAAGAGGGGATACGATCATCCATTCCACATGGATTTGCATTTACCAGAACACAAGTGCAGACAGACCAGGTCTTTACTTCCAACATTTTACTGGCAGAATGAAAATAGCTTGCTGCATGGAAAAGCATGATGCCCACTCAGTAAAACTATGCTGCTAGCAAAAGCTTAAGTGTAGCATAAACATTTATTTTGAAGACTCAAAATCTCATGCCCTAAAAGTTATTGGTTCTGGAGAACTAATGGAAACTAACCTGTCATAAATTATATCTCCACTGAGGACAGTCAGCTTACAGTAATTGTAGCTAAAAATTGTATCGGTACAATGATACTTGGCTCCAAATACAGGCAGACAGTTTTATAATTAACATGTTAGCCAGGTCCAGATAAGCACCAGGAGTGTTTTCCCCAGACTGCTAGCACACTGTCTCCACTACAAACACTTTTTAGTCTTGGGTGGACACCCACAAGAGAAGAGAGGAGTGAAGCTGAAAAGGGAAAAAGAAGTTACTTAGTTGTAGTATTTTTTCAAATAGCCAGAATTACACTACAGCATTTTGATAAATTTGCTACATATGAAGCATACAACCAAGGTGCTCTCCAAATCACAGAGACCTGGACATCAGCAAAACCCCTGCACCGGGGCTATGTGTTCACTTTCAGTGGCACAGCTCTATCTGCAGCAGGAAAGACCTGCATCTGCCAGTACGTGATGTGAGGCTCTACTGCTGGCCCGTGCCAAAACAGCAGTAGAAGCAGCCTTTGTAATGCTGATTAATTCCACATTTCTTCCTTCCATCAAACATTTAGACTATCATTCTTGATTAGATCAGCAGTTTAAAGGTAAATTCAGCCTAACAACCACAACTCCCCTCCCTTTCCAATTAAAACAAGGTAGGAGATTGGCACAATACACACAGTAAGATTAAGTCATGTACAAAGGAGGGGTAGTCCTTTGGTTACAAAGAAACGGCTTTGGTCTTAAATGACTCCCTACAATTAAAAAATATGTGGCTGAAGGTCCTGGAATATTCAGTCATATCTTCTTCCCATTACCTGAAATTTCTTATCTGCAAAGTTACCTACAATATTAGGAAGTGAAATGGGCTTTCTTTCGTGCCCTTTTTTACATAAGGCATGAAAGCAAAACATACTGGATTTAAGTATAATGAACACAACTAATTTAAAATGTGTTGTTGCCACTTGAGAATTAAATGCATTGTACAGGCTGTTCTGTCAAACAGTATCCCCCAAAGGATATGTATTGTAATTTTACAAGCTCATTCATAATATGCAAACAAGCCATCAAAAAAACCTCTCCAGAAGACACTTACAGAATAAGCCCCAATCTAGCAAAAGCTTAAGCAGGCACTCAACTCTATGCAAATGAACAGGCAGACTGACATCGGCATACAAATTTAAGATCATCTTGTTAAGGAAAGTTCCTGGTCTGACCATTCAGGAGACTTTCTGGCAGCCACACTCCCAAGGCCAGACTGCTGGGACCAAAGCCCCTTCACAGAGTGTGGCTCCAGTGACCTGACAGGTGCCCCACTTGGCTCCCTGCACACCCCACTCACACAGTGTCAGACCAGGTTTCCATACTAGTTTGGCCCCAGGTTTCCCACAGCAGAGTCTCAGGTGTCTCGTTCCACAAAGCCATTTACTCACAGCACAGTAACACGGAAACACCTGGAGCTGGTGCCTCCAAAGAGGACACCCAACAATGGAACCCCTGGGCTGTTGTACCCTCACAATCTACCCACACACAAGTCTCACTCTTCCTCCCCAGTCTTCTGCTCCTGAGGATGAGCCTCTCCATGTCCATCCTACCTCGCTGGCATGACCAGTCTTCACCTGTTTTGTTATGCAAAAGGTTGGCAGTCCATGGCTCCTCCTGTGTCTCTCAGTGTCCATTCACCTGGCTGGCACCACCAGTACAAGGCTGGCAATTCATGCCCTCTCTGTGCTCTCACCCTGAGCAAAACCTGCGCCTCAAACTGCAGCTTGCACACTGAGCTACCTGCACCAAAGGTATTCCTCAACAATCTCTTGATAATGCCTTTTTTTATAATGCCATTAGAAGTCTTGTCTGCTTGAAACGAATCTGCCTCCAGCAAATTTCCAACACACTGGCAAGCAAGAAAGAGTCCCTATCACAACCAAAAGCTAAAAAAATCCCCAAAAACACAGAGGAAAACAAAACAAAACAAAACCAGTCCAAAACTAGACACAAAACATCGTAATTGCCTGAAGCAGATGTCTTAGTTATATAGCCCTTCAGATTATTTTTAATGAAGTTTTCTAGAAATTTCTTCAAACAAGCAAAACAGGGAAGAAAGAAAGAACAATGCTGCACTGTCTTGCACATAGTACAGTTTCAGGATCAGCAGGTAAATCAAGTCAAAACTTGGTCTAAAAGGTCTAACGAGCACAAACGGGCCCAGGAAGATCTGTCCCTGACACAAAGAGTCCTTTCTGCCCCAGCAGCAGAGGAAAGGATTGCCCTGAACACCTCCAGCCACCCACTCCTGGGCAGCAGACAAGCTCCTCCAGATGTACCTTTCCCAGGTGGCAAGCCTATGACCATCTGTAGGGTCCTTGAAACACCCTTCTGCCCAAGGTCCCCGCATTTGTCAGCAGCCTCTTACACAAGCACTGTCAAGGTATCTTACACAAGCTGCAAGGTATCTTCAGTACAGGGTGGGTTCTGGGACTCCTGCTTTTCAACACGGATGCAAGCAACAGGCAGGCAAATAACCTCTGCATGCCTTCCCATGGTCCCCAGACATGCAGAGTATTTTTCCTAATCATGCACGATGCTAGCAATGCAGGCCCCTTCCCTGCTCCTGGCCATGTCCTCTGATGTTTGTATATGCCCTTAGTAGGCCAACTAAATTCACTAGCCAGCAGAGAACCAACCTGGGGAAGAGGAAAGGAGTATTTTTACTCCTTTACTCCATTTTAGCAAGCTAAATAACTAGTCCCAGGATACAGGTAGAAAACTGAGACTGCCTTTCTCCAGCAGCAGCAGATTTATCCTGTGAAACTCCACTCTATACAGTCAGTGTTTCAGAAAACTGTATAGTTCTAACACAACAGAATCGAATTAACTGCAAAGAGGCACTTTCTCCCACACAGAAAGTCTGGTGAAGAACAAAAAACAGGAGAGAAAGAAAAGTATCTATCCAAAATTATTTAACCTATTAGCAATCAGGAAACCAAAGAAACAAACAATTCCAACTTTCTTCTTTAATATTCTGAACCCATAAAAAAAAGAAAGTGATGGATGGATGGATGGATCCCATTCATTTTTCCCAACAAATATGTTTCTTTAGTTTTAAATTAAAACTACAATCCAAAGCTATTTTAGTATCATTCAGACAGTTTTTACTAAATTCAATACTGTTATGTAAACAGTCTGCAAATGCTTTTGACTATAAAATATCTGTGGGTGTTTTTTCAGGGTTTTTTTGGGCATGGGGTTGTCTGGGGGCATTTTTGGTGCATTCTGCTTTTGTCTGTGTTTTTTAAGGCAACTTATTACACACTAATATTGGCAGAGAGTTTTAGCCTGGTGTATAAAATATACCTTCCAGGAGCTTATTCATTCTTTTAATATTCTAGCTTTAACACTCTCCTCCACAAAATCAATGTTACTGGAAACAAGGCACATTCCTAAATCATTCTACTAACATATTTGGAAGGTTTTTATCAAGGAAGAGCTGCCTGAAAGACCTTAACGATGTAGTTATGAAGTAGCAAAGAAACACCTACAACAGTATACTAAAACATGCTGAAATCACAATCACTCACTCCAGCTTAATTACAGTAATGAAAAGAACCAGAAACCTTGACTGCACCACTGTCTTCAAAGGAGCAAAAGAGGATCTAGATATACTTGATTTTTTTTTAAAAGTTTAACACAGTTCATTGGTAAATTGGTCAAATGCAGTGATAACAGAGCGATCCCTCAGCAAACACGCTTTCATGGCTAGTTACTCTAAAACTCAACAAGTCCTTTCAGAAATCAAAAAGGGGGGTCTAATGTCATCCACAAACACAAGCAGAGATGACTTTAAAGTTGAGACAAATGTAAACTACACAGGAGCTACAGCACTGGCTCACACTTTGCCATGAGTTCCCCACATGATTCACTTATGATTTTTTTGTACTATTTTGCCATTTTTACCTGGTCTCTTTCCTGTTATCTCCTATAAAACACATAAAGAAAATGATCTGGAGGATAAAGCACACCATTTCCCTCATACCTCTCACAATAAACTTTGTTTACTTGTTCAGAAAAAAAATATTCAGACAGGACTGATTTTAAAACTGATGGTATCCTCTGAACAACAGCACACAGCTATCCTTAGGAGAATAATGTGTCCTAAAGTACTAAAATTCCCAGCCCCAACAAAGCAGATACTAAAGCAAGCTGATGAACACAAACTCCTGCATACTTAAGCTCAAGCCCAGCCCCGAGGCCTCCGGAGTGCCCACCCCTTCCAGACAGCTGCAGCCAACTGAACTGAAACCTCCAAACCATTCATGCCACTGCTGTGACAAAACACAACTTTAAAGGAGAAATTCCCCAGTGTTTTGCTCAGCCAGCACAGTCTACAAGAAAGGGGAATCAAGTCAGGTGAGCACACCAGAAGATGGTTAGCAAGTCAACCCTCTCCATTGAAAAGCCCTGACATGGTGGAAATAAAAGCTTCTAAGAAGAAGCAAGGAAGCTCTGAATTGCCCTCTCACTTCCACAAAAGGGATTAGGAGGCATAGTAATTGTACCCCATGGCCCTGAGAGATGAGATGGATATGGTAACCCCTCTTCAAAAGGAGTTTTGGATGGTCAGAACTCCCCATGTGAGAGGCTGGTGAGGCTCTCTGATGAAAAGCAAGGTATTTCCTAAGTCACCTGTAGTCCCAGCTCACAGGATGGCAGCAACACTGCAGGTCCTCTGATTCCGCTTGGTATACACCAGGGGAAAAAGGAGCCTCACACTGTCCCTTCCAATTACAAACCAAGGTTAGGAGAAGTCAGGAAATTAGGCCAGACTCCCTCGAAGGCTAGTATAGGGCAATAATACATGTCTACTTCTGGCTGCTGCAGTGATGCAGGGCCTAGAAAAAACTAAGCCTCTGAGCATTAAAAAGAATTAATTCACTGTTCAACTCTAATTCTGACTTCGTGGATGCTAGAGGACTCCTCTCCATGTGTATATCAGCTCCTTTTTCTCTGTAATTACATCTTAGTCAAGTTTCAGCTCAGTCTGAAGGTACCATTTTCAAAACTACCTATGGGATTCAGGTACCTTTTGTCAACCTGCTTGTTTTGTTTTCAGAGTATATTGGGTTCTTGTTGCAGACCCTGACAATTATCACATGCACACTTTGTCATGCCCTCTTAAAAAAACTAGATGCCATTCTTCTTCTCTTGGGCATCTCATCTTTCCTCAGTCCTCTAGGACTGTAGACTGCAGCTCAAAACAAATTCCATGAGGCTATAACCTGGTAGAACCAAAAGAAGAGAGCATAAAGCTTTATCAGGATAGAACAAACTTTTCAAAAAGAGGACCCTGCTTGTTTCATTCATCACAGATTCTCGGTGGTCTTACTGCACTTCAGTCAAAACAAGATGAAAAACTTACCTGTGTGAGTTCGAATATGTTGAATATAATTGTTCTTCCTGTCTGAAAAATAGGAGCACTCTGAGCAGGTATACACTTTCCTGGGAAAATGATTTCTTAGGTGTTTTTTCCAGTGATATTCACTGACAGTAGTGTAAGTGCATATGGTACACTTGTAGACTCTCTCATTTTCCCCTGCTTTGTTGTGGTGCTTCAAGTGAGCCAGATAGTGATCATATCTGTTAGTGTTATAGCCACAGCGATCACAACGGATTGGGCCCTTAGAGAAATCCACCTCTTCTGCAGTGCAGGAATCAGACTCCTTCACCTGGGCTTGCTTTTCTGCATTTTCTTCCACAAAAAATTTCTTAGCACTGTGAACCCTGATATGATGCACAAACTCCTCTTCAGACTCTGCCTCATACTGGCAAGGCTTACAACGAAATGGTTTGCTCTTCAAGCTCTTACATTTGTCCTCTGTGCTTTCTGGAGTACCCAGTGCTTCCGATGAGACATCTTTGTCCACACTGGGAGTCTTAGGAAGGGAACAAGCAGCTGGACCTTGAGTTTCCACACTAGGAACCTCAAGGGAGCTTAATTCCACATTTCCAGGTGCCTCACGGTCACTCTCCACAGGCTGGGTATCTTCCATACCCTCTCCATCACTATCTGAGAAGTTGCTGTCCCCCACTGTTGTCAGTTCTGCCATCTGTCTCTCTTCTCCAACCAGGTAATCACAGCAGTTGCCACTAACTTCTCCCGTCAAGGCCACATTTGCCAACATAATAAGCTGAGGAGCTGCCAGCTCAGCTTTAGAAAGGTCCTGTAAGTCATACATGTCATTGGACAATGCCATGCCAATATTAGAACTGCCGGGAAAGAGGCTGTTCCCACCAGACTGTCCCAGCACTTGAGTTGCCATGGCAGTAATTCTGTCAGAAGAGAAAAGGAACACCTGTAAGCACCCAAGTGTGGAAAAGCCTCCTCTGTTGCTTACTGTCGAAGCAGCCCTCCAAGGAACACCAGTAAACTAAAGCTCTTTGCTGACGTGCTGGGGCAGCGGGAAGCAGAACCCGGAGCTAGGGGTCTCGTTCCTCGCCCGAAGGGACTGCTGGGCTCTTGCCTACGTGTGGTGCAGGATCCCACCGTGTGGAGGACGAGTGGGAGGCGCTGACAATGGGATCTCAGGGCCCAGGCGGGGCTCCGGCCAGGCAAGTGACCCCGGGCCGGGCACCGTGGCTCCCGCCACGCCAGACACCGGGGACGGCGCAGGGCCCGCC